>OX421981.1:46476784-46890908 GCA_949128135.1 Parasteatoda lunata | reverse complement strand
GCACATTAATGTTCGGGCTCATTGATCAAAATTGATATATCTGGTTTATTTTGATATAAACTTAAATTTTGTAAACAAGCATTTAATTCATCTTCCAAATTATTTGTTACATTTTCTGATAATAGGGTTAAATCCTTACCCATGTTAAATTTATAATTTTTACCACTTCTTAATGGCATTCAAACATTGAAAATAAATTTCAATTATTAAATATTAAGTTTAAAAATAAAAATTCAAGTATTTTAATTTCTTATTAATCTTAACACTAGACACAACTTCTAAAACAAAAATTTAAATTTTACTCATACAATCAATAATTTATATATACTGTAATATATAGTGCATTAAAAAGATAATTCCTTTAAATAATTTTTATACTAATTATTATAATGATTTTATTGAATCAAAAGAAAAACCTTTCTGAAAAAGAAAAGAAATTCAATGATGGTAATAAATTTTGAAAATAATTTTAAGTTGTAAAAATAAACAAATCTGTTAAATAATGTGAATAAGCTCAAAATATAAATAAAAAAAATTATCAATCGGGACATCAAGGATGAGAAAAAAAAGTATAAAAACTATAATCAAAATCAATAATTATTTTTATTATTTAAACTCTAATTACTTTCATAATCTTGAAGTATTTAAAAATTATTATTAGAACAAAAGTACAGATCAAAATAAATAAAATCATTAATCTTCAATATAAATACCATTTTTAAAAAAAATCAATACAATTTGTCAAATAAATATTAACACTGAAAATAATATTTTATACTTTAATTTTATTAAAAATATGTAAAATTGGAAATCAGATTTAATGAAAATTTTATCCCCAAAGTAATCCTCCATAATTATGATAGTATTGAGTAGTATTTCCATTTACTGAATTGTAGGGAAATCAAATTCAACCAACACTTCCTTTACTCACTTTCACTGATTAAAATAATCATTTTTTTTTTTTTTTAACCACAAATTGATTTCAAAAAGCACTGTTCCTAACAAAATTTAAATTTATTGCTGTATCACAATCTTGTGGAAGAATCACTTTAGTTAATATGAACTACTGCTATTTTTCATATTCGGAAGTACAGAAACGCTGTCACATTCAACCAGAAATCAAAAACAAAATCATTTGTCGATTACCTTTCAATAGCGGAGTTTTTTCTTTAGCAGACCAAACAGAACTTTTTTCCTTCTGCGTTTCCTTTACAACAGCTCCATTCTTTAGCTGAGTGTCAGTGTACTTTTGTTACTTTTTTTTATTTATATATTTGTTAAGTAATGAGCATTTTATTAATCCTGTGCCCGTTTTCTTCAGGTATTATCTTGCTGTCTTCTAAGGGTGGCAGTCGTACCAGCAGGACTAACGGGCACAAAATTTAAAAAGATAAAATTTTATTTAACCATCATAATCAGAGAATGAATATCCAAGTGACGCACAAATCGAAATGCTTCTGGATAAAAATTAAGGAAAATCTTGCAAAATAAATTTGTTAAACATTTTGTTTTAGGTAAAATGGGAAAGCTTAATAATTATAATTTATCTATTAATTAGGTGGAGGGGAAAAGTCTTTCTCGCAGTTCAGTTAAGGGGAATGCATAATTTGAAACTAAAAATTTATTCAAAGACAGGATGTGAACAGGGGTCTGCCCAGGCCAAATTTACCACCGTTTAGCGGTACCCTCACAAATTCAACTTTAGGAAAAACAGTAGTTTCGCAAAATACTTTTTCTTAAAATTTTATTTTTGTATTCTTTACAAACAATAAGTCCATATTTTTGTGTTGATTTAATATATTTTTTAATTTTCACCAATTATATCTAAATTTTCACAAAATAGGTACCTCTCCGAAAAACCTAGTCAGATCCTTGTTGAATATTAAAGTATGAGAAAGAGCATTTAGTTAAGAATAAGAAATTAAGAAAAATATTTCGATAAAAGAATGAAACAAAAAATTTAGCTGAAACTTTTTATGTTGCATATATATAAAAATTGAGTAACCTTAATTTCTGCATTTAGCTTTACAACTCTATTAAAAAAGAACTTAATTCCATTTTAATATAATCATAAAAAATTGAATACTAATTATTTTTTCAGAGATAATTAAAATGTATAAAAGTAGTTTTATATGATTTGATGTATAAACTTAATTTATAAATTATAACTTAGAGTTTACTTAAGAAAATTCAATAATTTTTTCAAGACACATACATAATTTTATCTCATAAAAACTGATTATTTTTTATAAATGAAGTAAATTGTTTTAATTATCAATGAAATCACTGAAATCTGCTAGATATTAAAAATATGTGAAATTTATATCATATCAAAAGTTAAGCACTGGTTATGAAAATTTGTTTTATAAAAATATATAATAATTGCATATAAATTATAAAATATTCATAAGGTGTTACAAGCCCCCAATCCTCAATGTGTTCTTTATAAGAACAGATATTTCACTTCCCCATCCTAATTAAAGGTACATAAGTATGCTCTCAAAGCAAGTTTAATGCATTTAAATTTATATATAGAGTTTATTTATTTTCAATTGCTAGATAAAACCAAACAAAAAAAAAAAAAAAAAAAACTTCGACCCTGGAAAAGTTTTTTTTCAGGTGGACCAACCCAAAAAATAAACTGAGCGTTTTTTTTTTTTTTTTTTGGCAGAACCTGTTTGTTCAAGTCCTAAACAATTGTGTTTTCAGTTGTAGTTTGTGTATTCATATAACATAAAAAGTGTATCTCTTAGTTACCAAATTAACTCGAATTTACATAGTCGAAAAAAGAAACATTGAAATGTTTGACTCCTATATCATATATTGGTGTAATTCATTTTGCTAAATTAAAACAAAAAGTAATTATGATAAGTGAAAAATGAGAACTCAAATTTTTGATTGTAAAATTATTAGATGTGCTTTATTTATGAATGGAAAAATATGCAGCTTTATGACTTGATAATGGTATCAAAATCATCTGAATATGAATTGTAACAGAGTATATTGATTATTCTTCTGGGAGTTTTTAAGACTATTACAACAACTGTACATTTTAGATTTTCAATATTTTAACTGAAACCTTTCTATTTATATTGAAATTTTAAAATTGTTTAATTTACTGTAATTTTAACTTCCAATTATCCCAATTATTTTTTTTAACATGGTTTTACTAATTAATTAAAAGTCCTTTACTTCCATTAAGAAGCAAAGTGAGCATACCTGATGTGATTATGGAATGTTTTAACATTTGTATTGTGACCTAAATTGTAAACCTAAAAATTGATTGTTATATTTTATTTATTTCAAAATTGCTTGAAGTATTTTAATTATCATTTTACAATAATTAGCATTCTTTATATTTTATAGACATGAAGAATTGTCTTACTCCTACCATCGTTACTGTACAGAGAGTTAATATTGGCTTATGTTTCCTAACAATATTCTTCAGTTTTTGCCAGTTTTATTTTGACATTACAGGTGTTAAAAATCATGTTATACACTGTACCAGAAGATGTGCTATTGGCAGTATTTTTTCTGGTAAATTCACTGCATTTTTATTCATTTTATTAATTGTCTTGTGTTCAGCAATAAAAACAACTAAAACCAAAATGCATTATTTTAGGTTTTAAAATTTAAGTTTACTATTAAAAATAAGCATCAAACATTTTCCCAAAAAGGTTAAATTACTATCACTTAGGTATCACTTCAGATGAATTGAAAGCTGTAAAAAATGCATATTACATAGGAATGAGATTTTTCCGCCTTTTTATATTTTTTATTTTAAATTTTCTGAATATCTAAAAATACATTTGTCCCAAAAAAAAAAAACTTGCTTCAAAAATTTGACTGTTTGGAGAGATTTTAACAAAATAATAATTTTTGAATTAATATTTTATTAAATAATATTTAATTTTTTATATAAATCTATCTTTAAATAAATTATTCAGTAACCTGAAAATAATTTAAGTACAGATGATTAATCTGGAAAGAAGTGTATATAATTATTTAGATATAAGTATACTTATTTATTTAAAAAAATAAGAATAACAGAAATTAAATAGAAATTTATATAATAGGTTATATAGAATTCAAATTTTGCATAAAACTAAAATAAATAATAGGAATTTAAAAAAATGAATGCAACAAGTTTTTATTTTAATGTTTAAAATTAGTTATCTTTATAATCTTTATAATTGTATTAGTCAATTGTAATTTTTTTCCTCCATTTTGTATAGTTTCTTTCTTTTTTTTTTTTTTTTTTTTTTTTTTCCTTCTACTTTCTTCCATTGTCCTGGATGAACTAGGTTTCTTCCAAATAAAATATCATCCCTGGTTATTAGACATATTGTTAATATTTAATGCTAGTATGGTTTAATAATAACATTCTTTTGCTTCCTTTCTTTTTTGTAGTAATTACAATTGTGACAATCATTGGTCTTTGCTACTATGTGTCAGATCTTATGGAGCAACAACAAGAACTTACAAAATTGTACCCAACTACCAGAGTAGAAATCACTTTTGGTGTTAGTTACTATTTGGTAGCTACTGCTGGAATAATAGCTGTCTTAGCTACTGCTGCAAATCTTTTTAGATGTGATCATCTTACTAGAAGTAATGATGTTTCTATGCTATTAGACGATCATCAGGAAGAAACATTTTCCATTGGTTTGCCACATTCACAATCATGGTCTCATATTCATGAGCAAAATGCTGCATATTTGAACAATCTACCTCCACCTCCTCCATATACACCCTAATCAAAGTAGTGCTAATGAAATAAGTAAGCTTATAATTGTTTTCATGTAAAAATAATGTTACAAAATGCATATTTATAATAATGACTTTTTATTTAATATGTTATGCTCAGTTGAATTTTTTTATTTTTTTATAATCCAGCATTTTTAATGATTTTATTTCTACCTTCTAGATAGTTTTTACTTGAAGTCAAAAGTATATTTCATAAAAATCCTCATTTTAGTCAAAAGTGTTTTCACTTTAAACATTTTTCCTAAAGACTTAGGCTAAAAGCAAGACTATATTTAGATGTACGTTTAAAAGTGCATGAATCTACAAGCCTGTCCTATTTGTTTTATTGAAAACTCATTCCTGAAAGCATGTTATTAAGACTAAAAATAAAATGGTGATTGTACCTGTTATAGTGTCTTGTTCTAATGTTAGAAACAAAACATGATTTTGTTTTCTCCAAAAGATGTATATTTTGTAAGTCAAAAGCAAACATGGCTAAACCACTAATGAATAATAGGAAGTATTGAGTAGGACAGGGTAGAATGAAACAAAATGTACTTATTTTTTTTTTTTTCTTACCAATTTTTAAATGTTCAAAAATACAAATAATATGCACTTTTTATCGTTTTTTTTCTCTCCCATTTAAATAAATTTTTTAGTTTTAATTTGTTTCTAAATAATATCTTTATGCTTAAAAGTTAACCAAAAGGTTTGTAAAGGGTAATTTTATTCTAACAGATGAATTATAATGTAATACCCCAAATTATGCAAGGACTGTTCGATTTTCACTAAATGTACATTTTTTATAGACATTTGAACATAGTATACACAAATATAGAACTTGAGTAAGGAAAAAAATTAACAAGATTAAGGTTTCATTGTTCTTTTATAAAAAATATATATATATTGTGAATGCTTCTATTTAAAAGAAAAACTTCATTTTACATTAAGTTGACTCAAGTCAGTTTAAAAAATTAACATGTTTACTTTTTTTTCTGTTGATCCTGAAGAGAGAGAATATGAAAATTTAAATGCAAATTAAGTTTTTTTTTTTTTTTCTTCAAACATATATGTTTCTGCTGAATGGACAAGTTTAAAATAAGGTGTAAATTTTCTTACATAAAGTTCTTAGCATTCCATTCATTTTAAATACAGGGTGTTTATAAAGTCCCGGACCCATTTTGATGTTTAATAACTCATTAAATAATAAAGATAGATAAAAATTAATAACATAAATGGTTAGATAGACTCAAAAAGTTTCATGACCCTTGTCAATGAACTTCCACGTGTGCCCCCATCGTCGCACGGGGAATATCAAGTCAATAGTCAATTTCACGCCGGGTAGCGGCAAGCATGTCGACATCCACGGAAGCTATTGCGGTTGTAATTCTGACTTTTAGGTCATCAATGTTCGACATGATCCTCCTGTAAACATTGATCTAAAAAACCCATGAATACCGTGAGGCACAAAGGGATTCCCCAAAGGTTAATGTGTGGTGTGGACTAATGCACGGCCGAGTCATTGGGCCTTTCTTTTTTACAGAAAAGACGGTCTCATCAGTCGTATACTTAGACATGTTGAAAAACTTCGTATTTCCACAACTAGAAGAGCTTCAGTAACATGTCTTTTTGCAACAAGATGGTGCACCACCTCATTGGGGTATCATCGTTTGTAGTTCTTTGAAAGACCATTTTCCATGAAGATGAATTGGGCGAGGAGGTCCAATTCCTTCGCCACCCAGATCACCTGATATAACGCCGCTGGACTTTTTTCTTTGGGGATTTATAAAGGACAATGTTTACAGGACGATCTTGTTGAACATTGATGACCTAAAAGAATTACAACCGCAATAGACTCTGTGGATGCCGACATGCTTGCCGCTACCTGACGTGAAATTGGCTGTCGACTTGATATTCTCCGTGCGACGAAGGGGGCACACGTGGAAGTTT
Organism: Parasteatoda lunata; assembly: GCA_949128135.1. NCBI lineage: Eukaryota > Metazoa > Arthropoda > Arachnida > Araneae > Theridiidae > Parasteatoda > Parasteatoda lunata. The sequence goes on along the minus strand of OX421981.1, from coordinate 46,884,212 downwards.
ATTGACAAGGGTCATGAAACTTTTTGAGTCTATCTAACCATTTATGTTATTAATTTTTATCTATCTTTATTATTTTATGAGTTATTAAACATCAAAATGGGTCCGGGACTTTGTAAACACCCTGTATATGTTTTATTCAACTGAATATATTTCCTTATGTTTCTGTCATTTCTCCTTAATTAAAGCATAATTATTTATACTTTTTCTTAGTACTTCAGTGATTAGCTGGAGTCTGAATCACTGCTATACTTAGAATCTATAGAAGATATAAATTTCATTTAAAAACAATCGCCTTTTATGTATTTTTGCAGATGTTTCAATACTGGTTACACATAACAAGTATTTAGAGTTGCCACTCCACAAGGAAAACCTGTAAAGTGCAGGGGATTTGAATTTTTCCTTACAAACTAGAAAAATACATGGAATTGCACTTCTTATTTTTGTTTTTTAAAAAATGGTAAACACTCAAAGTGCATTCTATGAGATTTTTAAGGATGATATTTCTGCTATACTAAACTATTTAATTTACTATAACATTATTTATTTTAAGTATGTTAAGCTGTTCCTTATTTTTGTAAGTTTTTCCAGAAATTAAAACTAGTATAGTTAGCCTAATATAGCTTACTCAAGAGTACAGTGTTTCCTCTTAATATATTGTGCATGATATGTAAAGGGAATTATTATTATAATTTTTTTTTTTTTGCATTTGAGTGGCAACTCTGATATATAATTTTATACAACTGTCATATTATGTGCTGACATTGCAAAATATGAAATTATTTTCAACATTCTAAAGTTTATTTTTGTAATTTGGCATTATTTCACTCATCCAAAGACTCAAATTTTGGGGCCTTTCCAAACCAAACAAAAAAAAAAAAAAAAAAACGCTCTATAAAATAATTTTCGAGGCACCTGTCAGATATGCTGCTAAACTGAACTGATTCAATGAAAAAAATATCAAAATACAGTCATGAGCAAAAGTCTGGTCAGTTAACTTTCTACTATAATTTTTCAGATTTTGGCTCTTCAAGAGAGTTAAAAAAAAAAATAATTTATTATTATTATAACCAAATTCAAATATTGCATTATTACTTACCTATTATGGTATCCATTAAGATTTGCAAACATAAAAAGAAAAGACTGCAATATCTCAAGTTCAAAATTTTCATTCCAGATTATAATTTTAATTGAATTAAATTTATTTATCCTAAATATAATTTGAAAAACTAAAATAGCAACTGAAAAAATATTAAACTGTTACTACTCTGTAGCTTTGCTTTTTGCAGCAATCACAACAGCGCAAAGTCGATGTAATGGATATATCATTAAGGTTATCAAAAAATCAAATGCCCCGAATTGCCACGATTCTGGTTTCAAACCTTAGAATAATATGTTTGATTTAAATATTAATATCTTCTTACATGATGTTTAGTTCTTCCAAAAAATCTCTGTAATTTGTAATTGAACTCTGTTAAACAATATTCTGATGTGCAAACCAATCCTTTACAAGCTTTCAGATGTAACTTGGCTTGTTGAATAACTATGCTGAAATGTCCGGTTTGTTGCATTCTTAGGCTTGCATATGCTAGAAGATTATTTTGTATAAATTACTAATACACATTAAGTGATCTATAATACCATAAATTTTCACTAATGGTCAGAGTGTTTGATCATAAAGCATGCCAAACTATGATAATGCCTTTATCTTGTTTGTTGATTAGAATTTCATAGTTAACATTATTTCTTGTTTTTGGCGTACTTCGAATATGCTTGCCATCTTCTATCCATTAAATTTAATTTGTATTCATGAGAAAAACATAGTTATTTTTAAAATTTTCTTAAGTCTAATTTAAGTGATCTAAGGCAAACTAATCTCGCCGTCTGAATTTCTTTACTAATTAATGGCTTTCTTATGTCTATTTGTCCATGAAATTTCACATCATATAAACATCATGTTACAATATTGCATTTAATATTAATTCTTTTATAACTTCAGTGCAATTTGAGTTACAGTTTTCTTGATATGCTACATTAATTTGCTTTTTTATTAAACAGTTTTCTTTCTTCATTGTTTTTCATGGTCGATGACTTTTAGGTTTACTTTTTGAACCATATTCACTTTGATTGCTAATAACCAGGTCATTTATAGTTGACTTTCCAAATAATAATTAAAACGAAGTTTCATTGATGAATAAGCCTTCTTCAGATAATTTTGTTATACTTTAATGTAACTCCAAACATGCAATTCTATCTGCTATAAAAGTTTTTTCCGGAAACTAAATATTTATTACAGAATTATTAAATTTCAACTTATATTTATAAAATCTATTTTAATTAAATCAAAATCTGGCCTGGTACTTTTGAGCACAAATATTGTAATTTATTTTATTTGTTACAAATCTTTATAGTTATTATAATAAATAAAACTAAAATATTTGTTTTTCTCTCATTTAAGCAGCCAAAGACTGGAAAAGTTAGAAAAAATATAGTGACTGGATGCTTTAGCTTGCCATTTTAAACACATATTAATTATATATTGAAAAATAAAATCTTAATCAGAGGTTTCAAAAATGGGATAATTGGCAATGGATGGGTGAACTGATTGTTTTTATAAACATATGGTTTGATTATTAGTATGTCTTAGTGGCTCAAATGATTCTCTCTTTTTTTTTTTAAATTAAGTTTAAGGTTTTTCATTAAAACAAGTATGTTGTCACTTAAAAAATATTTCCTCAACAATCATACAAGTTTGTAGCTAGGAAAATCTGTTGAAGCATCCGTTTTTTTCATGGTTGTGTCTTTTTGACTTGTATCTGCTACATTTGTAGCAATGAAAATGCTAATTAGTTAAACTATTGTGCAATTTTTGCTTGGCAATTATTTCACCTAAATATTGCTAAGTATGTTCATTTATCAGATGAATCTTAATAAAATAAAAATCACAACTATTCAAAACACTAAACTCTGAGGTGCTTGAACTGAGGTGACCTATGACTGCATGAAAGGATTCTAGTGGCACTGATGAAATTGAAACCTAATTTTCTTTCTATGGATTCAGATTACTCACATTTCTTTATTTTCTTTCTTTTGTACGTATATATATTATTATTCAGAAATTTGTATTTCTGTTTTGAAAAATTTACACGATCTGTCTATTTCTTTCTAGTTTTTGTGTATTGTATTTTAATTTATGGTTCTCTTTTAGGTAGCACAAGCATTTAAAATGTGATACCTGCCTTATTTTGTTACAAGGAAAGCATTTCTGTGTTAAATGCTGTGAGTGTCAAGAAGCAGAGCTTTACTACCCTTTTTTTCCAAATGGTAGAATCCAAAGATTTAACATTTGCTTTAGCTTTTGCACTAGTTTATGGAACATGTTGTTTATTTTATTCTCGTAACAAGTTTAAAGAGAGAATGGTTGTTGATCTTGTGTTAAAGATCTAAAAAGATTTTTATTATGTGCCTATATAATACTGATGGCTGTCAGTGGATTTATATTTTTATTAATTGTAAACTAGAAGAAAATATTTGGACGAATCATTGTATATAAATGATAGATTTCTCTCTGTCACTTTCTCTCTCTTTTCTTTTCTTTTTTTCTATAAATTTTATATCAGGAAATGTATTAAGCACATTAATACCTTTGTTTTCAAAAAGATAATATGCATTGAGGATAATGAATGATAGGCATTATTTATGATGTAACAATTTTTTTTTAATCATGTCAATAACTAAAAAATTTAATTATTTTAATTTTAAATTATTATAAAGCTAAAATTTTATACTTCTTTGCTTTCAGCAGAAAATTTTGTTTTATCTGTAACAATTTAAAAAAATAACAAAATTTAAAATGATATTTGTTTTGGTATTACATACTGTATTAGTTTTTATATTATATATTTTTCTAATAAAAGAAAACTTGTTTGACTTTCAATTTCAAAATTTTTGTTCCATTTGTGTCAATTATCAATTCCTACATTTCTAAATGTAAATTTTTGACCATTAACATTGTTTTCAGCTATAAATTATAGCTATTCAGTATTCTAATTATTCTTTAAATGAATGCATCAATTTCACTGAAAAAATTTATATTATTGAGTTTAGACTTATATTTAATTGTCTTCATTTTTTAAAAAAAAGACCTAAATTGTAATAAAAGTAACTGTTGAGTGAAAAGCCTAAAGTATTAAGGTAAAATCATATATAATTTTTGCTTAAAATTAATTATAATTTGAGTTTTTAAAATTAATTTTGTAACTAATAATGGAATAAAAATACTTATGTTTTAGATTCTATATTTAAGTTGCATTAGTTTTGTTAATATTATGTAAAGTTCATTAATACTTTTCTATTTTTTTTTTTTTAAATTCCTTGTTTAATTGTTTTAAACATCATTTGGTATGAAATTTTATTTCTGATAAGTATTCTTTTTTATATAGTTTTTACTCACTCTGTTGGATGCATTAAATCAGGGGTCTTCAACCTGAGGGGCACATTAATTCTTTCAGGTAAACATGCAGGCAAACAATTCATTTAATTGTTCAGGCAAACAGTTCATTTTTGCGTAAATTTACGACTCGTGTAATGTTAGTCTTACGTTATAGACCGAAATTAAATCAAAATATAAATATATTTTATCCGTTTTCATTACTATCTAAGACTGAATAAAATATTTTTATGTTCTAAATATATGTGCAAAAAAAAAAAAAATTATAATAAAAATCAACTGATACAATACTAGATAAAATAAATGAAGTAATTCATTAGCAAAGAAGGAAATGAGTTAAATTTTGTGTCAAATTATGTCGGTGTTATGTTAATTCAAAAGAACTTATTTTATCCCTTTTCCTTACTGTTTGCTGCAAACTTAATACATCATACATAGAAAAAGAAGCTCATTAGCAAAAGACTGAAAAGGTTAATTTTAGCAATAAATTGTGATTTTTACAAGTAGGAATTCTGCTAAAGATTGAATTTATAAAGTATAACAACTGCTTATCTTCTAAAGTCTCTGTATTCACTATTGTTTTTAACTGAGTGAAATAACTCAGGGGGCCACATCTTAAAGATCCCTGCAAAAGGATGATGCACCCACTCAGGCACATAGTATCTGTAAGATACATGTTGCTTTTCAGTACATTAGTGAAACATGCAAAAATAATTTAAAAAATTAAAGCTACATTAAGTTATAGTATGTTGTTTAGGTTACTTTAAAAGCATTTTCACTGAATTTTTTATTTATGGTATACTGCTAGTTGATTGAAAAATGAATTGCTGTCTCTAATTCTAAAATGCAATCTCTATTTTTGCATTGAGCCATAGATTTATCTTTTAATGTAATTTAAATATTTTTTTTTTAATTTTTAATATTTTCTAATTTTTAATATTCACTATTCTATACCCAGCTTCTACCATATTTATTTTGAACTTAATACTTTAAAGCTATAACAATAAGTACATATCAAACAAAAGTGTTTTTTGATTTATTTTATCTGTGATGCATTATATTCAATGTTACTGGTATAATGCTTTATCGTTTCTTAATTCTCTATTCCCAATAAACAACTAGAGAAAAAATAGTTAGCATTTTCAAATACTTGTACATTTAGTATTGAAAGTAAAATAATGTGTTAGAAATTCTGAGAGTTAAGCTGTTTTTTATTTTCAAATTTTATAGTGTTATGAAATGTTTTAAAACAAAATTAAACACAAATTCTTTTTTTAATCGTTTTAACATACTTAAGTATATGTTTTAAATGTCTTTTTAAAAGTAGTAAAAGGTACTTAAAAGTTGTTATTGAAAGTACAACTTTTTAGCAAAAGTAAAGTATACTTGTTTTTATTTAGTTTCTTGAGATATATCTTTTTTTAGTATTTGAGAAAAGTTGTAATCTTTGTTTTTCTCATAATCAATTATTTTTCAGCATAAATTAGATATAAAATAAATTAAATTTTCTTCAATAATTACAAAGTGTATGATGTAGTTCATGACAGTTATCTTTTTATTTAATATGCTTAGATTTATGTATTTAATGTTTTTTTATTGCAGTACTGTTAGTGAATTTATAGTATGAAAATAAGAGGAAAACATCTTTGTTTAATGCAATTTCTTAAAATGTAAATATTTTCAAGATTTACTATTCAATATTTTTCTAACAACTGGCCAATATGAATTATATTTAGATTTAACGCTCTTTTAGTAATTTTATTGTACATTTTGTTATTTACTTCTAATGTTTAAAAGTGACTATAAGTATGAAATTTTAAGTAGCTTTTCTCATCTCTTTTATCTAGTCTGAAATTTATTGTATTGTTTCACTTATATGCGGCCTTAAAAATCAAAACTACTTATACTAAAAATATATGATAAGCATTTAATATTGTTAAGTAATCTATGTATGTTGGAATTACATGATAATGTAATAAAAGAAATTGTTTTATAATGTGATGTATTTATTAATTTCAAGGAAACATTTATTGAGTTAATTTTATTACTTGTTTTACCAAGATATTTTTCAGAACATTCATAGAATAAAATGAATTGTGACTTTTCAATAACAATTAGGTTGGTCTTTAAGTTTTTTTAAAATTTCATCATCTTCAGTTTCATCATCATCATCCATTTGTAAAGCATATTTTGAAGAACTGGATTCAAGTACTGGCTGCAAATAAAATTAAATTTTCTCTAATTATATTGTAAACATGCAAACCTTTAAATATGTTGTTACTAATGTTAAATTGTTGTTTCGAAAACTTAAGTTTATTTCTAATAAAAATCAAGTGAAAATTTAAAAAAAAAAAAAAAAAAAGACTAGATATGGCTGATTTACACTAAACCACTGTCCAAAATATATATTATAAATCTACTAATTCTATTGTATTTTAATCTGGCTTACTTTACATAAGTATCTTTCAGGTGATTCAAAAGACATGTTTTAAACAAAAAATTTCACATGTAATAAAATTTATATAACGATAATCATGCATAGTAATGATTCCATAAACATGTTCTAATTCATTACAAATAATTTCTTTTACCATGAGAAATGATTGATTAAGGTTCTACTGTATTCATGCTTTGCTACATTTCAAAAAAATATTTTCTGAAACTTTGGAAATTCTGTAATAAGTTGTTGAACATGTCAAAGAACACAATCTTTCTTAATTTCACCTCGCACTATGTTTTAAATAATTTTTCCTTTTTATGGTTCTTAAGAAATAACATTTTAAAATATAACTTATTAAGAATACTTTTTAGCTAGATCAAATTACTTAATGGAACTAATTAGCCGATTAATTTCAGTTCCACTTTTTTGCACATGAAATTAAGTGCTATTTTTTTTATTTTATTATTTAAAACCTTCTTAAAATTAGGTAACTTTTTACTATTAGTTAAGAATAATGAAAAATAAATTTAAAAAAATTTTTATAAGAAAAATAAGTTTTAATACAGGTGAAATTTCTTAACATATGTATGTGTATATATTATTGATTAAATAGCTCTGCTTAAAGGGTTAATTTAAAAACTTGAAATTATTTCATTGCTTTAAAAATATTATATTTTTTATTCACACTAATGAAAATCTATAAAGGATAATTATATTTATTGACTTTAACATTAATATTTCAAATCGATATTTTATTTTTAGAAAATCTGATTATTTAAATAATTAGGTTTAAGTCAGATATTGTGCTGCTTGTTGAATTTATTTTATATTGCCATTAAATATAGAACTTTTTTTTTTTTTTTTTTTTTTAATCTGGAATCTTAAGAAAATTGACCTGAAAAAGTCAAGGCAAATTTGTTCGTTTTGCGTATGAACCCTTTTTGTACCTTTGCTTTACTAACTCTTCAAATAAGAAGATTGGGGGTATAGCTTAATATAAACTAGTCACGTTTAAGAGCTAGCTGATCTGCTCTTACTACTTTGCTGCTCCATATTGATCCTGTTGCCTATAACAATGTTATGAAATCTTTTTCTCAAACCCACTTGTTCACTTTTATCTCAAACTCTGAGTTAAAAGTATTTGCAGAAATTCAGTTTTCTTATTTTCTCTGAATAAATATGTTGCATTTAAATTGCAACATTTTTCTAATGTTAATCCTATAGGTAAATTTGAAAATTAAAGTATGTAAGTGCTCAGGCAGATTTAACAGAATCAACACATTTTCCTTCACTAATTGAACAGCTATATGTGTCAATATTTGCCCACAAATAAACAGAAATAAAAACACTGACAGATTTTGTCATATGAGGGTTATGATTTGTATTTAAATGACTGAATAATCGACTTGGTTTAATCAATATGCATTTTCAAGGGGTTCATATTTAATTCATAAATTAATTATATAAAAATCTGGATGTTTTGATAAAAGAGAAAAATGTATTTAGTGGTGATTAGTAGTGATATCAAAGAGATGGTGTTTTGGGGATTAAAAGGGTTGAAAGCATATTCTAGACAACCCTTTTCAGATGTTATATTCATTCAAGTTATTCCTCATTAAATCTTAGTTTTAAAAGTAAAAGATTCTCGAAATATAAACACCTTTGGTTTGAAATAGTTTTTTAAAACCTGTATTGCTATTAGCATTTCATTTGTAAAAAAATGAAAAAACTGCCAATAAATAGAAACATTTTAGTTTTTTCGTGATACTTCATACTACTTATATATTTTTTCGTGGTGTATGTTGATAGAATAATTACCTGTAACTCTTTTCGTCCTTTAGGATTCCTCAGTAAAACCATTAGCGGTGCATACAATAAACTGCATAATGCAACTGCATAAACAGTTCTGCAATAAATAAAATAAAATTAATTTTAAAAAAACGTTTAATTTTTAAAGAATATTTGAGGTATTTATAATTGCAAATATACTGTTATAAAATAGATTGAGATATTCTTAAATGTTTTTGAAATCGAGTCCATAGAGAAATAACTGAGTTCTATATTTTCAGCTTAAATGTGTTTTTCTAAAAGCTAAACGTACTGGCGGTTACTCACGTAGAACTGCTTACTTCCCCACTTAGCAAAAACACTTTGGAGCCATTTAAACATTACGTAAGCAACTAACAGGGAGATCAGGATTTTTGACAGCAGAACGAAAACCCAAGAGATTTCTAAAGAATATTAAATTTTATAAAATAAATTAAAGCATAATAAAGGGGGTATCAACAATTTTTTACGTAAGGAGAACAATTTCATACACAGGATGGGGCTTCGTAATTTACTTATTTATACTGAAAAGAGAGTAAAATTGTCAACAACAAAAAATGCTTGCATAATACTTCAACGGTCTCATTTTATTTGATTGGGAATTGGAATACATCGGAGAAATCCTTATTTGATAAAATGTTTTACCACAAGAAGGTTAAAGTTTAGTATGTAATAAATATTTTAATGTCTCGAAACTTTCATGACTACAAGTTACTTTTATAATTCTATAATTTCAGATAAGTTATTAATTAACAATGCTAATTATATAATTAAGTATTAGTTGAATTTTTTTCATATTTGACTGTCTAGTTGCCAATTGATGATCCAATTGTCTGTCTGATGTACAGTGAGCCAAAATAAACGGACTACCCTGAATAATTTTTGATCTTATGATCGAATCTTTACGCTCTAGGACTCCATCTTAATGGTTCGAGGGAGTGACTCCAAATATGCTAATTAATTAGTGCAGACGATATTTTAAGTTACGAAATCAGACACAATAACGTACTTTCTCTGGACAAACATGCCATTTTTTCGACGGATTCGGATTTCTAAACTCTGAAATATAAGGGGTAGCCACAATCTGGGAAATATGGTCCTAACAGTTTGGTCTGGAGAGAGATCCAAAGTTTGGACCCCCCAATGTTAATATTAGTGTTAGCGTATTTTGCCATACATCGAGAACTTTTCGAGCAAATTGAAAAAATTTTTGCACAGAATTATAAAATTTGCTTACCTTAAGCTAATTCCGTGCAAAAAAAATTTTTTTTAAATAATTATTATTTCTTAATATTTTATTTAATAATAGTCGGAAAAATTTTGAATTGTAAAGCATAAAATTTTTACATCATTTTGAATTATCTAATTTTACATGGCAAGATACAAAATTTGATCGAAATCGGTTGAATATTTTCTGAGAAATCGTGTCTTAAGTGTACCACTTCTTTAAAATTACTTATGCTTTATTTACTTATTACTTTGCTTACCTCATAAGATTTTTATCTTAGTTATCTAAAATTTCTTAGACCCTCCACCTTGCAAATGAAATCCTGGTTACACCACGGCCTTAAGTTGTGTAGGCTTCAAGCCACATCTGAGGATAGAACAGTGATAGCCTGATGCCTTAACCATTGTGCTATCACTGATGATATTTTTGATATCTATTTCTGATGCACTTCATCAATTAATATAATGTTGCATAAAATGAGGACAGCTTGAGGCTAAATATCTAAATTAATAATTTTTAAACTCGTTGTATGTATTTTTTTCCAATGCCCACTTGGGTTGACATTTGTCAATTCAGGCGTATTAGGGCAGATTTGTTGGCCACTCTTCCAGGAGCACCATTTTAGGTGGGCCAACGTTGCTGTTGCTTCCACAGTAGAGACAGATAGTATAGAGAATAAAAGAACATCCATGCCTTGTCCGGAATTCGACCCTGAACCTTTCTGACGCGAGGTCAGCTCCCTGACCACTACATAGTCCGGTCTCCGACTCGTAATATGTAATTATCTTCAAATAACCTTAACCGATGTGACATTAAAAACAGAGTATGTCCTGTTATGATCTATGAAAAATAATAACCATTATTCAGAAAAGCTCTTTGGCTAGAGGAAAAGATTTTAGTTTCTTTTCTGAGTGCAGAGAGAGAAATCCAAGTTCCATTCAGAGATAAAATATTTAATTTACATCTTTTAATTTTTATTACCTTACCGTTAATACATTTCGTTAAAACATCCTATTATGCGATAATTTTCTTTTTGTATAAGAAAAAGTCGGTGTAGTTTTAAAATAATCTCACCCTTCAAATCCAAATCGTTTAACAATCGTTGCACTGAACACTGGACCTGAAAAACAGAAAATAGATTCTAAGTGAACACTTACTGTTAAATATATTATAGCCAACTTCCAATAAATCTCAGGAACATAAGTTATCGTTTTTTATTCCCTAGATTAGTTTATTTCAAAGTAGCTATTTGTGTACGCATTTCTCTCTACTCTAAATTAAAAGAATTGGAAGATAATTTTTTTATATTGTAAAAACTGTAAGACCGCCCTTAATTATGTACTTTTAAAATCTTTCTCAAAAGTGACAACAAAAAACAAAACAAGTATACACTTAACAATGAAAACACAAAACGCTATCGAATCGAAATCTGACAAATTACAGTACGAAAAGCAGACATAATGAACATTAAGATAAGTTTGCGGGAGGAAACAGAAAGAGATTAAAAGACGTTTATGAGAAACAACAAGTTTCCACCTCTAATAAAACTCGTTTCGATGTTTATTGCATAGGCTTCCTCTACTGTAATTTGTCCACTTTCGATAGCCGTTTTGTTTTTTCCTCTTAAATAATAATTTGCGACCCCGTATGTAGACTTTTTGTTTTCATTTTGATAAGGATTTTTAAATATATACATTAAGGGTGGTCTTTATAGAACACCCTGTTTATTTTAAGAGTCAATGTCTAAGCCTTTGCTCATTAGAAGTCTCAAAATAATTTTTAAGTGATAAAAAACAAATGCGATGCTACGAATCATTATTGTGAGAGTTGAAGTCAAAAGCGTCAAAACTAGTTTCTGATAATCATTTTTCACTTCTTCGTTGCTTTTGGATAACAAACAGTTTCGATGTTTTTAATCGTGTCTCCCTTGTTAATGGTTCGTAAGATTTTGATAAAAATACTAAGACTTACGGGTTGACATCCATGGATAAGGATTATCTAAGTATAGGATTCTGCATATTTTATAGATAATGTTAGTGATTAGAACACTCTATATAGTGGCAAACTTTTTTAACTCGAAAATTATTCCACAAGAATAGATCTTATTTTCAAACCCATCGCTTCCTATTTTAATTTTATTTCAGTGCAATTTAATCTTATTTTATTGTAGTTTATCTAATTTTAATTAAATTTGGTGTTTAAGTACCTTGGCATTGCAACTGATGTTTTCAGAGGGGGCAATGTATAATTGTTGTTTTTTAGAAGTCTATTCAAATAAAATTATGCGTACAAAAAAAGTAGAATTCAACTTTATAGTGTTCTAATTTACGACAGGCCACAAAATTTATATAGGTACTTAATTGACAAATATTGTTGTACTACATATTGTTATTGGCGATCAAAATAGGCTACAGGTGGATCAAGCTCCATACTTATGGCAGCACTGGGCATGCATTCCCAGCGTGTGGATAATCATAAGAGTAGATATCAAAGTTACAGTATCTCCAGGAATAGAACGCAGGCCTTCCAATGAGGTGACCAAGGTTTTAATCCCAGAAGTGTCTAGTTGACACGAATTCTGCTCCTGGCTCGCACCAAACACAGTGTTGACGTAAAGTATTCTTAGTAGTAGACGGACTATGGGTTAGAATCCCCTTGTCGCTGGGCTAACAGAGAAAGGTTTTTGAGGTTTTCTTCTCCATGGTGGTAACGCAAATGCAAGTTAACTCAATAAAAATTTGCTCCACGATGGCTTTTTTGTCCGAATACTTGATAAAGGAGTTCCCTCGTCTTCTGGGTTGGGTTCAAAATTACAAGACTATTGAGATGAGTATTGACAGTCGTACAGAATTGGTTCGGCTGTTAAACGCAGTTTATAAAATAAAATAAAGAGTAGTTAGCTGTTAGTTTGTCTTGATTTTGAAACCAATAAAAATTTCATACGCTTGAAAACTATGTCGAACTAAAAACTGCATTAAACATATTAAAGTAAGCAAAGAGGAAATTTTAAAATATATTTTAGACGTTCTAAATGAGAAAGTATTACGGAAGGGGTAAACATCTTAACACATTCCCATGCATCGCAACAGAATAGAAGAGAGATGGAAGAAGGCTATAGACATGGAACCCTCCTGTTAGCGTATTTGAGTTTTGCGACCGCAAAATAAAGCTACTAAAATTTTAAATAAAAGTCAAGATAAATATTTTATTTCATCTTTCAGTGCTAGAAAACCTGATTTCTTGAATGAAGTTTATTTATTATTATTTTTTTTTTCGTGCATTAGAAGCAAAATGTTTTAAGATATTAACGAAATTGGTATTTAGTCAATCCCATTGAAAATAATGCAGAGCGGATTTCGGTTAATACACGATGAAAAATAAAAAATTAAATATTTACCTATAATAAATCCTAAGCAAAATGCAAGATCCGCTATAGCATAAACACACCCATATACTGATGTATGTCTGAGATCAACTAAATATCCGAGCATGGGCATCATGGAAGAATCAACCATTCCTAAAATACAAATATAAAATTTATGATTTTATATAAAATAAATTATAAAAGATTATATGAGTAACCTCGTTAAGACGAAAACTCTTGGCACGAATTTTCGCTTAAGATGAATAAAATCAATTTCCCCGTCACATTATTTTGGAAAACAATAAATATTGCATCGTTTAATACGAACATAAATGCTAATGCTAATTTCAGAGTTATTATATTAAATATTTTTTTAATACATTTATAAAATTAAGAATATTAAATTTAAATTTGACTTTTAATGGAGTATTGCACGATTATTTTTGTAAAAAATTTAGAAAAAAAAAAAAATGAAAATTCAAAATCATTGCAATTAAATTGAAATATATCAAGCTGCTCAAATGCAAATGCTATCTTTTATTTTATGCTGCTCTGATATCGTATAAATTAATCTCCGGTTACGATGCATGGAGACTAACAAAACTAAATAGTTGGCAAAACAGTTATTTGTGAAATATTCAAAAAATATTCTGTCCTCAGACCATACCAAATTCGGAACTCTACAGCAAAACAAGGCAAGAACCAATCACCATTAGTATTAAAAGAAAAAGATGTAAATGAATTGGTCACGCACTGAGAACGTCTCCAACAAGAGTATAATCAGTAGCCTTAACGTGGGCACCAGATGGCAAACGAAAAAGAGGTAGACCTATGCTATCATGGAGAAGAAAGGTGGAAGAGGAAAGAAGACAGGCGGGATGGACGAGCTGGTCCGAGGAAAGAACTTGAACAAAAGACTGAGTGAGTTGGCTCAGGAAGATAAGGGCATTATGTTCCACCGGGCGCAAAGTAGGATAAGTAAGAAAGTATGATAATAATGAACCGTTTCTTCGTGTGTTCCTTAACAGGTCATAACAGGGAAGCGTCCCTAGCTGCTTGCGATGATGTTTCCGGGCATGAGTTCTTAACAATTTGAATCCTGATAATGTGTCCCAACTCACCTAGAAGTTTGTCGCAATATTTAATCGACTCCTTGCTTTATATAACGTTTTTAATCTTGTACATTTCAATAAAAAAAATAGACTGAAAGGCAATTTAAAAAATTTGCAGCTTGAGGAGCAAAAATAATTTCAAATTTGAAATCTCCACACCCGAATTATGCAAGATCAAATATTTGTATAAATGCAACAAAATTTTTTTTTATAATCTATATTCTCGCCTAATTTCCCAAAATTTGGATTAATCAAGTAACATTTCGGAAAAGGTTTTTTAGCGAAAAAAAAAATTTCAGGCTAAGCTATCGCTTGGATTTGGATAAAGAGATTTTTCAAAGCGATTACGTTTTCTCCTAACGCAAACGTTTGCGTTATTTGAGCTTCACGGCGCAAGCTTGAAAATTTCTGTACGAATCGCAGTGTTGCTAAGGTGTACAAAATAAGTTTATCGGTATATATGATTAATGTTAGACAAACTATACAAAATCTCTATTATCGCACTTAAGCTATACTAATCGGCTATTAATGACAGACAGATCCGAAGACAATTCTGGAGTATACAAACTGTTGAAATTCCTTTATTTTTATTGCAAAGACAAAATTACCAATAGCGAATCCGATTCCAGCATTGGCCGGTATTAAATCTTCTACTGATTTAGCAAATGGAACCTAAAAATAAGGAAAGACATGTAATGAATTATTTTAAATTCAAGAAACTAATGTTTCTTAGGTTAACTATTTTGAAATACTTACACACATTAAACAAACGCCAATAGTTATTAAACCTATCATAGCTGCCAGCCATCTGCAATGAAAAATTAGATATTAATAAGGAATATAAATGAATTTCTATGTATATTTATAATATTCATATAGATAAAGGCTTAGAAAAATGTTTGACTATAGTTATCTTAATGGAGAAACTGTTCCTATACATGTAACTATAACTATTCCAAATCTGTTCTTGAAAATTCAAATTAAATGTCTTATCATGTTTTATAAACCTCATCACTGGCGTCGCCACCATAGGGGTCCGAGGGGTCCGGACCCCCCCAATAATTGGGAAGCCAGGGTCCATTATTTTGAGAAAATATTTCTGTTTCGTTTCCATAACTTTTAATTTTTTTTCTCTCTCTCTTATTTTTACATAGTGCAACTTATTATATTATATAATTAAAAGAAAATTAGTAAAAAGTAAAATACACACAAAAAACTGCACTGTATAAAAAAAATAAAACAGGTGTTTAGAGAACTACAAGAAATATCACTGCCACCCTTTTCTTCAATAAGCAATAAAACACTCTTCCCACCATTCCTTCTCTTCTCACTGTTAACTGATAAAGATTATTCTCCCTCAACATCACACAGGTAGTCATTTGATACCCCAAAAATAATCGCCTTAGTTTACGCTATGGGAAAATGGTCTTAGCACTTTAAAATTATCTTTATCGTATTTATGGCCCTGGGCTCTTTTGTTCTCTTTTTTAAAATGTCAAATATCAACAGACCCCCGCCCTACCTATTCATAAATTGTTTCAAACAGGCAATTATCTAGAATTTCTAGAGGGAATTTCTTTTACGGATTTCAGTAGGGGGAGATTCTTGTAAACATTTTTTTTTTTTTTTTTGGTGGTGGTGGTGGTGGTTTTGTCAAGAAAATTTCTCTGACATACAATCATTCTAAATCTTCTCTTACGTATAAGCGCTCACAGTGTTATTCCATCATTATTTAAACTAGACATTTTCAGTAAAAAATTTTAATAAATATAAATAATTCTGTTTACTGTTATATTTTGTTTCATTAATTGTTTTAACTTAAATTATTAGTTGTTAGTTTTTTTAAATAAAGTTTATATAAACTTTTTGTAATATGTTGTTGGATAACAAGTAGTCGTTAAATAAACTTTGGGGAGGTAAGCAAATGTTTGCATTAAATCACTTAATTCATTTATAAGAGTATGTTTATGTTCTGCAAGAATTGTTTTATAGTTTGTGTATTAAATTTATTTCTATAGTACATTAGTTCATGGTTTTACTGTTCATTGTGCATGAATTTATTTTGAACGCACGGAGTTACTTCTTATTTTATATTTATAAAATCAATGTAACTTTTAAATTTTTTAAATTATAAATCAAAACTTAGAATTTTTATGATCTTTCTATAACTTTGTTTTAATTCAGAAATTTAAGGTCACGTTTATGTTTATATGGAAATTTACAGATAATTGAATGAATTTTTTTACATAAATACTGATTATTTATGCCCTAATAATTAGCATTAACTTTCATTTTAATTAATTAAAACAAAGAAGAATTACTTTAAATGCAAAAGTTTCATAAAAAAAAATTCATATGATTTTATTACGGTCAGTAATAAAAACTAATCAAAATATTTTTTTTAAGAATGGGATAATTTGTTAAACTTAATTTATTGTATGAGTGTTTAATGCTTACTTCATGTAATTTTATTTATTTTGATTTTATCAAAATAATATGGGATTTTTAAAGTAATTATTTTGTGCCAATTAGTATTTTTATAATTTGGTATTTTCAACAAATAATTTTTCTGAATTTAAAGTATTAATTTTTAAAATTTTAATACTGAAACTATAAATACTGCCGATAGAGGAAGGACAATAAGAGTTCCATGTGTTGTTTTTTTTATTTCTCCGTATACAATTATATGAAGTTTTCATGGTTACCAAAATGGATCATGCGATCCAAGAAAACCAAAATATCTCCTTTTTGCTGTTTCTTTGCTTGAAAATAATAAAAAGGTAAATACATTAAATAAAATGTGCATAAAAATTATTCCCATCACAATTATTATAGTTTATCACTTCTTCAAAATATGAATACTAGTTCAGTCAATCAACTGAATAATTTTATTTTATTTTTTAAACACAAAAATTTCGATTTTTAAAACTATTTAAGTTGAACCGGAACAAGATAAGAAAATAGATAAACCTAAAACCGCTTTAATATTCTTGAATTTCCCACTTTTTTTTTACAATTTAGGGTTTTATAAATATATTTATTTTAATCATGATAATCTCTACTGTAACCAATATTAAAGATAGCTTCTCTAGTATTATTTTTAACGTTGTATCTTTCATCTCAAAAAACCAGATCAATTAAAATTCATAGTAAAGTTAAATTCATAATAAAGTTTTTTTTTTTTTTTTTTCGGTTTAGCAAAACGTTTTATGGCCTTTTTCTTATATTTCTTTATAAAATGTTAATATATGTCCCAAAATTTTTTTCTCATTCGTGGTCGTTTTATCACGTAGGATAACATAACATAATATTATGCATTTATAAATTTCATGTCATTCACATCAAAAACTTTAACAGACAAAATGTTCTTTTCAAAATAAAACTATATTCTTAAGACACTGTACATATTGGATTTAAGTAACTTTAATTTTACTTCAATGTATTATTTAAAGAAATTATGCTTATTTTTCAATTGAGACTTTTGAAAAAGGGGACATACGTGATATATAAAAATGATTTGTGATACATGATTACTTCATATATTTTTAATACTTCATATGTTTTAATTTTTATATATTTTTAGTTTTCTTAATTATTTAATATATAGCATTGATATAAATAATGTATCAATCAACAATCTCTCAGGGGCTAAATCTTTTAATAAGTTAAAAATATAAACAAAATTTCAAATCCTTTACTGCACATTTTCCATGTCTACAAACCTACAATTTGAATTGGATTTTTTCATAAAATATGTATATGTAAACCTCTATTCGTTCTTCATAAACTTGTACATCCCGACGAAAAAAGAAAAAAAAAAAAAAATTAAATAAATAAACTATACCGAAAATACCGGTTCGGGAAAAAAAAATCTGTAACTTTTCTAATATTACTAATTTCAGATTTGAAATCCCCTTATCTGAAATCGGTAAGATCAAGCACTCATATAAATGCAGCAAAAAATTTGATCCTCAGTGTTATTCTTCTACTTTAAAAAAATGCGTAGTGGAGGTGTTAAGAACCGTAATCATTTTCCTAAATACTATGAAGTGTTTAAATTAATCCTTATGTATTAAATTTTTTTAAGAAATATTTATAATTTCATTTGAATAAATATTTCATGACCTAAAATTGTGGTTTAACTGTCCCATTGAGTAGGCTGTTAAATTCATATAGTTATTTATAAGGTGTTTTTTTCTGTACTCTAAATAATCTTATCATATACTATTCTGCGATTTCTGCCTATACAGCAAAAATTTGACTAACTGAACTCGTTTTTTTTTTTTTTTTAGTATGCTACTATAATTGAAATAAATAGTATTTTTATTTAAAAAAAATATTTAGCTATTTTAGACTAACAAGCTTAGCTCTCAAGGCAGTTTTTAGGGACAAATATATTTCATCACCTGAAGTAAATTACAAACTTACGACTCACCACAACTCAATTTTTATTGATATTAATGTAATAATTGTATTTACTGCTTATTCTATTGATCCCATTTTGAATCACACCTTAACATTGCACAGTTACATCTGTATTATCCGGAAAAACACTCTAGTTTAAAATTTTTATTTATTTACAATCTGAATACCAGTTCAGCGTACGAGGTAGAAAATAGAAAAGTCAATAATCAATAAATCATTATTAATCAGCATGCACAAGCCTGTACCAAAGCAATTAATAAAGTTAAAATAATTAAATTTTGTTATTTATTATTATTTGTTGCTCTTTTTAAGGACTTTACCTTAGATTAAGAGAAACACATTTTTTAAGAAGTTCAATTGAACAAAATAAAGATTAACAAAACATAGCTGCCACTGATCAGGCATGCCAACTCATTATAGTCAAAATTTACCTCAAACAAATTTCTTCATTAATTTTACTCTAAAAAAATAACTTTTGCTATTTATTTTAATTACCGTTGATTTTAACATATTTAGTTTCATGAAAATATTACAAAAGCGTAAAACAAAATAAACACGACACATGGTTTTAGACGTGGACCTTGCGCCTAAATGCCGTTTATGTTCCTCCTTGAGTTTACCTGGTGAAACAAATCAAAAAATATTTTATTATTACAGAATCTGCAACAAATGACGTTTTTCAATTAAATCTAAAATTATATTTTTCAACATTCGTAAAAAAATATTAGGAATTTCTGTTTTAAAGTCATGTTTTAATAAGCATATTTGAAAAAAAAGCATTTTGAAACAAAATGTATTTTTATTATCTCTTGATATTAGATAACTCGTTTAACTACTATGACAAACTTCATAAATGAAAAATACTTCCGTGATGCTGTCAAAAATGTAATTATTTCAAATAATGCATAGCCAGTATCTTTGAGAATATTTTTCTATGAATACGAGGTAAAAGCTGGACATAGCATACTTCAGGTCGACGCGTAGATAATGGAAAAATCTGTATTCTTTCGTTTAATAACTTTAAATTTTCATCAATTTACTAAAATATAAAATTAACTTTTTAAAAAAACAAGCATAAGTAGCATTTTTATTAATGTAGGATAAGAATTTAAAAACAAATAATAATCTTTGATTTTTAGGGAATGTTTCTGTCATTTCGTCATATTATCCTCATCACGTTAACACGGATCCGTCAGTCCCAGATCTTTCCTTCTTTTTTTGCGCCAGAGTCACATTAGAGCAATGATCACCTTGCTTTAGTCTTTTACCGTTAAATTCTGCATTTCATTCGTCTGTAACTATATTAAAAATTGACACTACCTATCAAATGAAATTAAACAAAAATTATCTAACTAGATTAATAAATATGTCCAGATCACATATATCATGAACCACATAGCGTATTACATATATTAGCTCAGAGAGTTGGCTGAATAATGTCACTTAGATAATTGTCTATTTTATTTATTTATTTATTTTTTAAAAAAAATAGATACTTAAATATTCACCCATATTTCATTAATATGCTAAAATGTTTCCGGGCACATCAGTGCTCATTTTACTTTTTGTTATGAAGAGAGTTAGAAGAGAAGGTGAATATTAAAAAAATATAACAAATTGAGAAGCTTGTGTAAGAATCATTTTTCCGAATTACTTCTAATATTCTAGTTTTCATTGAAGAAACTAGATTTTAAGAAAGTTAGGTGTCTGTTTTATACCATTGTAATCTCGTCTTTAATCACACGAGGACACAGTTTCTTCTTTCAACATCCTTTTTTACCATTATTGTCTTTCAATTTTTTGAACTTACTGACTAGAGTCTTTGATCTTAAACTCCCTTTAACTTCTTGCTCTTTTCATGATCAGTTAATCTCTTTACCTTTGGCAATTTTCACAAAGAGCACAAAAACTTCGAAAAAGTACAACAAAAAATGCGAAAAAATACATAGCAAAAATACCTGGCAAATTTGCCAATAGAAGTGTTTTTACGATCTTCGTAGTTGCCTAAATATTACTAGTGGCCTCAATTGCCCAAATCTTACTAGTGGCCGTAGTTGCTTAAATATAAAGTTTTTACTCAGGCTAAAATTCTAATTTTGAGCATAAAAATGTTTTCCGAAAATTACGTGATTACAAATCTTCTATGCAACATTATTTCTTAATAATATACTTTAAGAATTAAATGAAAGGGATTTAAATTGTATTTTTTGATTTTCTTAAATGTTTTCACTAGTCTGAAAGTTTCCACTCAGATGGTACTGTATGTTGTATTCCATTAGACATACTACAATTGATTAGTAATTTTCTGCGCACTTAATAGTATTTTTTCATAGAATTGTTTTCAGGGTGTTTCGTAAAAACTACTCCTTGGATAAATTTCTAAAATTCTTCTCACAAATAAGGTTTTAAAAAAAAGGGTCGCAAATTAACACTTTAGGGGAGAAAAATAAAATCAAAACATGATCAATCATCAATTAAGAAGGTGAAATTAAAAATGTATGTTTAGTTGCCGAAAAAAACATAGTGGAATTGAAAGACACTTATTTGAGACACTTCAAACTAAATTCGGCAATCAAACTGGTTTTAAAGTTTTAACTCCGTTTATCTTAATAGTGATACTTACTACTTTCTGATCGTTTTTTCCCGCTCTTAAATGGTAGTTTGCGATTTCTAATTTGTATATTTTTTTAAACTGATTCTGATCTTCTTAAAGATGATTCTAAAATTATATATGAGGACGTAGATTATGGAACACTCTGTATCATAGAATCAATTTTCACGTTTCAATTTTCATAATTATATATTGAATGTCAGTAAAAGATATTGATTTGATTGTGAAATATAATTTTCTTCTGTTTGGTATCATGTTTTTGACATACATTAAGATATATATATATATATATATATATATATATATATATATATATATATATATATATATATATATATATACATTCTGAAGTATGGTCCCCCCCCCAATAAATTTTATCTGACGACGCCAATGAACCTCATGCGGTCTCTTTGTTATTTACTTCCTACATGACTTCAAATTGAGCAATGAGGAACTACTAAGCGATGAGTCCTCGAAGAAGGTTAAACTAGTGGCCAATAGCGGCTACCAGCGCTCAAAGATAAACAAATATTAAGAGCATTTATTTATTCCCACCTTCCAGCAACTTTCGCAACCATTTTTTTTTAAATATCCGTAACTCAAAAATAAATTTTCATTAAATTTTAAAACATAACTTATCGCTTTTGGAGAAAGATGCTTGATTAATGGGTCGTTGTGATGACAGAAGAGTTTTTTGCAAGTTTTTAAATCCAGATAGTTTCAATAATGAAAAAATGCTCTTTTTTTATTAGTTTTTATACATAAAAATGTATATGATTTCTTAGCCTTCCCCTTTAACAACTCATTAATATCAAAATAACACATAAGATCCTTTTCTTCTACCCATACGCTGAATTTATAAATTAAGCAAAGATAATGACTTTTTAAATGTTTCTTATTCGATTATAATTACAATTCAAAATTGTTTCTCCGAAATAATTCCTTTGGAGCCTCCTGGGCAGAGCGGTGCCGCCTGACAAACGCTGTGCAAAGCGGGTAGAGGGTTTGAATACCGCCATTACTCTGTATGTGTCTTCGTGCTGTTTTTCTCTGTATTGTGCTATCTGTCCTTCTATTTGACAAAGGTTTATGTGCCTCAATTTAACACACAAACCTGCAATTGTATATAAATCCAATTCAATCCAATAATTCTCTTGAGAAAGTAAACGGCGCCAGTACCGGTTCTTCCACTCCCAGTAGCCAAGCTGGAACTCGGGTACCCGAATATTCTTCATCTGATTGGTTACATCCATTTAAGTGCTTTTCAGTGTTCTAAAAATGGCGTCCATTAAATGAATCTTTATTCTCGGGGCAAAAAAAGCTCAAAAGAACTCAAGTCAAATGATTAAAGTTGTTGAAGAGCCAAAGGAATATGATAATTGGTCAAAAACGCATTTACTGTCATTGCTGTGCGACAAGACATTTTCCCGCTTTTGATATTTTGTCGCACGGGCATGATCCTTCTTTGCAGTTCAAATACAATTCATTTTTCAAAATCCTGTGAGCGGTGGTGTGATACAAATCACCAATAATTCTGTCCGCCAACCAACGATTTGAAACATTAAAACTCAGATTCTCTCAACGTTTACAGTGGTTCCTGCTGTTGAAGTCCTTTTGCTACATGATTAATCTTCCCTACTCTCCCTTTTTTAGTGAAAATGCCTTGAACCACAGAAAAAACCGACCTATTCACAAACAATATTTCCATAGGCTTACTGGAGTTTTGCAAAAGTATCCATCATTGCAATGGACCCTGGTCTGAAGCAACTGTGTTAGCGCGTCAGTGATAGAACACAGGCGTCAGTTTTAGAACACACTACGAAAATTGATTTCTTTGGACAACCACATATATCTACCAAGTTCATACTTATACTGAGCGTGTATGAGAGGTTAATCAACCGCTCCCCCAAGTTTTGGGGAACCAGGATCGCCATATCGAACGTTACGTCGAACGAACATCTTGTTATTAAAGGTTGTTTTTTTGAAGGCTCCGTCGTCATATGTAATGATGCTTTTTTTTGCGAATAATATGCTATTTTTATAACTGTTGTTAGTTTGCAATAGTTACTTATGACTGTTGGGCAAGTTTTGCTTATCTAAAGCAAGTGCTGTCTATGACTATTTTAAGAAATAGAGCAAAACGTAAATATGGAGAAAAGTCGCAGTTTTGTGAAAATGAAAAAACGTTTTCGGTCTAATTTTTTAATAATTAAAAACTTACTCCAATGCTGCATTACTTGGGTTCATTTAAATTTGCAAAGACTGAGAATAAAGCAGTGATTTTGATAATTTTCTTCTAGGTGGAAAAATGTCGCCAAATTGGCGATTTTTTAAATAAAAAATTAATAACTTTTGGAAAGAATTTAATTACTTGTCCGTTCTAAGGCCCAGATAATTCTTCACGACAAGATGATATACATAGTTTAAAATTATCACATTGCTTCAAGTGTAAGTGCACTTAACCAAGTGTGCACACAGTCAAGTGCTAAGTGCACTTAACCAAGTGTGCACACAGTCAAGTGCTAAGTGCACTTAAACTATGGCTTTTCTTACTTTCCTTGGTGACAAAACCCCGGAAAAGAACGTTAATGTACACAACTCGTATGTCTGAGCTGTGGAAAAATAGATTAGAAAAAAATAAATGGAAAATATGTACTATTATTTGTTTAACAATCTTTAATTTCAAAGAAATAAGTAAACATATAAGACAAATAAAAATTACCTTCCCATTCTATGGCCAAGAGGACCAAATAAATTGGTTCCAATTAAATAAGAGATGCTAGCAGGTAAAAAGGCTGCTCCCTGTTGCCATTTTGATGCATCCATTGTATCCATCATCCACAATGGAAGAGAAGGCTCTAAAACAGCTATTCCGATATTTGAAAATGTAATTGCTCCTAAAAATTAAAATCATTTATTAGAAATTTAATGTCTTGACAAGTTGTTGAACATTATTAAATTACATAAGCCTTGTTACCTGCTGAAAGCATTATGTAAGGGTCTTTAATTAGAGTTAAAAGAGATGGTCCCTCGTCTGTTTTTTCTTCTTGCCTCTTCATTTTAGGTTGAAGAACTAAAAGTTGTAATGCTAAAATCGAAAAAAATCAAGTATTATAAACTTTTATAAAAATGAATTAGTGAAAAAAATATTAGACTTTTAAAGATGATGTGATACCGAAAACCGAAAAGTTTGGAAGCAAGAGGATAAAAATTTCACTTCCAAAATATTTATCTATTTATCAACCAGACAAAAGTGGGAAAACAATTGAACGAAGGATTAGATTGGATCAGATGCTGATGTTGAGTTTACTAGAAAAAGAGCTACTTATATGAGCCAAACATTAGCCGTTTCTCCTTTATTTTTTAACGGTATTTCAAAGTACCGTTTCCATAACTAAAAGTAAAAGATTGAAGCAAAAATCGTTTTTTTATTATCAAAATTTATATGAAAGAACTGAGACATAAAGGGTAAAATCGAATTTCGTTTCGTCACTGTAGACGGATATAATTTTTAATTTTTTTTCCATTATATCCATCGTTGAACAGCCGACCCAATTTTGGGTTTACGACTACTAATGTTCAACTCCGTAGCCTGGTAATTTTGAACCATTCTAGAAAACAAGGAAACTCCTAGATCAGTACCCCAAGAAGTATGACTTCTTATGGAAACATGAAGGATTTTGTGACTCGACAGATTTAACGTGCATCAGTCACCATTTGCTAAAAGACCGTCTTCAATCGGCGAGGACTGAAGCCACGACCTCTTGGACATGGGTCCAGTGCCCTACCAACCAGGCTATCCCGGCCCTAGACATATATATTTTATTTTATTTTATAGCCGTCGTTGAACAGCCGACCCAATTTTATGGGTTTACGACTACTAATGTTAAACTCCGTAGCCTTGTAATTTTGAACCCAATCCAGAATACAAGGGAGCTCCTGGATCGAGAATTGAGAGAAATTTGCCTTCTTGGAGGACTTTTTGATGGAGCTAACCCTCATTTGTGTAATAAGGAGAGGATGACCACAAAATTCTCCCACGGTTAGCCTGATGGCAAGGAGACCTCTATGGGAACCCATGATTCGTCTTCCATTAAGGATATTTTAAGTCAGCATTGTGGTCAGTGCAAACCATGTGCGAAATTTTTATTAATAAGCCATCTCCGCGATTCAAACCCGGATACAACCCGGGATATTTGTTTCATTGGAAATTTTAAAAAAATGGAAGAAACGTCAGTAAATAAAGGGTTAATGACTCTTTTTATTTAAAATATATTGAAACTTACCACCATCTATTACTGCTAAACCTGCAAGAATAAGAAAAGGTGCAGCTTTTCCAACGAATTGATAAAGAGCGCCTCCATAAATAGGACCAATAAGAACACCGAGGGCCAATCCTCCAAGAGCAATAGCCATAGCATTTCCTCTTTCTGCATCATCAGGATATATATCAGCAAGCATTCCCATGCCTATAAATAAGAATTGAAATTTTGTGAACTCACGCCATGTTTATTAAAGAATAAGACTCAGCTTTTAAACTTAACGCTCTTAGTGTAAGATACTTCTGAGAGATTCACCGACATTACTGCAAGACCAGCTTTTTTTATATTTTATATCCGTCGTTGAACAGCCGACCCAAATTTATGGGTTTACGACTACTAATATTCAACTCCGTATCCTTGTAATTTTGAACCCAATCCAGAAGACAAGGGAACTCTTGAATCGTGTATTGGGAGAAATTTGCCTTCGTGGAGGACTTTTTGATGAAGCTAACCTGCATTTGCGTTGCATGGAGAGGAAGACCACGAGAAGCTCTCACGGTTAGCTTGACGGCAAGGTGACTCTAACCTATGATCCGTCTACCACTGAGGATATTTCACGTCAGCACTGTGGTCGGTGCAAGTCGGATGCGAAATTCGTATCGACTGGGATTCAAACCCGGTTCGCCTCATTGGAAGGCGAACGCTCTATCCCCTGAGCCCTCGCGGCTCTGCAGGACCAGCTTGTATTAGATTACATATGTTCACTAAAATTTATTTAATTAAACACAAAATTGTCGTCTTGGAATTCATTCTATTGTGACACTAATCGCCCAATGTCGCTGGTAGAAAATATATATTGAGAGTCAAACTATGCGAATCATTCGACTTCATTGCCTGTGTGAAACTGGTATTTTAGCTAGGATGCTCTTCTTCTTCTTCTTCTTTTTTTTTTTTTTTTTTTTTTTTTGTGCGGGTCTAAGAAAATGAATATCTTGGAATCCCATTATACTTCCGCCTGATTCATTTAAGTAGATTATTATTATCGTTATACTAACTTCCTTTCATAAAAACGGGCAACTTAAATTAGTCATTTCTTTATTATTATTTGTTACTTTCAAATTACTTTTCACCCTTCGGATATAATCTTTTAGTTTACAGTTGAACCTCGATCCATTGTTGTCACATCTTTCTCTTTCCCGAATGTATCATCTTGTTTTAACGGTGCCGTCACAAATGCTGTTCTTATAATGTTAAGAATAAGAATGCTCATTCAGATGGTTTTTGAAACTAGCAGAATTCGTCGTTCAAAAATTTTACCGACATTTAAAAAATGAATATTCATGTAACTTTGCGTTGAGAAAAAGAAAACAGTAACTCTTGATACTAACAAAGAAGAAAATGTGGATCTGTTACAGCTTGGATAAAAAGTCTTAAACGAAAGATTTAATGTTTTTGCTTCAGTTGGTAAAAAATTTTGAAACTTGTCGATTTAGGAATTGGATGCAGGTTCTGAAGAAGTGCAAAGTGATACCGACGAAGACTGAACTCAACAAAAACAATTAGAGCAAACATTTGTGGAAGGCTTCTAAGCCTTTAAAACAGTAAAGAACATTTTGTATTCACATGAATTTCTCAGAAAATGAACAGAAAACTGTAACAAATTATTGTAAATATTCGTAATATTTTTGCAGAAAATAATCGTAAATATTTTTACAGGAAATAAATAATTTTCTCAACAGAAATTTTTTACACGTACTGTAAATTTCTTACATTTTTAAGTAATTTTTTGATATTTCAATCTTTCCCTCATTCTTTGTTTTTCCGTATCTATTGTTCGTAATAGATCAACACCTCCTAGAAGAAGGAAGGCCTCAGCACGGATAAATTTAGTAGTCCGATATGACGAAGTTAACTGCGCAGTTGATGAAAAATAAGAAAGATGTCATTACGTTCGGGGTACTAAGCTGCGCAGTGGTTGAAAATACGAAATATGTCATTACGTTTGGACTACTAAAGGATATTTATGGTAACCCGTGCTGAGGCCTACTCTTTCTAGGAGGTGTTGAATAGATACGGGATATGAACCCTCGGGAAACAATCGATCGAGGTTCTACTGTATGAGGGAAAAAATTACTGATATATTGATTTCTATGAATTGAAATGTGGAGACTATTTGCCTTCAGGGGCTATGTTTAGGTCAATGCATCGATTTGTATGACTGAAACGGAACATAAAGTTTTTGAAATTTCAATAATAATATGGATGGTTGACTGAATGTAAACAATAACAAACTTCCTAAAACCGGAAGAAATTTAAAAAAACTTCCGATGCTTATGTTATGCTTCCGAGACGATGTGTGAACAGACTTAATATTCTAGGAAGTTTTATTGTTGTGGTTTGTGATTAAATTTAAGCGTAATTTTACCATACAGAAAGCATTTTCAGTAATTTATAAATTCTAACTGGTCGTGAGACTAAAACAAATTTAACAAAATTAATATCACGGTATAAAAAAATGTAGGGTTAGCCATGTTTTGGAATGCTATCCCTTATTTGGCAATATATGTGTAAAATAGCACCGTTTGTTATTTTTTGGGAGACATCATAGTTGTGGAGTTTTTTGAATTCATTTGTTGTTTGTTTCTTTGAAATTTAGATTAAAAGAACGTGTTATATTGAAAACACCACAAGTATAATAATATTGGGTGGAAAGAAAGATAGAAAGATAAGAAATTGCTGCTCATAGCTGAAACTCTAGAACACGCTACTAAAACAGGTATAACCAACTCTTATAGATGTTTGCAAGTTATTGGAAAGCAAATGCTTGTACATATACCTGAAACACTAGTACATGCTCAACCAACGCATACAGCTGTTTGCAAGTAAATAAAAAGCAATAACTTGCACATACCCGAAACTCTAGTACATACCACTGGTACACTAAGAGCCCAACTCTTATAAGTGTTGGCAAGTTATTGAGAAGTAATTGCTTGCACTTACCTAAAACTCTAGTATATGCTACTATTGCGGGCTGAATCAATTGTTATAGGTGTTTGCAAGTTATTGAAAAGTAATTGCTTGCACATACCTGAAATTCTAGTACATGCTACTACTACAGGCTGAACCAACTCTTATAGGTGTTTGAAAGTTATTGAGAAACAATTGCTAGCACATACCTGAAACACTAGTGCATGCTGAACCGACACCTTGAAGAGATCTTGCTAGGAATAAAGTTGAGTAACTGTTTCCAATTGCAAATGCTGAAAAGGAAACAAATATCGAATCGATTAAGTGTGCAAAAATAATCTATTTATTCCAAAATTGCAGGTACATGGCTAATAGGTGATAGTAACTGTTATAGATTTTCGTAAACACCAGTAACATTGAATACATTTCTCATCAATAACATGATAAGTATCTGAAAAACAGTATGCTGCCAAAGAAACACAATTAATTTTAGTTTTCTTACAGGAACAGAAAATATGGTAATAAGGTCAAAGTTAGACCATTTGATAACTTTCCATTCCGTTGTTTAAAAAAAAAAAGTCAATGTGACTAGCTTTGTAATGTTATAATTTCCTACTTTTTCATTTGTATTTTAGACTTTAAAATATTAATTTAACTTTTTTTTTTTTTTTACTATTACTATTATCCTTTTCACTCATGGTGGTAAAATTACTAACAATCCCAAATTTTTCAAGTTTTTCTTTTTTTAAATAGTAAAGTTTCATGCTTTAACCCATTGCAGTCCAAGTACTTTAAAATGTTATTTAATTTACTGTAAGTACTAAAATGTTTAAAATGAATAATGCAATATTTTCATATAATAACTAACAATCTAAATACTAAGATTAAAAAAAAAAAAATTCCGGTGCAAATGTTTAAAATGAATTATGCAATATTTTCATATAATGACTAACAATCTAAATACTAAGATATAAAAAAAAAAATTCCGGTGCAAATGTTTAAAATGAATAATGCAATATTTTCATATAATAACTAACAATCTAAATACTAAGATATGAAAAAAAATTCCGGTGCAAATGTTTAAAATGAATAATGCAATATTTTCATATAATGACTAACAATCTAAATACTAAGATATAAAAAAAACATTCCGGTGCAAATGTTTAAAATGAATAATGCAATATTTTCATATAATAACTAACAATCTAAATACTAAGATATAAAAAAAAATTTCCGGTGCAAATGTTTAAAATGAATAATGCAATATTTTCATATAATGACTAACAATCTAAATACTAAGATATAAAAAAAAAATCCGGTGCAAATGTTTAAAATGAATAATGCAATATTTTCATATAATAACTAACAATCTAAATACTAAGATATTAAAAACAATTTCCGGTGCAAATGTTTAAAATGAATAATGCAATATTTTCATATAATAACTAACAATCTAAATACTAAGATATGAAAAAAAAATTTCCGGTGCAAATGTTTAAAATGAATAATGCAATATTTTCATATAATAACTAACAATCTAAATACTAAGATATAAAAAAATAAATTCCGGTGCAAATAAACTTCTTTGATACTTAGATTTCCGTAGAAACTTTGTAGAATTTATAGTTAATGTTTAAACTTCTTAAAAATATAAACAATCGAAAATTTGTTTTCCAATAAAATTATACTCTGATTGAAAAATCTTTTATTGTTCAATAATAATAGAGCTATATTGCCGTTTTTCTCCAAAACTGTTAGGCTGTTTTTGGTTAAAAATTTTGTAACGCTGTTTTCTTAGCAAAAATTTAAAGGAATAGAGCTTTCGCAAAGGTTAAATATTAATAAAAACGTACGTAAACTGAAAAAATTTAAATTTTTGTAAATTTGTGTTTTAAAATGACCGCCCTTAATATATATTTTTAAAACCCTTTACAAAACTAATGTCTTAAAAGTACACTCATTTGAGTATCAATTTAATATTTTATCTAGAAAAAAATAAAATAACTGTCGAAATCTGGGGGATCATTCCTCGATAATTCTTCCAAATTTTTACGCTTTTTTTATGTTCTTTAATAGAAATGATCTTTAAATTTCTCTCAGATGTGAGGTTACAAAAATAAACTATATAAATGGGGGAATATAAATACGTTTGGAAAAATTTTTAAACATAAAAAACTTAAAATGAAGTATAGATTATTGAAAATAATCCATTTAGAAAAACAGTTTCTGTCTTTCTCTATTGACAGTAAGTATATTATAAGTTAAAAAAAAGATTATTATACTAACTACAACACTGAGGATTGAGCTTTATACAAAAAAAAAATTTTAAATGAAAATTAACTTTTATGAGGAACTTTCCTAATTGTTCATTTGTTTCAAAATTTAATCAGGATAGTCATATAAACATTAAATTGAGAAATAAAATGCAATTTTACCTAAGGATGTAGAGATCAAGATCAAAAATCCCACGAACATGATAACGTTGAAACCCAATCTGAAACAAAAACAAATTTAGGAAATTATTATATAAAAACTAATAAAAATTGAAAAAAAAATTTATTCGTAAAGATGATTCTTCGGAAAGTGGGGTATACAAAAGTATGAACCCTAATTTATTAAGTAGGGGAGGGGCTAGTATAGATAAACGGAATATTTCGGGTATTTATCACTCAAAACTTCGTATTATTTGGCTTATTAGCAAAACTGTGCAACACTTTTAAAAGTAGTTGTATCACAAAGTGTTGGATAGTTAATTAGCAAATTAAAAAACAAGGATTTACTGAATTCTTAATTTGATTATAATTGCCATTTCAGTGTACTTTTATTCAACGTTTATAGCAATAAAAGATAGTAGTAGTAATTCTAACCCAGGTCACCTCATTGGAAGGCGAGCCCTTACTTCCCTGAACAATCACGGCACACTCGGTTGGAGACGGCCTGGGACACAAACCAGAGGATGATTCAAAGAATGACCATCACAGCTTCGATCCTCTGTTGAGATGGTAGATCTCTCGCTTTGGTAGCCCGCTAACCTGAGTTCGAAGAATTTAACGAGGACCAATTCCGCCCACCCTCGGTTCCTTTGCAGGTTAATCAAAGCGATCAGTAATCGTAGATAGTGATGTTTGACCTCGGTGATCTACTGGGAACCGTGTCTTACGATACAGTCCACTGCGGAACATAAATAAATATGCTTTTTGCAAAATTTAAAAGTCACTTTTGATTTTCCTACTTTTTAATTAATCAATATAGAATTTAACCGAACAAATATAAAGTATTCTTTTAAAATATACTAATCACAACAGAACTTAAACTAAAGAGAATCCAACGCTATGCCCATTTTTTCAACTATGCATTTCGAACTGTCAGAGTGATCACAACCAGATAAAATTTAAAAAGTGGTAAAGAAAAACTGAAGAAACATATTGTTTTCATTTATTCTAATTTTCTAAAATATATTTATAAATTAAAGGAAATATTTCTAGATATTAATGTGCTGCTACATTTTAACATCTTTGTACTAATTATTGATACTGAAGATTTTATGATTTTGTTTGAATATTTTTCAGAGATTTCAGAGTGTTGCAATCAATCAACATTTACTTGGTGACTGTCACTAAGTTTGTTCGCAGCTCCACGGGGGCCACCGGTGACCGACGAAGCCAAGATAATTAGAAACACATAATTCGAGTAAATTTTTAATTTTATTAATATTATTATCGTTATTAAAATGGTTTGAGGAAATTAATGCAATATAAAACACACAAAAATAGTTTTATTTATCTACACAGGGATGCCAACTTGCTCCGGACATCGAATAAATATTTTCAAGTGGTAGTTCATTAATTGTGATTCTTGGTTTAATAAATTCAATTTAGTAGATTTTTATCCACAACTATTTCTAAACATATGTAGGCTTATATAATTCACCACTTTTTGCAGATATGTCATGCTAAAAAACCTTTTAAAAAACTAGCAAAATCTGTCTAATGTTTACAAATTTAGTTTGTAGTTATTTACCGTTGTGGCTAGACGGGCAAGCCATGTAAAAATTAGCGTTGCATTCAACCTGTTAAATCAGTACCAAATTGTTTCACAAGTCAAGGACTCTCACGGTCTTAGGCCACGCCTCATTTTCTAAGGACTCTTGCACCAGTAATCGCATAAAGCTATCTTCTAGCTAATGAATCGTTAATTCATTAGTTGTATAATTTTACTATCTACTTAACAGCAGTGGGAAAAAAATGAACCACTCTGAATAAGTTTTGATCTAATGATTGGATCTTCACGTTCTAGGACACAATTTTAATGGTTCGAGGGGGTCTCCTTAAATATACTGATTAATTAGTGCAGACGATATTTTAAGTAACAAAATCAGAAACAAAAACATACTTCATATAAACAAATATACCTTTTATTCAACGGAATCGGGTTTTTGACCTTCAAAATTGGGGATAGCCGCAATCTGGAAAATATGGTCCTCATTGTTTTGTTAGGAGAGCGATCCAAAGTTTGGACATCTAGATGTTAATTTCATTTTTTTGCGTATTTTGCAGTATCTGGAGAACTTTTTGAGCGAATTGAAAAATATTTGTACACAATTATAAAATTCGTTTATCCAAATATATTTCCACGCTAAAAATAAATTTTAATAAATATTTATCATTTTTTTATTATTAATAATAACCGAAAAAAATTTGAATTGTAAGGTAAGCAATTTTTTACTTCATTTTGATGTTTGTAAATAAACATGGTGAAATGCAAAATTTGAGCGAAATTGGACGAATAGTGTCTGAGAAATCGAATTTTAAAAAAGTCGTATAGCTAAAATTCAATTTTAAAAGAACTATTCAACCGATTCAAATTTTGAATTTTGTCATACAAAATTAGATAGTTTGAAAGAATGCAAATAAATGTATATCATGCAATTCAAAATTCTTTCAATTGAAATAAAATTATTAATAATTGAGATTAAATAAAATAATAAAAAATAATAAGTAATTACTAAAATTAATTTTTTGCCTGAAATTATCTTTAGATAAAAGAATTTTATAATTTGATGAAAAAGTTTTCAAATTTTTTTTTTTAATTAAGAAGTTTTTGAGATATGGCCATAAATTTACATTAAAGGGTCCAAACTTTCGATCACTCTTCTGGCCAAACTATGGGGACTATATTTCCCAGATTGCGGCCACCCCCTATATTTTTAGCGTCAGAAACCCGTATCCATTGAAAAAAGATATTTTTATTCAGACGAAGTACGTTTTTGTGTCTGATTTCGTAGCTTAAAATATCGTTTGCACTAATTAATTAGGATATTTGAGCCCCCCCCCCGAACCATTAAGATTAAACCCTTGATTGAAAAGATAGCCCTAGATTGAGATTGAAGATCCGATCATAACATCAAAAGTTATTCAGGTTGGTCCGTTTTTTATTACTTTTCAGCTCACTGTACTACTAATTTGGGACAAACTTTTCGACCTAAATGTAGCAATTAATTAGGGACGGAGGGATTATACATTATAATAAATAATTGTAAAAGTAATATTGTATTTAATTTCTTATTATTGTAAATTAAATATTAATTTGTACTAATTAATAAATACACAAAAAAATTTTTTTAATGTTATCTATTAGGAACAGTTTTGTATTTACACGGAAGAAGAAAGTATATTCATCACACTAAATAAATATATAAATAAAAATAATAAAAAATAAAAATATGAAATGTGACGAAACTACGAAAAAAATATAAAAAAAACAGTAGTTTATATTTTCTGAATCACACATGTTTAATTCCTCTTATATAACTGTATCGAGTTCAGCTATTTGAAGCGACTTGTCACGTATAAGCGAAGAGTAACCTTGAAATAAGAGATACATTATACGATGTTTTCCTTGTAAGCTAAACACACGACAACCATTTAAACGTTCATTCGAAACGAAGCTGCCTTGTATTTAGTATGCATGAGAAAAATGATCTGTTTGTAATGATATTCAACACTTTTTGTTCGATTAATTCGATTTGTAGATAGGCCTAATTAGAAACGTTCCTCTTAAAAGAATTAACTAGCATTTTAATACGAACGTTGATGGAATATTGCTTTAATGTATAAATCTTGGTTTATAATATGAATATTTGCTGCATTTTCCGTTTCAAAACAATAATTGAAACATATGAAAATAATATTTATTAGGAAAGCAGTCACGTGTTGACAAAGAACTTCAATTTTATGAAACTTCTAGCTTTTAAACACTCTCGATATCTTGAACTTGGAGATATTTCCGTATCGTGATCTGTCACGCCTACTACAACCGCCAAGGTGCGAAATAGATTTTAAACTTGCAAATTTTTTTTAAAAAAACATGTAGATATTTGCCCGAGGGTGGGTGCGAGTTATACCTTTCGAGTTGGCCCCTTTCTGTGATGTATTTTTTAGTTTCTCGTGGGACCTGCCCGGAAGTTTCCAAGACTTGGCGATTATTCTGCCACAGATCACGAGACGGAAACCTTCCCTCGAACTTCGATATGTCTAAAAACTTGTTATGTCAAAAAAATATTTTCCAGCTTGGCTTTATCGATCCACCTAATGTTAATTTGAATTCCTATGTCGAATAATTTCTTTTCAAAACCTTGTTCGAATTTTTTTCGGAATAAGAAATGAAAAATCATAATGTAAGTTCATTGTAAGCCAATTATTTTCTATTGAATGCATATTTTTTGTCTTGCTTTAAAAATAAAATTATCGTTGTTGTATTTAGATTAATAGTCAACAATCATTACATACATATTTATTAATAGTTAGTTTGCTATTAAAGTTAAAGCTTCGTGACAATACTTTTTAGAGAAATATTTTCGAACATTAAGTAATATTTTAGAGCAACATGTTAGAGTAATATTTTAGAACGAACTGTTTTAAAACTAAAAAAAATTAATATAGGCAATTGCTTACATGTAAATTATTTCTCTCTCATATAACATAATTATTTTTATGCTGTTTCGCTGTTTTTTTTATATTTTTATTATTATTATTCTCTTTGCTATCGCTGTGACTTTTAAAAGCAAGAATTTTCCATTTCCAGAGGCATTTATTACCTCTGCAGGGGGATGAGTAAGGGATGATTTGATAGAAACTTTCACCACAGAAATGTTACATCTCGCTCGAAACAGACTTTTTTTTAAAGAATTCAGATGCTAAAAAAATATGTATTTTTTTACTAGTAAATTTAAATAAATAAATATATTATAAGTGAAAAAATTTATTTTATAACTGTCGTTGAGCAACCGACCCAATTTTGCGTTTACGACTACTAATGCTCCACTCCATAGTCTTGTAATTTTGAACCAATCTAGAAGACAAGGAAACTCCTGAATCAGTACTCTCAGAGGTATGATTTGTTATGGGAACATGGAGGACTTTGTGACTCGACAGATTTAACATGCATCAGTCACCATTTACTACACGGGGAGTTTCGACCTCTTGGACATGGGCCTAGTGCCCTACCAACCAGGCTATCCCGGCCTTTAGTGCAAAATCTTAGAAGGGGATGTGTTCTTTCATTTATAAAATGTGAGGGGGCAGCGGTCCCTGTCTGAATCTGTTATTTCAAAAACTTGCCATCGCCAAATTTTCTTTGCGTCCCTTTAACTTTGAGATACCGAGAGTATACTGTATTTTGTTTCTGTAAAATAATAATAATAATAATTGTGATTTTTCCTCTTTAAAAAAGAAGCCGTTCTTTTAAAAGAACATTAAGCAGAAATGCTTTAAAGCTTCATGAAATGATATTAATTTTCAATGTTGAGATGTTAATTTTTTGTGCTTTGTTTATAATTTTGTAAGCAAAATTTATGTTTTAATGCAGTGTTTCCCAAACTTATGACTTTTATGTACCCTTTCTAAATTTTTCGTAATGGTGTGTACCACTAATAAAAAAAAGGAATGTATTTTTTTAAAAATATGTTTGCTTTTCTTTTTTGGTACAAAGTTTTCGGTAAAAAATTCTTAAATTTTGGTAAAAAATTCCATGTTAAGGATAAAAATTATATTTTATTAAAATAATCCAAATAAGTAGAATTTATAACTAATCTTTTCTATAAAAAAATTGCACAAAAGATAAAAATCACAACTGACTGTTGACACCACTAATTATTAACTGTTAACTCTGCAAAAAATAGCAAAACAAAAATACGTAATCGTAAATTTTCATGGCTGGCTTTGTTTTTAAATAAACATTTTTGAAATTTTCGTTTGTTGCAAGATATTTCGCATAAGAACGCGTACTTCCGCTAAACTGTTCCCGTACCCCTTGGGGTACGCGTACCACACTTTGGGAAACACTGTTTTAATGGATAACTCTTGATTTAATAAAAAGATTTGAAATGATTTTGTTCTCCACAACATATGAAAAAATTCATATAAAATGCGATTTTTGTCGCCGTTATAGCAGGAGATACTACACGGTTTAAGTATAGAAAAATTAACCAAAATACTAAGAATTTTATATTCAAATTTTCTACCATTAAAAAAAATATTTTGCTGAAAGCGGAGAAGTTAGTAGCTCTGATATTTCCTGCAACAATTAAGAAATTGTGAGGCACTATAAGATTATTTCCTCACTTTAACCCTTTAAAGGGGTAACTATTTATATGGGTACAATAAAAAATTTTGGAACATAGTTGATAAAAAAAAAATTACTTTAGCTTATTTGACAAAATGAGTTTGAATTTTAAAGGCATTTTTTGGTGGTACGTATGTTTATCACCTCCCATTAGGGAGCTTAATGATTTTTATTTCTTTTTATTCACAAATGAATTTTATGAATTTAAATTCATTAAATTCCTTTAAAAAATCATTTAAAAAAGTTGGTGATGAATATAGTTACCATTGCCTTAGAAATGATTAACCTATTGGAGTGAGATTTGTTTAAATTCCGAATTGAGACGAATAAGCCAAATTAAAAACTTGTAGAACTTATTTGATTAAGAATGATATGATATTTATTAGTTTATTAGTTACCGAATCTAACCTGATACCTTCATTAAATGCTTTGTCATTTATAAGATGTAGTTGTTATCAATGCATTATCTCTTGCTGAAATAGATTGACAACAAAATATTTCAGCCACCACTTTTTATTTATTCGAAATAAATGCAAGAAGAATCTGACCATTGACAACACCTCCTAGAAGAGAGAAGGCCTCAGCACAGATCCATTCAGTAGTCTGACGTAACGAACCTAATCTTTTAATGCATGGTTTTTGG
Organism: Parasteatoda lunata; assembly: GCA_949128135.1. NCBI lineage: Eukaryota > Metazoa > Arthropoda > Arachnida > Araneae > Theridiidae > Parasteatoda > Parasteatoda lunata. Next base: position 46,846,264 of record OX421981.1, on the reverse strand, counting down.
TTTAAAAGTTCAATTTATAGGGTGTTAACTCACCACTACTTTTAAATAATTCGAAGACTTCTTTTGATATGCCACTTAAATGCAGTAAGCTACGTTGAACTTTTTAAAAAGTTGGCAAAATTACCTGAAAATTTGCAAATCTTAGTTTTCTAAATCGTTTTTTTTTTAAATATTTTGTTGAATCCGGAGCAGTTGGCATCTCAGGTTTGTCTTGTTAAATAAAGGACACCATTTGATTAAGGACACTTACCTGTTACTCAAAGGCCCAACAAATGGATTTGCAAATGCTTGAATAAGAGGCTTTGATGCAAACATCAAGCTGACTTCAAAGTTTTCATCAACTAAATCATCGTGTCTCGTTTGACTGGATTCAGTTGGAAGCAATTCTTCCTCATTATTTATGGAATGCGTAGTAAATTTCCAAAATTCATCATTCGGCACTATTGTAAATCCTGGTGGTTCCCAGACTTGAGCTTTTTGAATTTTACGAGGAAGTGGTAGTCGCGGAAGAAAGTAAGGAACATTTTTATCATTTATTGGAATATTTGGAATTAAATAAATTTTTTTTGAAATAGTTTGCTCCGGTATTGTAATAGTGCCGGTAGGTTGATGACGTAGATGGTACAGAAACGAGGGTATAATAGGAACTGAAATAGAACAAAAAAATAATTTAGTTTTAAAGAAGATACAAACGTGATAAAACGTTTAAATTATTTAATCATCGAAAATTTCAGGGGCTATATCAGTGTTCCCCAGCCCCTGGTTTGCGGACCGGTACCGGTTCGTGGATCAAATGGTAGCAGGCCGCCCATTTCATTTTAAATTCCTAGTCTTATACCCCAAAATAAAAATATCTGTGCTCCATAAAAATTTTCCGACAACCTATCTGTTTGAAGCGGGGTTTTCTGCAGTAACAGCAACCAAAACAAAGCAACGGAATAAACAGGACATAAGCAACACACATCAGGTGTCATTGTCTCCGATTTTCCCCAGATGGAACCGTCTCATTGCAAAGAAACAAAAGCTCAGGGTTCTCATTGATTTAGCGTTCTAGTAAGTTAAAATGTTAAATAACTTTATTTTTTGGTGTAACTGTATTTTATTTTGAAGGCATGTTTAAATACATTTAAATTTAAACTAATAAATCAAAATAATCTAAAATATATAAACAATCAACGTCATCCCCCCCCCCTCCAGCTGGCCGCGGTAAAATTATCAAACGTTTTCTTTCTTCTTCTTCTTCTTTTTTAATATCCGTCGTTGAACCAGCCTACCCAATTTGGGGCTTACGACTACTAATGTTCAACTCCGTAGCCTTGTTATTTTGAACAAATCCAGAAGACAAGGAAACTCCTGGATCAGTACCCCAGTGGTATTGATTTGTTATGGGAACATGGAGGATTTTGCTACTCGACAGATTTAAAGTGCATCAGACACCATTTACTACACGTCTTCGGCTGGCGGGGTTCAAACTCACGAAGTCTTGGACATGGGCCCAGTGCCCTATCACCAGACTATACCGGCCTCATAGGATGTTTGAAGAAACGGGATGTTAGTGCAAAGGAAAAAGTAGTATTTGTAATACGCTTGCGTCAGTGACTGCACAAATGTTTTAGAATGTATGCCGTGAAATGGACTGCAGTCTGGGATGTTGTCCACGTGACCAAGGGAAACCACATAGAAAATCTGTGACACGTGTATTTAAAATTTTGAAGTTTCTTCTACACTCTGTGTAGATTTTATCGATAAATCCTTTTTCATTAAATAGTTATATCCGTTTGTAATCGCTATATTCATTTTGAATAATTCTGTATTTTATTTCATTCAAAGTATTTATCATGATAATATTTAATTTTATTATAAAAGTAATTACAGTTGATACATACCTACGGATGTAAGTAACATATTATCCAAGAGTAAAGCTATAGCTACAATAAGAAGGATCAACTTTCGAGAACCTCTGAATTGCGTGATGCAACTGCAACAGCTTGGCTCATCTGGTTGCTTGAAACCCATTTTGACTTTTTCGGAAACGATCACTATCTGAAATATTATGATATTAAAAAATTGCATTTAAACTAAAAGTTTTACGCAACGTTCTTTAACTGGTTACCCATTTTGACTTTTTTCCATTTTTACCCATCTCTTGACTTTAACTGGCTACCAGTGCCGGATTACTCATTGGGCCAAACTGGGCCATGGCCTGGGGCCCCCAATGATTAGGGGCCCCGTTAAAAAAAAATTTTTGAAAATAAATTTTAAAAAATTAAGAAAAACAATGATTTTTTTTTAACAAAAAAATCAATTTCAAATATATATTAATAAAATACGATAATTGTTTTATTACATAATTTTTTACATATTAATTTATTACTTATTTTAGTTATTATTTATAAGTATTATTACAGTTTATGCATAATAATATTTATAGATGATTTTTAAGTTCAAATTTGTCCTTTTGATTTGCGCGCGAAAAAATAGAAAGCAGTACTATAGCGAGCTGAGACTTGTTTAAACAAGAAGCAAAGAATTAAATGTTGTTGACATTATTGAGACGTTTTAAATGAAAAAGAAGTTATTTAGTGCCTCATAATTTTTTTAGTGCCTCATAATTTTTTTTAACTCCTAAAGTGTCTCATAATTTTTTTAGTGTTTTATAATTATTTAGTTTCCGTAATTCTATTTGATCAATAAATAATTACAAAATATTTCACTGAAAGGTAAGTTTTTGTTTATTGTTTTATATACTCTAGAAAAAACTAATACAACGAGTCACTTTCAATCAAATTTTATATATTGAAATTGTCACTGTTTAAGAGGTCCAGGATATTATTCATGAAAATACAATTATTATTATACAATTATTATACAATGAAAAGATATATAAATACTTTTATATTTGAATAAATAAAAAATATACGAGAAAAAAATTTAATGTAAGGGCCCCAAAAATTTGAATGGCCTAGGGCCTCGCGTACGCTTTATCCGCCCCTGCTGGTTACCATGTAACTTTCTTTAATTGGCTAAAAGGTATAGGAGTTGGTAAAAACTATAGCAACACTTTTATACTTACTCTATGTAAGCAATCTTTCTTTTCGGAATCAAATGTGTTGGAAGGTTTTACGTAGCAGTACTAATGTTACCAGTTAAAAGATCATGCTTGAAGCTTTTAAAACTGATGTCCTTTATACTCATGCAAAATTTGTGTCGACTAAAATAAGCATATGAAGTTAAAGCTTTTTTTCTCATATTTCAATACTGCTATAATTTTTATAATTTTAAAAGCCTTCCTATATTATATATCGCAATCTTATAGCATGTTTTCAAAATTGCTGGAATTAAAGCTAGAATAAAGTTATTACCTCATGACTTATAAGATATTCTTAAGTTTGCATTGAATTTCCCCTAGAAAAATTCTCTAACCGCAATATAAGTGTAAGCAGCAAAAAATCTATTAACAAATGACGTGGGTTACATAAATGACCCTGAATCATCTATTTAAAAACTGACGACTCAATCAAATGCAAATTAAAATTAAAGGATTAATCAAATATTATAATTGCACAGTTTATCAAGAATTAATTACGCATTACACTGCTATTATTCTTTTTTTTCGTTCTCTGTTCTCTTATTTTTATGAGTTATAAAATTTTGTTAGATTTAAAAAACAAACATTTATTAAAATATAAAATTTCTAAATTTCTGCCAGTTATAAAAATAATTAAAAGTTTAATTAATTTATAAACATTTTATTTAATAGTTTTCAATTGGCCACCGGTGGAGCCATTTAGTAATATGTTGCTGTAGCTACAGTAGCCCCCTCCTAATCCCCCCTCCCGCTAATTTACAATCCAACAGCCTTTAACGACTTGCTCTCTTTTTTTTTTTGAGATTTTCTTCTAGACTGTCATTGATAACATTTATAAGGTAAGCTTTTAATTCTTTTAAAATTTGTTATTTGAACTTAAAAGAAAAATTCCAAAATTAGATTTTTCTAGATTTAAAAAAAATGCCAAAAGGGAGAGGGGTTTGTTAAAAGCCACTGGATTGAAAATCGCATCCAGCCCTAAGGAATATCTTTTTTAACAAATGAAAAACGAACTTACTGAATTAGAAGAAAAATGTATTCCTTCCTTCAAGATGTTTGCTAATTAGCACCAGATAGCTTATTCTATAGAAGAATCACATTCTGTTTATGTTTGTCAGTGACATACTATAAAGAAATGAATATCAAAAAAAAAATAAGTTTTTAACAAAAATTATCTCTAATAAAAGATTACAGCTGTGATTAATAATTTTAAGCTTAATTGTCATTATTACTCACATGTTAACTCATTTATGCTTTATCGTCCTTTTAAAAGGACTGTTATTTTTTTCAAAAATGAAATAAGTGTTTGTTCAAACATCTTAATAATATGTTTTATTTTTAAGAAACCAGATAGTTCAATCTACCGTAACATATTGAATACTATAATATTTACATTTTAATTTAAAATGAAAACGCATTGCATTTTTAATCCTTTGCACTCCGAGTTCTTCAAATTGCTGTTTGAATTTAAGCACTAAACCATTTAAGTTTGTTTTTCGAAGATTTCACCGTAATATAAAATTATCCTTTTTTGCGAATAATATGGTTTTTTAATAACTTCTTTGAGTTGCAACTGTTACTCGTGACTGTTAGGTCAAGTTTAGCCTACCTAAAACCAGCGCTGTCTACGCTTATTGTGAAAATGGTGCGAAACGTCAAAATGGAGAAAAGCAACAGTTTTGTAAAAATGAAAAGCGTTTGTGGTCTAATTTTTTAATATTTAAGAACTAGCTGCAATGCTGCGCTACTTGGACTCATAAAATTTTCGACAATTGAGAATATGGCAGTGATTTTGATAATTTTCTTCGAGGTATTAAAATGTCATCAAATTGGTGATTTTTTTTTAAAAAAATTAATAACTTTTAAAATATTTAAGGTATTAGTCTGTTCTAAACCCCAAATAATTTTTCACGGTAAGATTATGTATATGTAGTTCAAAATTTGACCACAGTTGTCTTAAACAGGTTAAACATTAGAACGTTATAAAGTTTTTTTTTTTTTTTTTTTAATGATAACTTTCAATTTTCTTTGCTAATTTATATCAAACGATTTAATCTAATCCTGCTTATTCATAACGTCCGAAGGATAAAACTTAATTTCTTTCTTTTTTTTTTTCTTTTTTAAGAGGTCAAATCTTTAAGCGTACCACTAATTTTTTCTTATCGGGACTTATTGCATCCTTACAAAATATTGCGTTTTAGAAAAAGTTTTCTTAGAGTGGTATGAAACATTTTTTAATGATATCTTTCAATTTTTCTTTAATAATTTGTACCAAACATTTTAATCTAATCCTGTTTATCCATAACGTAAATCTTTAAGCGTTACACCAGTTTCCGCCCATTGGGAGTTTTTCCATCATTACAAAATGTTGCGTTTTTGTCACAGTTATCTTAAACACGGTAAACAATAGAGCGTTATAAAGTTTTTTTTAATGATATCTTTCAATTTTCTTTATTAATTTATATTAAACAATTTAATCAAATCCTGTTTACTCATAACGTTTGAAGGATAAAACTTCATCGTTTTCTTTTCTTTTCTTTGTCAAGAGGTCAAATCTTTAAGCATTACACCAGTTTTCGCCCATTGGGAGTTTTTCCATCATTACAAAATGTTGCTTTTTTGTCACAGTTATCTTAAACACGGTAAACAATAGAGCGTTATAAAGTTTTTTTTTAATGATATCTTTCAATTTTCTTTATTAATTTATATCAAACAATTTAATCAAATCCTGTTTATTCATAACGCCTGAAAAATGAAACTTCATCGTTTTTGTTTCATTTTAAGAGGTCACATTTAAAGCGTACCACCAATTTTTTCCTATCTGGACATTTTTACTTCATTACAAAATGTTGCATTTTTGAAACAGTTGTCTTAAATAGGTTGAATCAGAGTGTTATGAAACTTTTTTTAATTTTATCTTTCAAATTTTCTTTAATAATTTATATCAAACATTTTAATCTAATCCTGTTTATTCATAACGTCTGAAGGATAAAACTTAATTGCTATATTTATTTTTTTAGACGTCATATCGCTCTTTAAGTCAGCGCACTATTAAAGACAAAAATATCTGACGCTCGCCTATAGAAAATCACCGTCTTAAAAAGCAATAATTTTGCCTCCCTTCCTTCCATTTAATTAAATATGAAGGATAGAAGCTTCCATCCCATTCATAAAGTCCCTCCGAATATTTGGAAGCTTTATTGCAAATACCACGGCGGGACTTCCTAATCAATTGACTCCGAAGAATTTTCAAATTACGTCAGCCTTTCAAAGGATGCCATAAATATTTTTATTTATCTATCAGCTAGTCTTTTTTTAGGAAAAACTTATTTCTCTGCAAAATCTGAACCAACTTGTCTGGACAATAGACTTCAAGTAAATTCCCTTTAAGCATTTATAAATTATACAATAATACTACACAAATAACTAAAATATAATTATAATAACGTATAATATAATTTTTATTTATCTATCAGCTATTTTTTTAAAATTTTTTTTTTTAGGAAAAACTTCTTTCTCTGCAAAATCTGAACGAACTTGTCTGGACAATAGACTTCAAGTAAATTCCGCATTTATAAATTATACAATAACTACATTAATAATACACAAATAACTAAAATATAATTATAATAACGTATAATATAATTTTTATTTATCTATCAGCTTTTTTTTTTTTTTTTAGGAAAAACTTCTTTGTCTGCAAAATCTGAACGAACTTGTCTGGACAATAGACTTCAAGCAAATTCCATATTTATAAATTATACAATAAATACATTAATAATACACAAATAACTAAAATATAATTATAATAACGTATAATATAATTTTTATTTATCTATCAGCTAGTCTTTATTTAGGAAAAACTTCTTTCTCTGCAAAATCTGAACCAACTTGTCTGGACAATAGACTTCAAGTAAATTCCCTTTAAGCATTTATAAATTATACAATAACTACATTAATAATAAACAAATAACTAAAATATAATTATAATAACGTATAATATAATTTTTATTTATCTATCAGCTTTTTTTTTTTTTTTTTTAGGAAAAACTTCTTTGTCTGCAAAATCTGAACGAACTTGTCTGGACAATAGACTTCAAGCAAATTCCATATTTATAAATTATACAATAAATACATTAATAATACACAAATAACTAAAATATAATTATAATAACGTATAATATAATTTTTATTTATCTATCAGCTAGTCTTTATTTAGGAAAAACTTCTTTCTCTGCAAAATCTGAACCAACTTGTCTGGACAATAGACTTCAAGTAAATTCCCTTTAAGCATTTATAAATTATACAATAACTACATTAATAATACACAAATAACTAAAATATAATTATAATAACGTATAATATAATTTTTATTTATCCATCAGCTTTTTTTTTTTTTTTTTTAGGAAAAACTTCTTTGTCTGCAAAATCTGAACGAACTTGTGTGGACAATAGACTTCAAGTAAATTTTTTTAAACATTTATAAATTATATAATAACTACAATAATACTACATAAATAACAAAAATATAATTATAATAACTACACAAATTATTTATGTTGTTTTAATAATATATGAAAATAAATTATAAAAATTTTATTTATATAAAAGCAACGTATACTTTACACAAAAGCTCTTACTAGCTTTTAAAAGCCTTTGTGTAAAGTATACAAAGCTCTTAAAAGCTTTTGTGTAAGGTATACAACGTATACTTTACACAAAAGCTCTACATAACTACTGATCTAATTATCGGATTTTCTCACACTATGACTTAATCTTAATGGTGCGAAATCCTACCCTTAAATATGCTAGTAAACATTTGTAGACGATAAATCATACATAATGCCCTTTTTTCGATGGATTCGTGTTCATGACCCTCAAAATATAAAGGTAAAACAAAACAAGAAATATAGTCCCAATGGTGTAGACAGGAAATCAGTAGAAAATTTTGATGCCTTAATACCATTTAAATTTTTTACATTCCACGTAAAATAGTTTTTAATAATCATTTATTATCCTTTCTTTTTTTATTTAATAACAGTTAAAAGGAATTTTGAATTATAAGGTATTAAACTCTTTACAGAATTTTTAAGCATGTAATTTTAAATGTCTTAATACAAAATTTGAACAAAATCGATCCAATATTTATTTAACCTAATGAGACTTCATTCAAGACGATAGAAGTAATAATTATGAAAATATGTCTAAGTTAAAAAGTATATTTGTGCTTAAATATATCTAAATTAAACGGAATAGTTGAGCAAAAATATGTCAAAACTAAAAAGTATACTTGTACTTAAATATGTCATATAAAACAGTTTATTTGTAATTAAATATGTCTAAGTCAGACAGTCTATTTATGCTTAAATATGTCATAAAGAAGTTGAAAAATATACTTGCGCTTAAGTACGTCTATGTTAAAAAGTATACTTTTTATATACAAACCCCTTACATATTTCGATTTATCTTTATGTTGTTTTTCGTGTCATTAAATTTAGTGTAAAAAAGTGGAAAAAATGCGATACTTGACTATATATATATATATATATATATATATATATATATATATATATATATATATATATATATATATATATATATATATAGATAGATAGATAGATAGATAGATAGATAGATAGGTAGATAGATAGATAGATAGATAGATATAGCATAATAAAGAGATAAAAAGAAAAGAGGGAAAAACGAAGAAAATTAATACGTTTTATTTACGGCAAGTTGCAAGTATGTAGAACTCATAAAATAAGTTGAAAAAAATAGAGAAAATATGGAAAATAATAAAGATTAAAGGAGTAATAAAAAAAGAAGAAGAAAAATAAATAAAATAGTCATTTAAAAAAATTAAATATATATAGGGGAGAGTTGGGTAGCCCCGCTCACTTAAGTAGTATTGCTTATATTTCTGTATAATATTGAGTAATAATCAATATTTTTGTATGTTTCTATTGTTTTATCATCTAATTAAATAATGCAAAAAGAACAAACCAAAAAAAGAATAGTTTAACTTAAAAAAATAGAAATTTAAAAAATTTGACTACTGTATTCAACATATTTTCAGAATTATTGTTTACCATGTTACCAGCTGCATAAATACTTGAAACTTTGAAAATAATCTTTTTTTTAATATAACAATTAATGTCCGATGGCCCATTGACTTGAAAAAATCTTCTATACATTTGAAATTGACAGTGGGCGGGGGTACCCGACACTCCCCTATATCTATATATTAAAAAGCCGGAAAACGAATAAAATTAGAAGATATAATCTCTTCATCAGCTCACACGATTACTTCCGTATAAAGGAGTGCTTTTTTAATATTGTATCAATATTGCCAAAGCAAAATATATCAATACAATAGTGTGAGGAGCACTCAAAAAATTGAAACAAAATGGAACACATTAAGTAAAAAATACACAAAAAACAAAAAAATAAAATGTAAAGAAAAAACATAAAAAAAACACAAAACGAAATCTATAAAGCGAGTAGTGAATTGAAATAACTTACATGTACCGGAATCTTTCCAAAATGATTTTAAATATTTTCGTAATAAGATTGCCAGATTAGAAATATGAAAAGAGAAGCGCAAAGGGAGTTAGAAGAGTATATAGAGAGGTTTGGTTTTATGACACATTCTTACGACATCACTAAAGGTCGTTTAATTTGTTAATTACCAAGGATTGACCCGAAAATGGATGTGAGTAAGGTAATAATAATAATAGTAATAATATATATATATATATATATATATATATATATATATATATATATATATTATTTGTGGTGCTCTAATTACAACTAAAAATATGTCTTGCTATATTTTAATTATAAATGTCTAATAGTTTCCAAAAATATCTGCTTGATAATCGGAATTATATTCGCATTGGAATATGAAATTTAAAAAAAAAAATAGTTCTAAAATTTTTTTTTTTTTGCATTCTTATTCAAATATTTATAAATAATTGATTTTGTAAATAAAAGAAATTTCAATGGTCAATAATTATTTCTCTTAGATATAAATAACTGTAAAGAAGTGCAAAACTGGAAGTGAGCCATGTTTGAAAGATTTTGCGTTTAACGCAGGAAAAGATACTGGTGTTTAATGCTGTATTTCATAACCATAAATTATTACATAACATTTTTCAATTATTTTGACTTGAATCAATATAAAATAATAAAAATGAACATTAAAAATATCTTTAATGAAAATTCTGCGTTGATTACCGCTTTCTACCCCCAGGTAAACATCGGCGTAGATTTAAATGAGTAAGTCTATATCTGCTTTCTTTTTATTTAAAATTATATTATAAATTTAAATTATGCGTGGGAAAACTTTACGTTAACACTGAAAAAAAAAAGAGAAAAGAAAACTGTTATTTATATGTTCTCGAAATGTATTGCATTTTAATTCATAGTGAAACCTAAAAAAATAGAAAAGAAAAGAAAAATAGCAAAGGAAGAAAAAGTCAAACGCGAAGAAATCTAGTCCTAGTCAAATCGGAAGAATATTCTCTAACTGAAATTGTGATGTAACGATACAACCTGTTTAGTGCGCGACCTTCGATAGTTTGTTAGACCTTCAAATCACTTTATTAGACGTTTAAAAACTTAAAAATGAGCATTATGTAACAAGAATATCCCACTAATCATACTTTTTCATTACAAATATAATCAAATAAAAAATAACACAGAAATATTTTGCATTTTTCTCGAAACAAGATATTCAACCACTAAAACTGCGTTTGCATTTCATTCTGAAAATTTCTTTTGAAACTTAAAATTGCCCTTTTCAAAAGGAAAACAATAATTTTTGCTTTCACTTCAATTTTAACGTAACTAATCTACATTGGTTTAATGTATGCTTGCGTGATTTTTATTTCAAATTAGGTAAATAAAATTATGCAGAGAATGATATCTATAATTAAATATTTCGAAATAAATAGTTGGAATAGTCACCTATTAATAAATTTGTAATAAAATAGTTGAAATATCACATTTTTTTTTTTTTACTCTAATTTTAGCCACTCTTAAAATGTCACTTACCTGTCTCAGCACTTCAAAGGAGTTCGAGTTAAAATTAATTTACTTTGAATGCAAGCAGGACAAAAACTTGGTCCCGCTTTTTCTAAATAACCTGCAATAACGAAAATGGGTCATTATGGAATAAATTTTAAGTCTATAACGCTGCTTTTCGAAGCTCTGTCGCCAAGAAAATAAAAAAGCCATAGTTTAAATGCCTTACACTTGAAGCAATGCGAGGATTTTAAACTATGTATATAATTTTGCCGCGAAGAATTATCTGGGCTTTATAACAGACAGATAACTTAAATATTTTAAAAGTTATTAAACTTTTAAAAAAATTGCCAGTTTGGCAACATTTTCACAACTAGAAGAAAATTATCAAAATCCTGCCTTGTTCACAGTTTTGGCAAATTTTTATGAGACCAAGTAATGCAGCATTGTTGTAAGTTTTTGAATATTAAAACATTAGACCACAAACTTTTCATCTTCATAGAAATGTCGCTTTTCTCCATATTGACGTTTTGAGCCATTTTCAAAATAAGCGAAGACAGGGCTTGCTTTTGATAAGCTAAACTTGATCTAACAGTCATGAGTAATAGTTGCAAACTCTCAACAGTTATAAAAATAGCATATTAATGGCAAATATAGCATAATTTCGAAATACGACGGAGTCTTCGAAAAACAGCCTTAATGGAACTATGCGAAGCCTCAGCAGTTAACTCATAATCATTCAAAACTATTGTATAATGATACAAACAACCAATATATCAAGTTCAAAATGAGTAAAAACAGGCAAAAAAAATTATATTCTAACTTGTTTAGAGATCAAAAAGTACTTGCCTACCAACATTTTCTTTTGAGTTATAACAAAAATAGAAGTTATTAATAGTTATAAATATAGGTTGTTGCAACTTTTAACAACTACATTTCTCTTAACAACTAAGAACTTAAGCATGCTGCTCCATTTAGAATGTATTGTCTTAAGTCGCAATTGCTCATGTCCTGCCTGAATAAAATTTTAAATCGAAATTAGCTGTGCCAGAAAGGGTTAAAGGTCCTTAAAAAATTTAAGTCAATGAGTATACACTTGTTGGCTTTCCCAACGCCTCCTATAACCGAAAGCCTCCACACGGTTTTTTATCAAACCTGAAAGGGAGACGGAAAAGAGAAAATACTGGCAGGAGAACTATTTTAATATTAGATAATATTCGGGAGGAGTTAATCTATTTTCAACAATAAACAATTCACTGTAATAATTTTTTTCTCGGCGTAGAAGCAATTCAATATAAAAATCGTATGCGTTAGAAACAATTGGTAGTTAAGAATTTTTATTACTCCCGAAAAAAAGCTGAAAAATGAAATTTATTTGTTACCAGTTTTTACACTTTTCCGTCTCGATATATATGGGCTTTCAGCCCTGTTTTTTTATAGGTAGTCCGATCAGACCACTGTGAAGGATATTCACTTTCCGAACGAGTCATTTAATGCAAAATCTAGTTAAAATAAAAAAATGGTAGCAAATATATGGCTAAAAATTTGTTTTATTTATGAATATTATTGGTGTGCCTTATTTACTTGTCAACCACTACAGATTCAATTCTCAAAAATATATGATAAATTTCTCTTAATTACTTTTATAAAAGGTTTTGGATTCATGTGCACAACTGGTTTACTTTTTAAATAGTCTGCGCGGACTACTTATAAAAGACCGTGTGGAGGCTTTCCTCGACTCTAATCAATTGTAATTACCTCTCGCAGCAGTTTTTGTTATTATAACGCCAATTAAAACGCAACATTTTTAATCCAAATTTGCTGTTCCGGAAACAATTAAAGGTCCTTAAAAAATTTTAAAAGTGGCATCAATATTATATTAAAATTAAAAACTCTTTTTATTAGCTTTAACTTGAAAACTAAAAATGAAAAGCTACTTATTTCACAACTATATTTGTGAAATAAGTAGCTTTTTATTTTTATTCGAAATATATTAATATATATATTTATTGGGAAATATTTATTGGGTGGAGAAAAAAAATATATTAGAATACATTTTATTTTCGTACTCTTGATATCACTTTTTAAATCTTTAAGAAGCGTATTAACCCTGACAAATATTTGTGCTAAATATATTATCTGTAATATTTCGTGCAGTTTATTATAAATTATTCAGAGTTTAATTAGTAACTGCTGGATTTTCCCTTTAGAAAACAATTTTAATATGTAAAACCTATATTAACAGGGATCGTACGCACCTGGAAAAAAGTAATGACTGGCATCAATTTTGTTACAAAGAACCTGAAAATTGCGTAATATTAGCTTCCACTATCGAAATGAAATTTCATATCTGCCCCCTTCGAATCTATACATATTTATTACAGGGATGCCAAAGGCGACTATTTATGTAAAAAGTGGTAGCAACTCAACTCACTTTTATTTATTTATTATCTCTTTAATTATTCATTATCTCTTTAATTATAGCCCTTTTCGGATCAGCATTTTTCGATTGAAAATTTTAGCCATTAGTAAGTGAGTACATTGCTGGTAAATCGTCATATTTCAGCTCTTTGTTGTTTACAGAATAGTGGTCACTAAATATTTAAAGCAATTAGTTGAACTTTTCTAGTGGTTACATACCTGCCAACTTGTACAGTTGCTGAAAAAGATTTTACAAAGTGGTAGTAAAACAACAATTAAGTTTGGAAGAATTTTCTAAAAAGAAAAAGCTATTAAGACATTTATAAGCATAATTAGCCAGCAAATATGTCTTATCTACACATTTTTTTTTAAATTTATTGATTCGTCGGGGTAGTATAAAAAATACTTGAATCTTTATACTTAAAGATTTAATACGCCAAAATGCTAATGTTGCTACCACTAAGAAAATTATTTCTTGATGGACGTACAAGGTGGCAGTTATGCACTTATCTTTTACTAGGTGTAGAGAATAAACGATTTCTTATATAAAGAGCGCAAAACGTGAAAAGTGTTAAGAAAGTGCTGTTATACTTAACAATTAAAGATAATCCATGCGCACTAGAATTCATTATTGAATTTTAAATCAAATTTTATGTTTATAGTGGATATATTTTAATTTTAAATCTTAAGATTATTTTAATATCTTAATGAGGAAATTTTTCCACAATTTCAACTTATTTTGAAATGAATATTTTACTACAATGCATATACATAGCTGCCATCTTTTATGGCCGTTGAAAAATATTTTATAATATGGTAGTAAAACAGCAATTACGTTTGAATGAGTTTTCTCAAAACAAAACTATTACATCTATAAGCATATATCTATATCTATAAGCATAATTCTATATATAATATAATAAGCATATATCTATAAGCATAATTAGTCAACAAATAGGTCTTATATAGATTTTTTTTTTAAATTATTGATTCGTTGTGATTTGATTTTATTTTATTTTATAACCGTCGTTGAACAGCCGACCCAACTTAATGGGTTTACGGCTACTAATGTTCAACTCCATAGCCTTGTAATTTTGAACCCAATCCAGAAGACAAGGGAACTCCTGGATCGAGTATTGGGAGAAATTTGCCTTCTTGGAGGACTTTTTGATGGAGCTAACCCGCATTTGCGTTACATGGAGAGGAAGACCACGAGAACCTCCCACGGTTAGCCTGACGGCAAGGGGACTCTAACCCATGATCCGTCTACCACTGAGGACATTTCACGTCAGCACTGTGGTCAGTGCAAGCCGGATGCGGAATTCGTATCGACTGGGATTCGAACCCGGTTCGCCTCATTGGAAGGCGAACGCTCTATCCCCTGAGCCATCGCGGCTCGTTGTGATTTGATTTTATTTTATTTTATAACCGTCGTTGAACAGCCGACCCAACTTAATGGGTTTACGGCTACTAATGTTCAACTCCGTAGCCTTGTAATTTTGAACCCAATCCAGAAGACAAGGGAACTCCTGGATCGAGTATTGGGAGAAATTTGCCTTCGTGGAGGACTTTTTGATGGAGCTAACCCGCATTTGCGTTACGTGGAGAGGAAGACCACGAGAACCTCCCACGGTTAGCCTGACGGCAAGGGGACTCTAACCCATGATCCGTCTACCACTGAGGATATTTCACGTCAGCACTGTGGTCAGTGCAAGCCGGATGCGGAATTCGTATCGACTGGGATTCGAACCCGGTTCGCCTCATTGGAAGGCGAACGCTCTATCCCCTGAGCCATCGCGGCTCGTTGTGATTTGATTAGTAGTACCAGACTAAATACATAGTAGTATTTAGGTATTAGTAGTATTAGTAGTAATAAAATGGAATTTAAATTACAATTTTACGCAGAAACATACGCTTTATTTTGCGGGAGCTTATGTGGACAACCACAATAGTATTACATATTAATATATATGCTTAATTTTTTTAAAAATAGTGGTGGTCAAAAAGATTAAAAATTAAGTTTATAAATGCAAGGAATATATAGAAAGCATACATTTCTTTTATATCTAATTTATCAAAAAGTTAATTCATTTTTTATTAAAGTGTTTAGATTAACTCTAGATCTTTTTGATGAAATTTTTGTTCGTATCTTGATAATTCTAGATCTGTTGCGTGGGTAATTCTTTAAAATGTCGAAGTCTGACATAGATCTTAACTTTAAACTCTAATAACAATTAAGTTTAAATTTAAATCCCTGTAAAAAATTTAGAGAAAATTGATAATTCTAGCTATAGAGACAGGAATTAACATGATAGTTATTGCAAATATTTTTTTAATGAATTCCTTTCAAAAAATTTTTTTTTACCAAAAGGGTATTTCAGTAACTACTTTTTCACAAAAACTCTAAAAACACTGATTCAAAATCAAAATAATAATAAGAATACCTAGAATTAGGGAATGAAAAACAAAGCCAATTCTTTTAGAATCTTTTTTAAAAATATTTTAAGCCAGCGATGCCCAATTGTTTTCGGCTGCGGAACCCTAAATATCCGACCCTCTTTAGCTGAACCCCGAGACTTAATGAAGAAATTTCATAAACAATTGTGATCATATTTATCAACGAACGGCTATTATTTATTTCGAAAATAATTAATGGTTTCAATTTATTAATTATTTCAAAAATATTTAATGAATGAATGAAGAATGAAATATTTTAATCTTGTAGTTCATCAATACTAGTTTTCAAATTGGGCTTTATGTCAGACATTTGAATTTCCAGGCTTAGAATGGCATCAGTCTAGTTTTTTATTTTATTTTATTGTATGCACAAACTGAAAATAAATTAGCTGAAACGCGGTTTATTTTTAAATAAAGAAGAAAAAGGATGAAAACCTTGAGAACAGCTATTAGATGGATATTAAATAATTAATGAGAAATTAATAGGCTATAAATTTTATTAAAGGGATGCGTATTAATGCTTCATTAAATCGTAGACAATAAAAAAAAAAATCCTAACTCTTTGTATTCCCTCTCACCTCTTCACAGAACTCTAGGGTTCCACAAAATATTATTTGGGGACCGCTGTTTTAAGCAATTATATTTTTTGTATAAATTTTAAATCCTTTCATAAAAATTTTCATTAAAAAAAAATAAAGACTCTCAGTTGTTCACAGAAAATATTTAAATGTTTTATAAAATTCGTTTCATAAAATATGTTTTTGTTTTAAATTATTTATTATAAAACGTTCCATAACACCACATAATCTTAGTAAATCAAATTTATTAATAGGAATCTGGTAACTATTAGGCGAAATTTATTTAAGTGGAAGCTAAATCAAGAAAATTTCCACTTGTTGATGCTTAGTTATCTACCACTTAGTCCAAACATTGTTAATTAAATACTGATTCTTTGGTATTACTTAAAAAATATAGAAAATTAAAAATTGATATGTGTATAGTTAACGTAATTTAAGAATAATAAAAATATAAAGAAATTACATTTTAAAACATTTATGATAATTTTTTTCATTAAAAATAGGTAAATTATTATCCGAATTTTTTTAATAGTTCAGATAAATGTAAAAAAATAAAATAATCTGTATTTTTAATTAAATTTAAAAAAAATAATTCTCCGAAATTTAAAAAATATCGGAAGTAACTTTCGATAATACTAAAATATTCCAATAAGAAGCAAATGAAAAACGAAAGCGAAAAATCTTCCTACCTTAATGAAGACTTGAAAGGTAAATCCTTCCGCTGTCTGACCATCATCTGATCAAGGATGACAGCTTAAAGGATTATGTCGCCAAAACGCGCCAAAAGAGCCACTACTCAACAAGAATTTTCGGATTCTCAAGCAATTAACACTTAGTTGACCGCTTATAAGATTTTTCGTGCTTTCTTTTCCAAGCACAATTTATTTCGAATCAAATATTATATATTATTGTTCCTACTACTATGAGTTATCCAATTTGTATGCGATAGTTGAGAAACAACAAACTATTTTTGAGGGTTGTTAACAAGTTGAATGCCATGGGGGTCAACGGTGACCGGCACTGAGTTTATTCGTAGCTTCACGGCGGTCACCGCTGGCCGGCGAAGTCAAGATTATTAGAAGCACATAATTCGAGTAAATTTTTAATTATTTTTTTTATATCATCATACCTGTCAACTTTTACGCATTTGGCGTAAAATTTTAATTCTATACTTAAAGTGGTAGTAAAATGCATGCTTTCTATATATTCCTTGCATTTATAAACTTAATTTATAATCTTTCTGACAACCACTATTTTTAAAAAAATTAAGAATATATATAAATGTGTAGTACTATCGTGTTGTTTCGCATAATCTCTGTCAAAATACAGCGTATTGTTGCTGCCTAAAATTGTAATTTAAATTCCATTTTACTACCACTGGGGAAAATCATCCTCGAAACGATTAAAAGTTGGCAGGTATGTATTATTATCGTCACTAAAATGGTTTGAAAAATTAATGCAATATAGAACACACAAAGATAGTTTTATTTATATACACAGAGATGCCAACTTGCTCCGGACAGCGAATAAATATTTTCAAGTGGTAGTTTATTAATTGTGATTCTTGGTTTAGTAAATTCAATTTACTAGATTTTTATCCACTACTATTTCTAAACAATTCGTAGGATTATATAATTCACCACTTTTTTTTAGATATGTCATGCTAAGCCTTTTAAAAAACTAGCAAAACCTGTCCAATATTTGCAAATTTAGTTAGGTTATTTACCGTTTGGAAAGACGGGCAAGCCATGTAAAATTAGCGTGGCATTCAACGTGTTAAAAAGTGTACATTCTAATTTACCCTTTCGAAGGCCGTGGGAAGTATACTTCCCACCAATTTTTTACCACTTTTTATTTAGGTTTTCATTTGTTAATAACTTCAGCCTTCATGAAGTACGTTTGAATCTAATTGGTAGCTATTTGTTAGTTTAAAAAACGCAAAAAAGTTATAAAATACATAATTCCTTTTGAAGTTTGTAGCATTTATAAAATTTATTTTATAAATAAAGAAAATTAAAATAAATAAGCTCCTAATAGGTAATGTTAAATATATTTACCACCAAAAAAATGGCATTTGTATAAACTAAATGAGTTTTTTTTTTCTTATATCAATTACTATTCCTGAAAAAAAATTTCAATTCCAAAAATACTTTAATTTACCTGTACTATAAATAAATGGCCCATGAAAGGGTTAAAATCAAGTGTAGTGAACAGTTTCACTTCCATTTAAACAAAAAATGACCTCTCTATTTGAGAGAAACAATAATTTTTTTAAAAATATGATGCATATTTACTTCGCCAGTAATAGTTGGTAATTTTTAACAACTTTAATTTCGAGGAAAGCATAAAAACTTCTAAAACACTGCTTGTATATTATCATTATTTTGCTGTATGCTACTACTTTGCTGTTTTACAGTTTTAGTGTTCTGCAATTTAGCTATGCTACTACTTAGCTGTCTGTTATTACGTGCACATATAACACGTTTTTAAATAAGCTAGGAGCATGAATAAAAATGAGATTTAAATGATTAAACTTTAATAAGTAATGAGATTCAAACACAGATTTTTGCTGTATGCTACTACTTAGCTATTCTACTTATAAGCTATGGTACTGCTTAGCTGTTCCACTACTTATCTATGCTGCTGTTTAACTGTAAGCTACTACGTACATATATTTAACACGTTTTAAAACAATTCCAGTGTTAGACGATAAATGAAAACGAGATTTAAAGGATCGAGTTTTAATAAGTAATGAGTTTCAAACACACATTTTGCTGTATGCTACTACTTAGCTGTTCTATAGTCTTGCTGTTCTGCAATTCAGCCATGCTACTACTTAGCTGTATGCTAATACGTGCACACATAACATGTATTTAACTAAGCTAGGACGATTGTAAATGAAAATGAGGTATTAACGATCGAACTTTAATAAGTAATGAGATTCAAACACACATTTTGCTGTATGCTAAAATTTATTTATTAGATACTGAAATAAATACATTTATATTTACAGACATTTAAATCGTGACTAATGACAAAAATATGATAACATCATGATATAGACCAATTCAACAATTTCTCAAAATGTAAGTTTATTATTTGTTTCTTTTTTTGAACTTTTAAACATTTAGTCACAAATTCTATCAGAAATATGTTAAAAGTTCTAAACCTCTTTCTTCGTTACTAACCAGAAAACATGTCTTCAAGAGGTTCTGCACTGCTATTTTAACTAAAATTTAAAAACTACTCAGTTCTTTCTAATTTGAATTTCTCATGTCAGTCCTGTTTTTGAGTTATTTAAATAGTATTTTAAAAAAGTTCATTTCTTATCAAATATTGCGTTGATGAATTGTGTGAAAAATGTGAACTAATTATGTTTTGTATTTACCCAACATTAGTTAGGTATGGATGAATGATTTGAAGCGACAGTAGGAAGCTAACACAATATTTTCCTGCTAAAAGCTGGCAGATGCTTTCATCTCCAAGAACGATACAGATTCCACCAAAGCGCACCAATCATGTTGAAGCATTTTCCTAAAATACATTTTAAGAAATAAATATATGTCATTTCATAAACATAAAGTCAGTCAACTAATGTCATAACACTGGAGAAAAAAAAATTTCTCATAGATTTCTCTTACATCATTTTCTGTCGAGCAATTTTTTCATCGCTTAACAAATCTTAGATACTTTCGCATCGCTGATTTCAAATCTGCAGACGGTTCCTCTTTACAAGTTAGTTTATATGTAATTGTGCAATATTGTCTGAATCAGGAATTTTAAAAAGTCACTCCAGTGACTACTAGGCATCCACACTTCTCTGGTACGTAGGGCATGGTAGGAAGCAGGCAATAACATATTCCCTGCAATGAGGCGAAATGTTAAGGCAGCGGTTCCCATTTTTTACGACTACGGAACCCTAAGTGATCGATCATCTTTTACCGGAACCGCAAATGTATAAACATAATTTAGTAGCAGCTATGAGCATACAAAGAAAAACAACTAATTATTTTGAAAATATGTGATGTGAGGCAATAGTTTGTTTTAAATAATCATTTTATTAATTAGCTCTTAAACTAATAGGTTTTATCTGAAACAGTTAAATTCGCAGATCTGGAGTGGTACCTAGTGTAGTTTTGAATTTGTTTTTAGCGCATGCCATACACTGAAATCAAATAAAAAGAAGCTGATTCATAGTTTTTTAAAAAAGAAGTCTTTTAAACGTTGAGAATAATTTTCTGAGAAACATAATTAGTTTTTCTTGAGTTTGGTCATTTTATTTTGAAGTAAAAAGTTGGACAAGAAGTAATGATACATTTTTTATTATAAAAAATTTTCATTTTCTTTTTTTTTTTTACCGGCATTTTACTTTAAATCATTTTATAAAATTAATCAAAATATCAAATAAATGATGGTTTATTGTTAACGAGACGACGAGAAGTCTGACGAAAAATACTGATGCATTTTTTTTTATAAATTTTGAGATTTCTCTTTTTTTTTACTGGCATTTAATTTAAATAATATTATAAAAATATCAAATAAATTATGGTTTATTTATTTAGATACAAGTGTAATTACAGGTTCCAAAAATTATTAATGGTTTAAAAATTTTAACTTTCGGAATCTACGATAAGAAAACCTAGGGTTCCGCGGAACACCATTTGGGAACCAATGCGTTAAGGTCAAGTCGTGTATATGTATTTGTTATCGTGAATGACAGAAATCAAGAGAATGTCGACTTTCACCGGTGAATGCCAACAATCACATAGTCGCTTTGGTGAATGTTTTATATCAGATTTGATATTAATTTATTCGTTAATACTATTATATTTATTCGATATTTTAAAATCTGCTGAGGATAGATTAGGAGAAACATCAGTGTTCGGAATACCGGTTAAATGTATACTGGTCAGTAGCACTTGACCTTAAAAAAACACTGATACAGGATATACCAGGCTAATGTATACCTGGCAGTGGTGCTGAATCTTAAAAAAAACATTGATGTAGGGCATACCGGGCAGTGGCACTAGACCAAGTATATATTCCGGACATTTACCAAAGCGACTATGTCTTAGTCCACATTCACTGATGGAAGTTAACAACCACCAAGCTATAATAACAATTGCTATATTAAAAAAGGAGCAATTGCTGTAGCTACAGTTGCTTCAATTTAATTACAATGGTCTTCAACGCATTTTTTTCGTAAACACTTCAGTTATATTCTCCAATATTTGAGGTGTGGCCGACCGGACTGTGTAGGAGTCAGGTAGCTGACCTTACATCTGAATGGTCCTCGGTTCGAATCTCGGACAAGGATAAGTGTACTTCTATATTATTTGTTCATACTATGAGAGAGCAACTTTGGAGCAGTTAAAATGGTGCCCCTGAAAGAATAGCCAACATATTTGCCCTACTAATATCTAACTGACGAGTGTCAATCGGGTGGGCACTGGGGAAAAAACCTTTCCTTCTCCCTGACAGCCGAAAATTCTCCGTGCAGTTAATAGTGTTTGGTGCACGTTAAACCAGCCAGGTCACAAAGTCCTCCATGATCCCATAACAAATCATATCTCTGGAGGTACTGAATTAGAGATTGATCGTTCTGAGGTTCAGGTCAAAATTGCGATCTGTGGATGAATAAATGGATGTAGGAATGGGTCCGCTCCATAAACGGATTGTGAAGTATGTGCATGGCAGTAATCGAATTCTTGGTCATAGATGGAGACACTGGAAAACGAGAAGAAGCACTCCTCTTTGCCTTAACGGCATATGACAACAACAACAATATATTAAAGAAAAATCACAAATTCTAAAATTTTTGATAACCCCTGCTGTGGGTCTCGCTACCCCAATTGGAGTCGGGACTAACAGTTGATCAACTCTGGTATGGAGAATGTTCGAGCCCAAAAATTAGGAAGCTTTTTCTCACGGGGAAATCTTTGCAAAAGAATCAATCAAAAATAAATTACGGTAAGTTTTAATTTAGGTTAATCAATTTTAAAATTTTCCTATGTAATTTTTGAATATTCTGTGCAAGGATATAGCAGAACTTAAGTGTAATGCTAGATTATTTGTTACAATCGACTCTTGCTTTGTGTCCAGTAATCACTTTCTAAATGAACTCCAGGTGTTATATGGTAATTTTTTGTCTTCATCTTTTTTACCCCTTGTAACTGTAAAAAGAACTTTGACTG
This sequence comes from Parasteatoda lunata, assembly GCA_949128135.1. Lineage (NCBI taxonomy): Eukaryota > Metazoa > Arthropoda > Arachnida > Araneae > Theridiidae > Parasteatoda > Parasteatoda lunata. Next base: position 46,823,498 of record OX421981.1, on the reverse strand, counting down.
CAAAGGGTTAAGTAACTTATTCTTTTTTTTCTTAACCGTCGTTGAACAGCTGACCCAATTTTTGGGTTTACGACTACTAATGTTCAAAGCCGTAGCCTTGAACTTTTGAACCCAATCCAGAAGACTCCGGGATCAAGTATTTGGAGAAATTTGCCTTCGTGGAGAAATTTTTTTGATGGAACTAACCTGCATTTGCGTTAAATGGAGAGGAAAACCACGAGAACCTCCTACGGTTAGCCTGACCGCAAAGAAACTCTAACTAATGATTCGTCTACCACTTATGATATTTTACGTTAGCACTGCGGTCGGTGCAAGCCGGATACGGATTCGTATCGACCTGCCATCGCTGGGATTCGAACCCGGTTCACCTTATTGGAAGGCGGACGCTCTATTCACTGAGCCATAACTTATTCTGTAATGCCCTACTTGTTCTTTGCTCGCTAACTAGGAATAGTTAAAAGTGTAAAGCTAAGCGCAGACGGTGCTAGGAGTTAAAATTCGTTGTAAGTTTTCCGGGTTACTACTTCCGATTTAATTTTACGCCTAAGCTTGAAAAAAACGCATAATTTAATATTTTTTAAAATTGTAGTGTTTTCAATTTAACCTCCTCAGACCTGATATTATCAATTTGTTAAAGTGGTAGCTATATTTTGAGAAATATACATACTTTAAAGTATTCATATCTGCTGAAAAATAATTTCCTTTCGTTTATTGTTAGTTGAAAAATTCAAAACTGATCTTATCAAATTAATTGGAAGTAAAGTTAATGAAATTTTCTGCAGTCTTGAAAAAAGTTCGTCACCACTCTATAATTTTTCCCAAGTTGGTGATACATTGGGTCTGAAGAGGATAACACGTTCTTTCAATCTAACTTTCACTGAAACAAACAACAAAAGAATTCGGAACACTCCGCAAGCATGCTATGATGCTACCCAAAGAATAACAAACATAGCTATTTTACACAAATATAGCTAAATAAGGGATAACACACAAAACATAGCTAACCTTACACTTTATTAAAACTCTTATGAATGGTAAAATTACGCTTAAATTTAAATACAAATCACAATAATAAAACTTCCCAGAATATTAAGCCTGTTCACACGCTGTTTCGTAAGTATAACATAATCGGAAAGATACACCGGAAGTTTTCTAAATTTCTTCCGGTTTTATGAACCTTGCTCATGTTTACATTTACTCAACCATCCATTGTTTGAAGCCTGGAATAACACTTTGTTTAAAAAGATACGCAGTTGCCAAAATCGTACCGGTACGATTAGGAACAAAATATCAATTTATACCAGGGGTGCTGTCTAACAGTGGCTGAGAATTATTTCTGGACTAACCTACACCCAATACTAAATTTCTAACTTTGTGAGTAAGACTTATAATAAGACTGTAAGAATTGAGAACTCAATTTGTTGTTGTCGTAGGCCATTAAAGCAAGGGGTGCGATTTTTCTTGTTTTCGAGTGGCACCCTCTATGGCCAAGAATTCGTCTTCTGCCACGCCTATACGTCACACCCGTTTATAGGGCCGACCCATTCATTCATCCACAGATCTTAATTTTGACCTGAGCCAGAGAAAGATAAATCTCCGATTCAAGATCCCCAGAGGTATAATTTGTCATGGGAACATGGGGGACTTTGTGACTCTACAGGTTTAACGTACAACAGTCATTATTTACTACACGGGAAGTATCCGGTCGACTGGATTCGAAGTCCAGCGCTCTCTGCCAACCAGGTTATCCCTGCCCGTAAACTCAATTTAAAAGCATTTAACTATTTTTGTGAGTCAATCGTTATTTAAACCGACTTTTTGACAGTAGAAAATCTCAATACATCCATCCGTGAATCAATCGAAAAGAAACGGAACTATTTTAGAATGTTTGAATGAATGAAAGAAATTTAATGAAATTTAATATCTTTATGAGGAAATTTATTTTTCTTATTCACAGATAAGAAAAAGTTATAAAAAAACAGCTAAGTGATAAACCATCTTGTTAGTCCAGCATTTATTGATTAGTAATGTGATTTGATAAACTGATCAGTCCCAGTACTTTTTATGCCCAAGGCTACAAGCAAACCAATTTTCCCATTTCTAAATCCTAAGGAGAAGTAAGTTGTTCAGAGATAAAAAAAAAGATGCAGTTTATAAAAGCAGCGCTTATTAAACTCAAGCTTGAACTCTACAGCACGTAACATTATGTTCAGCTAACATTTTGTAGGCTTATAATATTGTAGCTATACTTGTAATTGTTCGAAAATTCAATATCACATTTCTTATTGTACTATTAAACAAATATTTTGAGTTGCACATGGTTTATTTTTTCACTTAATCATAAATACAGCATAGTCTCAATATCTCAAAAACCTAGGTAAGAAAAAGAAAAAAAATTAAATTAAAAAAAAAAAAATTCCGCCCTAGCATTACCTATCCACCTAATATTAATTTGAATTCCTATGTTGAAGAGTTTCCTGTCCAAACCTTGTTTTGCCGAATACTTTTCGAAATAAAATTAATCCTCACGGAAAAATCATCGTGTACCACCATTCATAATGCTGCCCACATATTAAAATGTTTCACGAAATGCTCTGAGAACATGGAAAGCGATGATTTGACAGCTATTTTCCAAATAGAAAAATTGATTGATGAGCGAATTCGAAAGCAATGTCGGCAGACCACGGTGGTAGAGTTGTTTTTTTAATAAACTCTACCCACTCTTAGCTTATTGTTTTCTCGAAAACTCGCTATATCGAAATTTTTTCAGCATATTTTCAACTTTGAGATATCGAGAGTATACTGTAATCAATATTTTTGAGGAATGCATGATTTAGAGCGCAAGTTGTACGAATTAGGAATCGGTTTTCTAAATATTACCACTTTCAGACCTTACATAAATAATCATTTTTCAGCACTTACTGCACAAATATTATTACCAGTAAAATAATATAAGTAACTGAATCTTTACATGTAATTATCACTGATTTGTGACTGATAAAATTTTAATGTGAATAGTGGTACGATCTAGGCCAGTGTTCCCCAACCCTAGGTCCACGGACCGGTACCGGTCCTTGGATCAAATGAAACCGAGCCGCCCATTCCATTTTGATACTGAATTTAAATTCCTAGGTTTATACCCCAAATTAAAAATATCTGTGTTCCGTTGAAATTTTCCGACAACCTATCTGTGTGAAGCGGGGTTTTACTTCGGGTGTCATTGTCTCCGATTACCCCCAGATGGAACCGTCTCATTGCAAAGAAACAAGCTCAGGGTTCTCATTGATTTAACGTTCTAGGAGGTTAAAATTTTAAATCACAATATATTTATTTTTTGGTGTATTTACGTGTATTTTATTTTGAAGACATGTATAAATAAAATTAAAAAATCAAAATAATCTAAAAAATATAAACAATCGACCCCCCCCCCCCCGGGCCGCAGTAGAATTATCAAACGTTTACAGGTCCACGGTGATAAAAAGGTTGGGGAATACTGATCTAGGCTTCTTCTGCAAGAACATTCTTGCGAAAGGCTTTTGCCATTTCTGCTCACGGCAAGGGGAATCTAATCCATGATCCGCTTGCCACTGAAGATATTTTCCGTCAGCACTGTGATCGTTGTGACCCGGGTGCGGGATTCGAAACTACCAGCTATCGCTGGTGTTCGAACGCGGTTCACGTCATTTGAAGGCAAACGCTCTATCCCCTGAACCATCACGTTTCTTACGATAACTATTGGCCTCTCTGAATAATATGGACGACCCGTTTTACCCTAACTGGAAACGTCAATATCGAAAATTGTGTGCACAAATCAACATGCTTATCGAAAATTGTGCGCAAATCAACATGCTTATCGAAAATTGTGTGCAAATCAACAGACACAAATCAATATGCTTATCGAAAATTGTGTGCAAATCAACATGCTTTGGTACTAGTACATTTAGATGACGTCAAAGTTGCTGTGTAGAGTGAGATTTCAGGCAAAATTGTTCTCCGAACGTTCCTCTTTGAGTAAGCGATACCAACGGGGTTTGTTACACACTCTTTAACAGGTTCACGCTATGCAGTTATGTTGTAAAATTACATCATATTAGAATTGTTGCAATGAAATGCGAAGAATGGCATCGTTTGGATACAAGATGGCGCACCTTTTGGATTACTGTCATCTATTGTTGATCAAGTTTTCAGCACACATTCACAACGTTTTCAAATCTCGCTTTGACACAGTTCAATAATCAATATTAAATAATCAATTTGCTTCCTTATCATCAGTAATCATTATGAAGCATAAAAATTTGATTGAAAATGTATCAAAAAGTTCAAAATTAGTTTTTCTCTAAAATAATTAAAATTAATAATTTTATAATTAATAAAAAATTAAAATTATAAAAAATTAAATAATAATTTAAAAATTTTTAATATTGCATGAATATTTTTACAAATATTATTTTTTGCAGTTATTTTCGAAAGACCGGTTCAGATTATCTTGCTTTTAAACTATTACGGTTAAATAGTATTAATATGGAAATCCTTTTACTTCATTGTTTATAGCTATTGTATAAGGGAATGAAATCTACAACACCAAGCATAAATTATCTATTCCATAAAACAAATTATTTAATATTTCATGATGTGAAAGAAACTGATGAGTTAATAGCACTTAATACAAATAAAACAAAAATAAAAGTCAACAACACTGAATAGAACTTTACTAAAACCTATATTCAATATTAGAAAAAATTATTAAAGTTTAGGATTTATATGTTCCTTGCCAAATGTTTAATTTCATTACCAACGTATAGATTAACATAAAAAAAATATTCAATTTAAATTAAGCTAGTCATGTACAAGGTGCTCATTAAAATCTAGAACCAACCTCTTCCAAGTGGCGTCAACTATAACAATGATAGGGGTGTCTAGGTCTAGTAAAGTGACAATGCGTTATTTTATAAGACTCCTCACATCACCTCCTTGTGGAAAACTGAGGAGTTAATATTGTTATTCCAAAAACGGTGAGATATAGAAAGCGGATTACAATTATAGTGAAAGTGAATTCAATTATAGAGAGTGAATTACAAAGTTGTGAAGCATAATGGATTCAATAAGAATAAACACGTTGCAACTCTTGAGAAACGAACGCAATAAATGTGCATTAGTTTAAGCTCAATTTCCTACAGAAAAAAAAAAAAAAACAATTATCACAAATAATTTTATTTTTTGATGTTTAACACTTTCGTTACGGCAGTCCATACCGCTAAAGTGACGTCACTGAAAGGTGTATCGCCTAGCGAAGTGTGCATATTGCATGTCAGTAAGCTGATATTCGGATTTTCTTATTTAAGTGTTATATAACAACATATTTGGAGATTTTGCGAGAGTTACAAATAAAAATTCAATTGAGGATAATTCAAAAAATTCTAGGTCATTTAATTCAGCATAATCAATTTTTTTTAAAGGGTTGACACATAAACCCACATAGCTATTATACTCATGCTTAGAATCTAGTCTTTTCTCGTTTGCACTGCAAACCACACTTTTTATTTCGTTTTTCTCTATCGATTTATAAACCAAAGGAAAATATTTTTGACTTATGAAACGTATTCAAAATATACTTTTAGTAGTATTCATCCATTTTAGGTCAAGGGAATAGTAGCCAGTGGCAATTCGTAGCAGATTGAGCAAGTTATCAAATGGTATGACGCTGGCACCGGCTAAATACAGTGCTTGTACACAGGACATCGCGTGAATACCAGCCAAATATGGAGTTCGTATACACAAGGCATCCAGGCCGGAAAGCGAGACGGAAAAAAGAGAAAAAACTGGTAGTAGATCTACTTCAATAATAGATAATTTTCGTGAGAAGTAAATCTATTCTTAACAATAAACAATTCATTGCTATTAATTTTTTCTCGGGGAAGAAGCAATTCAATAAATAAACTGTATCCGTTAAAAAAATTTGCTAGTTATCGAAATATTTTATTATTCCCGCAAAAAATGAACTTTATTGTTTTAACTCTTTTCCGCCTTGATATGTATGGACTTTCAAGCCCTGAGGGTATCGCATAAATGCCGAATAAATATGACGCTCGTACACACAGGGCATCGCGTGAACGCCAGCTAAACACAGCGCTCGTACACACATCGCATGAATGCCGGCTAAACACAGCGCTCGTACACACATCGCATGAATGCCGGCTAAATAAGTCGCTCGTAACGAAAGGGTTAAACTCCTACGAAGCTTTGTACACAGCAAAATAAAAAGTTCGAACATCTAAATAATGTTTGTTCCAATTTTGAATGATCGGATTTTCACGTACTAAGACTCAATTCTAATGGTTCGAGGACCATTAGGATACGTGACTACCTAGACGTAATATTTATGTCTAGTAGTTAGGTATAAAATATGCAGATTAATTTGTGTAGACGATATTTTAAGTTACTAAATTTGACACAAGAACGTACTTTCCTTGAATAAACACACTTTTTTTTCTTGACGGATTTAAATTCTTAACACTCGAAATGTGAGAGATGCCCTAAACAGGAAATAAGGTTCCGATAAAATATGGCAGGAAAGCAGTCTAAAATTTAAGCTTCTTAATGTTAAGATCCTTTTTGAAAGCTAGTCATATCTCCAGAGCTCATGAAAATAATCAAAATATTGTTGCTTAATATTATAAAACTTTATACCCAAAGATTATTCCATGTAAAAATGTATTGGTCTTTATATTATAATTTACTAATAGTGAAACAATTTTCGAATTGTTAAGCATACAAATTTTTACACCAACTTAATTTACGTAATTTTAAATGACAAAATCCAAAATTTGAAAGAAATCAGTCAAATAGTTCTTGAGAAATAAAAATTTAAAAATTGAGGGGGAGAAATTAACAAATTCTATAAACAAGAACATTTTGCACACCAAGCTTTTGTTTATGGAACTGAAACTGTAGAATGAACATTTTTGTGCCTTATTCATGTTCTGGTGTATTCTTATAGGAACAATATTTTCTAAATTGAAATTACACCCTAGCATATATTTTGATGGCCAAGAATCCAGAAACATAAAAGAATGTACGTTTATTCAGAAAAAGTACATGTTTCTGTGTCGGATTTTGTAAATTTCAGTACAGCCTGCTTACATTAATTAGCCGATTTTTATGAACCCATCGAACTGTTAAGATTCAGTCCTAGTACATGAAAATCCAATGATTAGATCAAAAAATATTCAGGTGCTCGCTTTTTTTACTTAGCACTACACTGTGTGTAAAGAAAAGAACATCCTGAATAGCTTTTTATCTACAAAATCAGACATAAAATCGTTCTTTCTCAGAATACATACCTTTTTTTTATTTTATAGTTTTTATTTTTTTTTACTTGATGTTTGTATGCCTTTTAAAAATCAATCCAATGAGGTATTTTATTAATTTAAATTTTTTGGTATCCACGTAAACCCATGTAATAATTTTTAAAACTAAACACAGTGACGTGACAGTCCATAAAGGGCCAAAGCCTACTGTGCCCAACTCAGTTTTCTTTATCTTCGGCTCTGGGGTGCAGGTTTGGTGATCAGCTGAACGCAGAACCCCCAGTGTCAAGTCCCCACGCATGCTTGGTACTCATTTTATCGACCCACTGAAGGGATGAAAGGCTGAGCCAACCTTGCTCGGTCCGGGGATTGAACCCAGGACGTGTGGCATGTGAGTACAAAGCACTACCACTCAGCCACCGGGTGCTATAATAATCTGTTACGATACATAAAGTATTTTTTTTTTTGTATATAGGATCAATTTTCGGTATGTAAAAAAAAAAAAAAAGATAAATGCAGTTTAGTAAAATTATATATGATATAATTATACATAATATAACTAATTAATTTTTCTAAAGGTAAAATACATTAAAAAACTGGAATGAACAAGCTTTTGGGAGTTTGGGAAAACCAGTCAGAAAAAAATCTAAAAGCATCTCATTATATACACTGCAAACCATGCTGCAGCAGAAAAATTTAGTTTTGAAATATCTGAAAGATATGTTCAAAATAATTTTCTTAAAAAAATATTTTTTAAACAATACAACGACACACATTACATGCTTAAATTAAAATCTTTTCTATAATTCATAATTGTAATTTTTGTTCATGTTATATGCAAAATTTTTAGAATAAGTGGCACCATATGCAGCCTAACAAAAACTTACAGAATATTGAAATAAGCCAAATGGAAATATTGAAATAAGAATATAAGATTGCTTAATGTTTTAAATCTTATTTTTAAAGAGTGATTTAAACAAAATACTTGTCAGAATGACATAAAATGTGACCTGAGTAAGAATGAAGAGGAAAAAATATGGTTTAAGAAAAAAATAGTTGAAAATTCGAGAGACAGATGCCACTTCACTAGTTATATATGGCTTAAAAAATTTAAAAAAAATAATGAAATTTGTAATTCATTATAACAACAAAAAACCTTAAAAAGTTGCAAGACTTGAAATGTTGTGTACCATTTTTTTCTTCTTTTTTTGCAAATCAAACCGCGAAACAATGTGCTCCACATCAGAGTGAAGTATATTGCCTTGACATTATGAAAGAAACAAATTTTAGATGCGTTCAATTTAGCTAGTTTGAAATTAGCACACTGAAGATGATACTTTTTGGATCTAGAGCCAGATTTCACAGCCAGAAGTCAATAGAATAAAATTAGGCAATTTTGGCAGCCAAGCTATTAGAAAGTGACAGCTGATAACTATCATTTTCAAAATTAATCTTTAATAGCTTTATAAAGCAAATATACTTTTATAAATCATGTCAGTTGCTTATTATATAGAGTCTATCACTAAAATTTTGAACCATTTTCTCTACTATGCTTCCCTTCGTGAATACTTGGGTCTAGTTTCAGATCATTCTGGAAAGTAGTTTTTTTTTTCACAGTCAGATATGAATTATAATCACATAGTATTAATAAATAAGTGACAGTTTGGATTGAATTTTGCAAAGTACTTTCATTTATTATGAGAGTTTCATATGAAAACATTTGTTCAGCCATTACATAAAATCTACAATACTATGCCAACATAAAATTTTATAGTAGTATTTTTTATTAAAAAAATAAACTTTACATGCAGATCTGAACAAGAAAAATGATATACATCCAGGCTAGCAATCAATCATGCACATGCATATGTGTAAATGCACTTCACAAATATTCAGATTGTAACAAATTATTGAAAAAAAAAAAATTTAAATAATTGTAAAAACATAGGATTCAATAACAGTTTCAATCATTTACAATATCCTTCATGCAATTGCATAAGAAATCATAACATTTAAAAGAAATAAAAACAAATCAAAATGCATATTTTAAAATTGATTCTCATGCAAAATATATTCAACATACACTTTTGTAACATGCTTTAGATTTTTACTGAACTTTTACTTTTTTTTCATTACTTTTCATTTAACATTTGTCACATTATAGCTGCCTTTATCTTTCAGCAAAATATGCCCTTTAAGTCTAGGAAGCACTTTTTTTTTCTTAAAATTAAGTTATACACCGCCAAGAGGTTTTTATGCTGCCATGAATAAAAGATAAACTTAATATGATAAAGTGTTTCTTTATAAATAAAACAATACTATGAGCATGAGATTAATAATGGAAAAGATAAAAATGAATTATCAAATACCCTCCCCCCATAGCCTCAATAATTTGCATTTTCACCATTCTTCACAATGATGTAAATATAGTATGATGAGCAATATATTGTTAAATAAAACTAAATATTAAGTTCTGGGATGAACGAAAAAGCAAAGCAATGACATGATTGTTTTACACATCACCTTTGCCATAATAAAATTTGTCTCAACAAATAATGAAACAGATAAAAATATATGATATGCCTTCCCAATTTGTAATTATATAATTCTTTACTTTAATTTAAGTATGGTATGAACAATACTATCTTAAACAAAATTAGATATTAATGCAAAGCAAAAAAATATCCATTTTATACTTGATCTTTTACTCTACATTATTGCTCAAATATTTATCAAAAATTACATTTATAATGACACTGCCAACATTTTGAATATGAATAGCATATTTTTTAAGCTTGAAACCGCACTCATAGGCCCCGAAATAAAAATATTATAGTTATCCCATTGCTTAACGCCTATATGTTCATTTTTTATATTTTTTATTAGAACTTAAACCTTTTTCCATATTTTGGTGTACAGAACATCTGCCTTTTTCTGTATCCAACATTGTATAACACATAACAACACAATTAATAAAAATAAATTTTAATGTCCCCAGAAGGTGAGAATTCTGGTTCAAAAAACTTTTTAAATCTTAGATAGAAATTTTAAAATAAACACAAGGTCATCTTCCAGAAAGAAATAAACTTACAAAAATACAAACATTACATATGCATGTATACTAACTGAAGAATTAAGATTTAGATTAAATAGAAATGTCTGGTAGAGAAAATAATTTTTAAAAAATAGGTTTTTCATGTTCTTTTTCAAGTTAGAGAAATTTTTTTATATTGGAAGTAGAAATCCTGAAGCAAAACTTTTGTTAAAGATATAAGGATACAAATATATTTGTTATATCTTTAACAATTCAGTAGTTTTGTTTAGTTTTAAACTGTTAATATGAAAAGATTATCAACTTTAAAAATAAATATCTTTAATTGCAGCCTTATTATGCCATTTTTTTTTCGCAAAAAATAAAAGACAATTTCTTATACTTTTTGCTAATATGCTAATATCTAGAACTGACTATGTATAGGGAAAAGTTATTATATCTATAAAAAAAATAATATTATTTTAAAGTGAATAAAGACCATGTTCTGTAGTCAAATGATGTTAAATACTAAAAACAGAATAATTGACTTTTTTCTCCTTTCAAAACATAAAAAGTAAAACAAATTGTTCGACTTCTAAAATACAGCTATTGTTAAATAAGTTCTTTCCTTAGTAAAAAGAAATAGTTTACATTAAGTAAATGAATAGATAAAATATTTTCGAATGAATGAACTCTTCATAAAATCACATCTTGTTCTAATGCTCATTCAAATATGTTGCACTTTATCCATGTCTACATGTCATACAATATTTTAGATGGAATTCTTCTTTTAGTCTCAGAAATAATATTCTTTTACAGAAGAAAAAATAATAAATACCATAAGCAATTTAAATTAATGTCATACTGTTATTCACATTAATCCTCCATCATGCATTAGAATTATGGAGGTTATTTGGAGAATTGGAATTATGGGGGTTATTTATGGCAGGCAAATTTTTTTGGTAGTTTTTATATAACACACTATTTTCCAATGAAAATAGTGTGTTATATACATTATATATATTAAGAACAATGAAAAGTCAAGTTTGCCAAAAAAAAGCTATAAACTGATACCACAAGCTATGTTCTAATATCCTTTTTAAAAGTCTGCCAATAATTATGATTCAGTATAATCTATTTTGTACTTTAAGCACTACTCTACCATTGACTAATATAGGAAGAAACTGGTTCCTAAAGATCAAAAAAGCCATGACTGTTATCCGCACAGTAAAAAATTTGTCTCAATATACAAATAAATAAACTTATGAAACAAATATACAATCATTTACTGCTATTCTATTATCTCTTATATTTTATAACAACCTTTATCAAATGGAGCCTCTATTTTACTGCTAAAGAAATGTGATACAAAGGGCTACAATATAAAAATTAATTAGATTTATTTACTGAATTAGCTAGTTTAGTAGATGCCAAAGAAACAAGAATTTGCTGAAAATCAGCTAATTCTTGAACTAGTACTTCAGATTCTAAATTACTACTACCAGCAACATTTACTTGGGTGGTTTCTTTAGAAGCACCCACCTGAGTATCATCTTTATCAGTTGCTCCAGGGGATTCATCAGTATTCATTTTTTGGGGAGTAAGAAAACGAGAGATTGCACTTACTCTTGCAGCATTTTTGTCTATAGAATTGTCTGGAGTGACATCAGATCTTGGAGGAACAGGTGGTTTTGAGCCAGTATCTTTTCTGTGGAGAGCTTGAGGGGGTAAAACTGGTTTATTTGGAGGAATGGGTGGTGGAGCACCCCTTCCTGCTGGTAATTTTTTAGCATTTACTACATTGGAGACAGTTGCTGAAGCAGGTTTATGTGCAGGTACAGGTGTAGACACTTTAACACTACTGGAGATTTTAGCATTAGATTGAGAATTCAGATCTATTGCTTTATCAGTTTCAGCTGGAGATAGAGGGCTTTCTGCATACTGAGGTACTGGAGTAGCTACTTGCAATAAAGTTGCAATATTTTCTGGAGCAGATGGAGAAGTTACAGGAGCTGGTGAGCCAGCTTTTACAGGCTTTGGAGACGTTTTAAAGCTAGCTGTTGCTAAAGGGGGGCTGCACAAAGGAGACAAAACAGTGCTTGACATGGATGATACAGGTTTAGAAACACCAACTTTTGTAGGAGCTTGTGGTATAAGACCAATAGGCTTTGCTGGTGTAGCAGGTGCTGGTCCCGTTTTAGGACTAAGAGCTCGAGCCACTCCCCGAGGAGGGCTAACAGTTGGAGATATAGTTGGTACAGCACGAATTGTTGGAGTCGAAACCATGGTGACTATTGTACTTCTGACACCTTCTCCTAACTGAGCCTGAGCATTAAGACTAGCTTGTTTCTGATAAGCCTCAACAGCTTCCTGTAACTTTTGAACTTCTAAAGTTAGTTCATTGTTTTTTGCTTCTAATTCATTTAATTCAGCCTTATATTGTTCACGCTCAATTTCAAACTCACACAATTGTCTTTCAAGTTCTGCTTCCATTTGCAAAGACTTTTTACTTTCTTCTTCCAAGCCATCAACCATATCTGCAATTCGTCCCTTTTCATCACACAATATCTACAATTTAAAAACAAAATATATAAATTTAAGGACTGATTAATGAAGCAGAAATCAATATTTTCATTTGTGATATTTATGGTTCAGTTTTAATTGAGTGATACACTTCACAGGGAATTATTTGAAAATTGAAAAATATATATTTTATTTCTTTTATTAAAACTTTCTAAGGCCTTAAAATAAATAAAAAATATTGTGAATAATAAAATTTAATTAATAAAGATGAACAAAAAGACAAACATTACTTTACATTACATTTGCAAATTTATTTTACACATTAAGTATTTTTGTTACATATAATTAATAAAAAATATTGGTTAAACATACTGTAGTGTATATATAATTACCACTACAAAAGTACAATTCCAATTCCCTAGTAAGTAACACTTCCTATGTTGGCGTACCTTTTCATAGACGAAGGTTGACTTTGTCGATAACTACTATCCCCACAATATCATGAAATTGAAAAATGCGACTTTTACACTCATTTCATGAATTGGAGTAGATTCAATATGACACTTAACAAGCATTAATTATAATTTTTTTTAAATAAAAAAAATTACAGTAATAGCTAACTATAATTTTTTTATTTATTGGAATTACATTAGACAGCACCTGGCAGATGCCTCTGTCTCAGCATACTGTGACCTTACATATATTCTACTTTACAGATTGTTGATTATATTTCTGAGGTAAGATAACTGATAAATATTTGTAAATAACTTATAGATGCTTACAAGATGCCAGCTTTATGGCAATTCACATAAATATAGAAGATAATTTTTTATTATGTGATATCAAAGGCCTTATAACTTCATAATATTAGCTGCATTAAAAATAAACATAAAAATCTTTAAAATTTTTATACTTTCATTCTATTAATAATAAATAGAACAACAATTAAAACAGTAAAGTTTCAGTTTGGATTTAGTTCCATTTGCTTGTTTTATAATTGAAAACAACTGTTTAAAATCAATTAGTCAAATCAAAAATAAGATAGTGAGAAAATTTCAACTCTTTAAAATCAACATAACCAATAAACAGCTTTCAAATGGCATTCTTACATTCCTCAGTTATGGTAGACTTTTTATAGCGCCTGAAATACCAAAAAAAAAAAAAAAAAAATTGAAAAGAGAGGGGGGAAAAAAAGATGCCTATGTCTTGTAAGACAGGTAAATTTAATGGGTAAAACAATCCATTCTTCAAAAATATTTTTTTCAACATCAAAATGTCTTCATTTTTAGTAGTCAGATTTATAAAAGCAATGTTGCAGTTCATTTTGAGATTTCAATTCTGGAATGAAAAAAAGTTTAAAGCAGTTTATGCCGTGAAAAGAAGTCTTAACAGTTTATTTTTATCAGTTTATTTTTACATAGCAGGTAATAGGTTACATAGCAGGTACACTTTTATGTTTTAGGAAAAAGAAATTCTTCTTACAAGTGTTTAAAAATAAACTGTTTTACAGAAAAGAAAAGTTAAAGAGACAAGTCCCATAGAAATTCGTAATAAAAAATAAATAAAATATTTTTTAAAAATATAGAGCTTGAGAAAGATAATTATGAAATAAAAGAATCAACTAAATGACTTAAATTAATAACTTCAGTCTTTAATATTTGACCTTTAATAGAAAACCGAGTTTTATCATTTATTTCCATGATAAACATTTTATCATATACTTATTAGCAAATTTCTAGTCTTAAGGATCATTTTTCTTATGGTTTATTCCTAAAGGACCCAGCTTTTCAGTCATGCCTAGGTCCTAGGACTAAATAAAAACCATGAATAATATGTTTCAGCAAGGAATAATCATAGTTAATAATTAATGTTTGTTAATATTTTAATCACTAAGATTTTTAAGAGCAATATAATTTCTATAAGAAAATTATGATAAATAACTAAGGCATGATTTGTCTGTTCCATCAAAATACAAAACAGCTTACAAAACTTTTGGGTCACTAACTTTTCTAATTTTAAAGCTTCATATAATTTTTTAATTGTTCTTTATAGTTTAACTATAGAAAAGAACTTTATAATTAATAACATGAATGAAATATTATGAACAAGAAAAATGAACTCTTTCCCAAAGCAATTTATGCAAGGAAAAATTCAGTACAATTCTGGAAATTGCACAACTGCCGAAAGCTAAATATCATCACTATGTGTGAACACAAAAAAAGTTTAAAAAAAAATAAATAAAAAAAGATTAAACCAAAATGTTATTTTTGAGCAAATTAGAGACCCACTTTAAAAGCCATAGGATTTTTGAACTTATGCAGAGAAGAAGAGGGAAAAAAGGCTCAAGTATTAATATTGGGGATATGTGTGCTTTGCATATGATTTTATTTAGAAATTTAATTCATATGGATCAGATAGTTTGCAAAATGGCAAAAGATTAACAATTAAAACAGAGAACAAATAGATTTTAAAAAACATATTATTTAATAAAGTGCGAACAGTATTACCAAAGTATCATTCTAGAATTGTTCTATTCTATACTACACTTACATTTCAGGATGTCAAAAAGCTGATATATATTTATAATTTTGTCTTAAAAATTTCAAAACCAATTACCTGTGACAATCTATCACATTTTTGCTTTTCTTCAGCATATCTGTATATAAGACGTTTACGCTCAGCTAATAAAACTAAAATCATTTGTTTTTGCCGCTGCCTTTCTTGCTCCAAAGTTTCTGTTAAGCATTTTATATCTTTCTCCATGCACCTATTTTGTTGGCGCTCAAACTCATTTTCTTGATGTAAACGCTCACGTTCTTTTTCTAATAAATATGTTACATCATCTCCTTGGGCAGTATCCTGAGCATGCTTTTGCTTTTCATCTTCCAACTCAGAGAGCAACTAAGAGGAAGAAAAAAGAACATATAAATTACCAGGCACTCAAACAAATATACTTTGGAAATATTTTTAACAATATAAGCAACATTAGACTAAAACTTATCATAGGCAACATAAATTTTAAACAGAAAATTATCCGTCATCTATGAAAAATAGTTTATAATTGTAGTTGACTTACTGACAGAACTTCCAAATTTTATAATTCTTTTCTTAACTCAGAAGCCAAAAAAATATGACATGCACTTTAGCATATATATAGTAAGCAAAATAAAAACAGAACCCCTTAATTAATAATTTTCAAACTTAAAAGTTAGAACACCTAGAATTACATATTCTAATTAATTAATGTTGAGAATATTTTAAGTTAGGAAATCAGATAATGTATATTTTGAAAAATATAGGAACTATCTTGCTATATCTCAAAAATATGGTCTTGATTGCTAAATTGGAAGAACAATTAAAATTAGACTTCTTTGTGTTAATTTCAGATTGATTGGTACCAGCTTGCCTTGGAAGTCTTCCGGCATGCAATGCTGACCACTTTGCCACAATTTTGTTGCTGGTAAATAAATTGTGGAGTATTCACCTCCCTGCCCTCCCCCTGTGAACAATGGGCTATTGTGGGAATGCTTTACTTTTATATAAATTTTGGTGTTAGTCTATTTTGTTATATCTCTAAAATCAAAAACTCTTGTTGGAATTCTACTAACATCAGTTTTTTAATAATGCACCCCTTACATAATGATGTATGAACTAAACCACTAAAGTAACGATAAAAATTTTGCAGTTCTACCACTGGTTTAATGAATAAAGGGAGAAAGAACTATTTAAGACCTTTATTAAATGAGGCCTTCATAATAGACATCACTTTTTGTACTACTCTACATACACAGAACTGTACAATTTCTGCGAACAACAGTTACACATTTTGCACAGTAGGTAAATTTGGCTACATAGATTTGGCTACCTAAGAAGCCATACATTAAAAATAATTTTTTTTTTATTAATTTTGTTCGGAATTGTATTTGGTTACTTGTGAAAAAAAGTCTTATTTCAATATTTTGAAAATTTAAAAAGCTTCTAGCAATTTTTTACGTAATTTGAAAAAAAATTGTGAATTTAATTTGAAAAAAGAGCTTTGAATGCTAAGCAGTATGCAGAGCTTTGACTTGTAAAATTGGTAACAAATCTTCAGAGAAATCTACAGTCCAATAATCTTCAGGGAATGTCTTATGAAGACGTTTTATAAAAACCTGAAAAAATGTAATTCTTAAAGCTTTTATTTTTTAAAGGAAGATTTTGAAAATAAATTGCAAAAAAAAATAAACTAATTAATTTATAAATTAAATCCTTTTCTATAAAGTTTGATAGTTTTTTGAAGAACATGCGTCACTAGGAGAATTGCGTAAATGATGCAGAAACACATCTACAGATTCCAGACATGTGTTAAATGCATGAAGAAAGAATATCTTCCAATCTCGCGGCATATGTAGAACGATAACCAGTTATGTTCGTTCAAGTGATGATGTTATGGTGCATTTTAAAGGAGAAATGAATGAAAATTAGTTAGTGTTTTCTTTCACTATATTTATTCTTTTAAACCTGGCCAGGAAGTGCATCTGGCATTGGTAAACAAACAAGAAACAACGTGTGCTGTGAGCATCAAACTTCAGTTTCCTTTTCTTGATGATTTTTTAAATTTTTACTGATGTCTTTTTATAAATTTATTAAATGATAAACAAAATAAGTTGTAAATGTAGTTTTAATTCAGAATGGACTGATTCAAATATAAATTCACAACTTTCTATTGGCTTCAACTAATGACCGTAGCAACGAGTCAATTTCCCCCCTCCCAAAAGTAGAGCACTTTTGAACAGACAAGATAAAGATTTAAGGAGTGCAAAGTAGGCAGGAAAATTTTTATTAATTGTAGACATCATTTCTACCAAGAAATCTTGGCATTCTGCAAAAAAAAAAATCATTCTTTGTACTGTCACTAACACCACTACAACATAAAAAAAAATACTTTCACTCTTAGACCAATGTCAATCTGAAAGCTGTGTTTCAGTTATAGTTACATCAATTTAAAAAAGATTTGACCCAATCTTTGCCTCATTTCTAACTTCCTTTTTAATGAATTTGAGCAAAAACAGATGGAAAATATCAGACAAAGCATCAGAAATAAAAGATAAAATGGTTTTTGGGATCAAAAACGTTTTTAAGAATGCCTGTAATAAAAAAAAAACTTATAGAATAAAAAAAAATGAATAATCATAACTGATTCAGACATGCTACCATACATGAAACTTTCTAGGAATAGATATCATATGGTATTAAAATAGCGGGGGAAAAAAAGGAAGAACAAGAAGAGTATCCAAGAAAAAAGAAAAATTAAAGACCAATTGAGGATTTAATGCAAATTTAAAAAATCAAAAAAAATTTATGCAGAAATTTGTAAGTAAATAAAAAATTCATGATTGTATTAAAAGCTAACTTTATAAAATTAAGTCTACATTTTGTGTTCTATTTTTTCCCCCTAACTTTACTCCTATTTATGTATTGAAACTTTGCAAAAATTTATTTACTAATATTTTCATATTGCAATTATCTTAATGAAAATTTTTATTTATTCTTTGAATTGAAGGTAAAAGTTTTCAGTTCTTTAAAGTGGTCACTTAAATGATAAAAAATCTTGTTTGGAGTTTTTTAAAACTAAAGATTTTTAATTTGCAAGTATATAAAGTAATATGTAAATATACCGGGTACTATAAAATTAGAATACAGCAACCAGATATATATATATATATAGTATAGTAATATATATATATATATATATATATATATAGGATTATGATTTGTCATAGTTTTCAGATTTTTATTGTTGCATATTTTCAACCCAACATTATCATGTGCTCTTTTAACTAATATTCTGTGTTGCTGCATGTACCTTTTTTTTAAAAAAAAAAAAAAATGTTTTTTTACTCTACTGAGTCAGGAAACTTTTTCCAGCAATTGAAAACCCTAGGTAAGGGGTTTTCCATAAATTTTATTTTGTACTACTGAACAAGATTTATTAAAAATGACAGCGGCACAATATATAGGACAATCCTCTATTAAAGTATGTTTTATGCCACATGTTTTCCTTTCATATAACATTCTGTGGTCAGGACAATCATTGTTAGGTGTTATCATTTGTTATTACATTATGTTTTTATGATACAAAATGAAATTTGTGGTAAACCCCTACTCATTTAGAGCTTTCTTTAAAAAAATTATGAAAGTCACTTAGAAAATTGCTAGAAACTTTTTACATTTTCAAGTTATTAAAATTGACTTTATTCATAAGTTACCAAATGCAAATTGCAACAAATTATAAATATATATATAAAAAAGAAATTTTTGTCCAGCCCATGAGCAATATAAAAAGACTACTTTAAAGGATTACATCTCAAGCAATTTTTAAATTCTTTTTTTTCAAATACAACAATTATTTTTTTGTTATTAATTAGTTCAAACTCACACTCTGAAAGTTTAGTTTAATTTTATTGAACACTTCTACAGAAATAGTAAGAAAATGTAAGGTAAAAAAAATCAGTATTTATGAAAATGTTCAGATCAGAAATAAAAATATTACCTTTTCACAACGCTGCTCTGCTTCTTCTAATTGTTCTTTCAACTTTATTTGAGCTATTTTATATTGCTTTAAGAAATGTTCAAACTGTGATAATTGCATTCCATACAAATTTTTAACTGCTGACTCATCAAATGTAGCATCAAAAGCACCTAAACAATCTCTTTGCAGTGCAGCCCATGGATCACTGGCAGTAGCTTTCCTCTTTGGATAAAGCAACTGTTTAACCTGCTCAGCCTAAAATAAAATGAAATATTAAAATTTATACTATAAACAAATGAAACGGTCAAAACAAAAAAAGGCCAAAAAACTATTGAATAAAATATGTACAAAAAATCAGAAAATACATAAAAGGCTTTTAATCTTAAAAAAAAGAAATGATGGAAATGTTAAATGAAACTACTGGGCATCGTTATGATTAAAACTAATATTTCATGCATTAACTTTTACAATAACTACATTTCTAATTTTCTTCAAAAAATAAAAAAATAAATAAATAAAACTTCAGCAAAAAATATTAAACATATATAAACAAAAATAGAATAATGCATCTAAAGAGTGTAGTAAGGATTTAAGGAATTAGTAAATGCACTGAAAAATGGATTATTAAAAATTTTATAATATGAACTCATAAGAATTGTGTTGACTTTAACTCTGATATTGATTAACTTTACTGAGATCCTGTATAACATAACACTTTTTCCCATTATTACTTAAATGGTGAATGTTTCAAAGAGGAGAAAATTTCATCTAGATTTATAACTCAGAATTTTCAAATTTCCTACTTTTAACAAATAAATACTTACATTTCACTCATCTCAAGTTTGCCTGTCTGTGTTTGACTTATTTAAAAAATGAGCACATAGCTTAAGGAAATTTTTAAAAATTTGAACATTTAAACAAACTATTTTATATAACATGAAAACTTAAATTTGTTTCTGCTTGTTTTTTTCTTTTTGAGAACAATATTTAAATTATTTAGTCATAATTTATTTGATAACTAGCAATAAAGAAATTTAGTATTCATTCATAATCTTAGATATCTCAAATTGCACTTACTTTTATAAATTTTTGTATACATAATTTATTAGGAGCATTTAACTCAAGGGAAATTTCTTTACACATTATATGCATCTGTGCATAATTAGCAAGTGCCATTTTCAAACACAATTTTTTTTTCTTTTTTTAAATTTCAGCTGCTTTTTAGATTTTTTTTTTAGTTTCTCAATAATGATCGTAAAAAGGGTCATTCTCACAACAAGCGGCTGGCGTACCTCTGATCGCTGCTGAGAGAAAAGGAGAAGTAGATTAGTGAGTTTTACGAGGGAAAATACATTCATAATCAACTTATTTTCTCTGGGCGGTGGTCAGATGTACGTGAAAGACACACAGTGACACTGATTAACAAACGCAATCCCCGCAAAGAATAAAAAAAACTTTTTATTTTGCTTTTTTTTTGTAGCAAAACAAAATGATAATTAAGAACATGTAGTGTATGACCCTCAATGCTCATATCTTCCATAGTTATACGGTGATGACAAATCAAATTTTAAAAAAATTACAGGGAATTTATTAACCATTTGGAGAGACAAAAAGTAGCATAAAAGATTTTAGTGTGACAAAAAATTACAGGACATTATCCACATCAGCTCATAATCTGCAATAGTTAATTTTAACACTTTTTAAATGGGTAATCTGCAGATAATAAGCCCAAAATTATAGTACTTCTGCTTTGTCAATGTCAAAACTTGCAGTTCCTTCTACCCCAGCTCTATTATCGGGTATAAAGTAATACATATAGATAATACTACTATAAAAAAAACAATAAAAACGTTCATTTTTACAGCAATTTAGATTTTAATGATCTTCTCACCTGTTTATTAAGCCTGCTTCTTGTATGAAAAATACCATGATCCAGACTTTTAGTACAATTTGTATTGTAGTAATACTTTTTTTTTTAAATATTAGAAATTCAAAGATTTTTTTACAGTAACTTGAGAACCTTAAGAACTAAATTTTGGGACATTTTGTACAGCTTTTAATAGCATTTTATAATATATATATCATGAATAAGAAAATATTTTTTAAGTTTTATAAAAAAGCTTTGAAATTAAAACCTTTCCTTTACAGAAAATTAGAATGTAATTTAATCAACTCTTTTTTATTAATGCTTGTGCTACATTTCCAGAGTTTATTTCTTTAGGATGACAAAGAAAAATACTATCTTGAAATTTTAAATAAACATTTCTAGTAATAAGTTAAATAATATTTTTTTTGAAAAGTTTTAAACTTTTTCTAAACATAATTTTAATTTTCAGTATTTAAAAAATTACTTTTTAAAAAATTATTTCATTTTTTATTACAACTTAGTCTTATAAGGAAAATATTTTATAAAATCTCATGAAAAATTGGAAAAAATCAAATAGTTTTCACGTAATAATTATTTAAAAGTTATATAACAGCAAATAATGAGAAAACTTTCAATAATATATTACTCAGAAATAAATGGTTTGAAAAATGTGCAGCGTGGTATTTTCTATCTATTATACTACCTCTACCTAAGAGCCAAAAGCAAGTTAAATAGAAAGACCTAATGTTTTGATTGTTGATTTAAAAAGGAAATTGATTCAAAACTGCCAACTTCAGAAAATTTCTTCTAGTGGTAGGTAAGGTTGTGTTTTAGTGTAAGATTCTCAATTTTGTTGATTTGATTTCTAGTTACTTTTTACACCACTACAAGTAAATGATTCAAAAAGTCTTATGAAAGGCTGCTTCATCTCTCTCGAGATAAAGCTTTTAAAATGCTGCAAAAAATTTTTGAAAACTGAAGGCTTTATTTGTCTACCACTGTCCAAAATATTTTTCAAAAAGAATAGTAATTGGCAGCCATGTTAATTCAACTCCTGAGAAATTTCTAAATACATTACAATAACATTAAATTGAAAAATATCATACATGATTCTGAAAAGAAAAATTTCCAATGTAAATAAAAATTAAATCTACAAATTCAAACCTTTAATACAGCTATGACTATTTCTCTTGCTTGTAGTTCACCTTCTAACACTCCAAGAAGTTGAAGCAAATCAGGCTTGCTAAGCTCCATTTTCGGATGTCTCTGTGGAATAAAATACATTAGTCTTTAATCAACTAATAATGAAAAGATTTTTAAAAATATGTACTAGTATAGAAAGTTAAAAAATATAGACAAACTTATTTTATATACTTAAAATCTGTCCCTTTTAATTTGAAGATTGCTCTTAAATAAAGATAACACATAGCTGCCAATTCTTTTTTTATCATATATATTTGTCTACAATTGACTCTTCAATTCTCATATTTCTATCACAAGTGAAAATCAAATTGCCAGGTATATAAACTTTAAATTAAGTAAAAATATCATATGTAATTTTTTTCCATCTTAGTGAAGAAAAGTAAATGAAAAACTGTCAACAAATAAACACTAATATGACAACTACTTATATACTATTTTCCCAACAAAGTGATAGAGATTCTTTGTAAAACAACATTTATGCATATTTTCTTTTATGAAGAAAAAGAATCATCTCTTTAAAAGAATAAGGAAAACCAGGAGAGAGACTGATAGGACAGTAATATCAGGATGAATTCTGTTTTACATTCATTTTTAAATATTAACCAAGTTTTAATCGCAACTGGTCAAGTACTTCATACATAAAAATAATCTTTAAAAAAACTAATTAAGTTTTCTGTCAGGTAAAATTTTTATGTGTTAATGACGATTTCTCATATGCATAAATAAAATTATGCAATTAACCGTCAATAATACACATTCGGAGAAAAAAAATTTTTTTTTCAGCTTTTGGTTACAGATTACAGGTTAATTACAGATTTTACCTACATTTTCAACTTATGAAGTATCCAAAATTTCAATTTAAAAAAAGTTTGTACTTCCATTACATTCTTAAAAGATTGCTCATTACACTAAAAATAATCAGTAAGCAAATGTTAATCATTTATAAATAATGTTTGTTAATATCTTCATCTAAAAAGTTTTCACATTTCATTTTAGTGCATTAAGAGGTAAAAGTTGAAAAAAAAAATAAGAGCATAGTAGCTAACGTTTCATAACCAAAATTAGGGAGAACATTAACAGATTACACAATGAAAAAGAGTTATTTGAAAGAACTACTCAAAATAAAATAGAGACTTTTTTTTAACAATATGTGTAACACCTTTAGTAAACTATTCATTCTTTTGTGTCATGTTTTTCTCTTAAAATATCAGTTTCAATGTTAAAAGTTTCAATAAAAATTGATAATAAAATAGTGAACTTTACCAAGAAATATTTTAAACCAATAAAATTTACATAAATTGTAAAGCTTCAAAACATATTTTGTAAACTGATATTTATTAAGAATTTTTTTTTCACAAAAAATTGCTTTTTTTAGAGAAAATTTTAAACTTTTTGAGAAAATAGGATAAGTACTTTTTTTCAGAAATTCAGGAAAAAGCAATGCAAAAAAATAAAAAGTCAACACAAATGTATACGGACAATAGAAGGCTGAAATGAAAGTTGAGGCAAAGAAGCGGTAAATGACTTACAGTCCAATAATATGTAAATATTACAGAAGGTTTCTTTATAATCAGAACAAAAATGTAAATAAAAAGAAAAACTTTTGCTGGTCAATAAAAACATTTACGATGCGCAATTTCCATAGTTTACAAGTTACTTCTATTGTTTACAAGTTATTTCTACACTTTACAAGTAGATTGCAAAAAGATTTCAAGGTGTGTTTGAAGAACCATTAATAGAAAATTAAAGCCAGAACCAAATTGAGAAACTGTTTTTTTTCAGACTTTAAATAAAAGATAAAAAAAAAAGTACAGAAGATTAAAAAAAAGTGCATGAAAAGTAAATTCATAACTCTTTACAAGAGAAAAGTTGAAATTAAATTTAGTGCAGTTCACTCTTAGAAAAATTTTTAAAAAAAATATATATAAGGGACAGTCAAATTAAAACTGAACACATGCTATAAAACACAATTTTTGCTATTGGCAAAGCCACTTTTACACAGAATTATTTTGGCATCTTTACAACTGTATTCGGTATTCCCAGGGCTGGAAACTTTTTGGGCAAATGATAGATGAAGAGCAAGAGTGGGTGAGATTGCAGATCCGCTAGTGACCTACCTTTTTTGACAACTCTTGAAATGATCATCTTCACTGCCAGCGGGATAAACATATTAACACTCTTAAAAATTAGCTTTCAATAAAACTATTCTCACATTTCATTTCACACAATTGAAAAATATAACCTATCAACATTCAATGAAATATTGAATAACTCAGCGCTTAATATGGCACAGTTAAGCAAAAACTATGTTCTCATTATACTATGCTAATAAATAAAATAAAATTTCTCTTTTTATTCTACTTTAATCAAATATATGAAGAATTTAATGTCTAAAACATTTATCTCCAATGCTCTAAATGAGTGAATTCAGAAAAAAGTCATAATTATGGCTATGTATCATTGCCTAATATAAACTTAAACATGAAACAGTTAAAGAGGCAGGTGAATTATATTTTATTCAAATCATATTTAACAATTTTAAAAGCAAAATTTTCATAATACCAAAGATGTCACAATTAAAACTACTAACATAAAGCCAAATACTACAAAGAAAGTTTAAATGAACTTACTTTTAGAGTGCTGCTGGGCTTTTCTGGCTGTTCAAATTGTACAGTGACACCAGGAGGCTGTTGTTTTCCTATATTTCTGTTTGCCATAATGCACACAAAATTTTCCTTCTTTTGTCATTTGCTTTGAAAATATTAATCCATATTTCTTTTTGCCTAGAT
This sequence comes from Parasteatoda lunata, assembly GCA_949128135.1. Lineage (NCBI taxonomy): Eukaryota > Metazoa > Arthropoda > Arachnida > Araneae > Theridiidae > Parasteatoda > Parasteatoda lunata. The sequence goes on along the minus strand of OX421981.1, from coordinate 46,798,267 downwards.
AGAGAGATAACTTAATGTTTAATGTAATATAACAAAAATTAAATATTTCAAATAATTTACTTTAAAAATAAAACACTTAAAAGGTGATAAACATCTGATTGTTAACAAATCAAATTGCTCACATATATAAAGTATATACTGATTTCCTTACATCACAAAGGAAATTAACAATTACAATTCTATAATTTTACATAGTAAAATTCTCAATAATACTATAAAAATTTTTAGAAAAAAAAACAAAAAAAAAAACGTTTGTACTTATTCAAGAAGAACTTGACAATAAATTGTTAGTAAGACAAGCTTGGACTAAATTAAATTATTGATAAGATAATTAATTGCAGATGGTGATCGCCAGATCACTGAAGTCAAGCATCACAAGCTGCTGTCAGTGTGCAGGTGGGTAACCACTTTGCTCAGCCACTGCAGTCTTGGTCCTCCTTAAACTGTTATACCATACAGTGCTCGACTTTGCAATCAGGATTTAGAGTCACTAAAGTAGGAAAACCGCTCCCTCTACAGAGGATAAATTTTGATGCTGTGTCCTCGAATCATTCTCAGAGATGTTTCCTGGACAGTCGGAATAGCCCATCGTGCATCTCTAGAGAGACCTCCGATAGCAGAATTTAAGAAGTGAGTTTGCAACACCATATTCAGAAATCCGAATTTGTCCGTGACTTTAACACAGTCAGTTAGAGATGATTATAGTAAGAATTCAGCTTAATCTAATATACAGATATAGCAAAATTTGTAAACAAATTTATGCGTAAGATCTTTGTGTTGTTTACTTTTAAGTAGAATTTATTACAATGATACTAAAAAGAATTGGAACAAATCCTTATACAGTTAAGCCAGCAATTAAGTAACAGAAAAAAAATTCTTTGCTTTTTGTTTTCTGCTAAATTCATCATTTTTTATTTTTATTTGAAACAAGTTAACAAATGTTTTAAAAAGGTGTCTCAGCAATTTATCCTTATTTTTTGCTTCCTTCAAAAAACTTTTTTTCTGAAAAATATTCTGCAGCGTCGGATGGCATGCTGGAGAGATTCTACTACCGGGTACACAACAAATGATAATTAACGCTTAAATTATGAAAATTACATTTAGCAAGACCAGAAAAATTCTACACTATCACTTAAATTTTTAAACCAAACTTAAGTTAGAAGAAGCAACCACAACAGAAAGATTGAAATCTTGGATCCAATATTAATATTTAAATATTATTCTCATTTATTTTCATTTTATTTTTGTACAGTCAATTTATTCAGTAATAAAACAACTTAGTTGTTTAAAAATGCAAAAAATAAGTAAGAGTAAAAATAAGAATTAAAGATTAAATACATAGAAACTACATAATAACTTTACATTAATGCTGATTATGCTACTCTATTTTTTTTTTTAGAAAACCTGTATGAAAGACAAAATAAACTTCCAATTATACAGGGATAAATGTATTAATAAAACTTGAAGTAAAAAATATAAACTTCTATAATCATTAAGAGATAATAATGCAATAACAAAATAATATAATAACAAAACTTGAACTTAAAAAATAATTTACATTGAACTGAAAAAGTAGGTTTCACAACAAGAACAAATAAAATGAAAACTAGTTTTTTTTTAAAAAAATAAATATTTTTTAAAAAATAATAGTGGTTAAAACAAAAGAAAACTTAAAATTGACATTTAATCATTGTCAATTGTAGACTGAACTTCTACAATGGAAAACTAACAAGGTTAAAATGTCAGAATATTTAGTCACTGGTCTAAACGATATGCAACTTAAAGATAGATTTTATAAAAACAAATTAATAATGTGAAGTTAAATGAAAAATTACAATACAGAGAATGTCTTTTGTTGGCAATTATGATGATGTGACAAACACACAGATCAAAATAGGAACACAAAAATAAAATGACCAAAACCAGCCCTTTACAAAAATTCATGAGACCAATTATAATTATTTGACGGAGGTCGACGTCAAATTTTAGTGGTACCAGATCTAATGACTATTGTTAGCTTTGAGCCCTAATTAGTAATTACAAGCATAATAAAAAGAAGAATGATTTTTGATTCTTTCCAACCAAACTAGACAGTTCAAAAATCTATTAGCTGACAAAGTAAAAAGAATTTTTTTATGCCAATTCAAAAATCACATAAATAAGTCAAGTACAGAAACATTTATTAGAAGATAGGCATCTTCAAATAAATGAGAATTTGAATAAAATTATGTTGATGCACATCATTTTTCTTAATAAACAACACAAATATAAGTTATTAGTTTAAAAATTTATAACTAAGAAATCTACTAGCAGATAAGGTAAGGAAAACTTTTCCAATTCAACATAACAATCTTAGCTGTTATCTATGCAATGACATGTTAATAAGAAATAAGAAATCACGTAAAATAAATAAAATTCTGTATCAACATTTATGCATATTATTTGTTTTTAGAAAGTAATAACTGAAGGAAAAAAATTAAAACAAAAACTTACTTATAATATCATATGCTTTCAAATTTTATCATCTCACATAGTTAGCATAAGGAATTGACAAAAGTTTATAACGAGGTAAATCATATACCTCCATACTTCCCAGAAAGAAAAAATAAAAACAAGCTGCTTCGTAAATCTGGAAAATAAAAGGCTTTATGAATAAACAATTAAAACAGATTGACAAGAATAAGTTTATAAATAACTAAACTGAAAAATAAAAATAATTAAATTATAAACTTTAGATAACTAGTTACAGGGGTAGTAGTGCCTTCATAAAAAAATAGCTGAAATTTTAGGGGGGGGGGGGAGGGCATGTATATATTCAGTTGATTGTGGTCGATCTTAGTGTTTAGGAAATTCCAAATTCTAATTATAACTTTGGAAATGAGAAAACCATATATTTCTTTTAAATCTTTTTTATTGAAGTTATACCTACATATAAAAGTAAAAAAGAATAGAAATTAAACATCACATTAAAAGCAATAAAAAGGTACCTACCTTTAATAATAATATGAATATTGATTTTAATTATTTATCAAAGATTTGCACCAATCTCGAAAAATAAAAACCATAACACTAATGAACGAATAAATAAAAACAAGTACATGAAAATATGAATTCTTTAAAAAAAATTATTATATTTAATTATCTGTGTAAACATCAAATTTCAATGTAACAAGCATGGTTTGAAATAAATGTGTGAACACAAATCGTTTTACTTTAAAATCACATAAAAGCACAACGTGATGTCTAATTTCAAAATCATGGGAATATGACCATCAATATTTGATTTGAAAAATCACATAAATACAACACTCTATATTTGACTTTTAAAGCACATTAAAATATTTTAAAATGTCCGGGTAAGAATTTTTAGCCCGAATGTGAGTTGCGGTGAGTTATTTGTATAAGAAAAGCGGTAAATACAGGGACAAAGATTACACCAGCGATTAGCATATTAAGATTAAATTGTGATGCACAATTTTGGATTTAAGTCAATTAATTAAAGCAAAATACCATATGAAAAATGCATATCCATCATAAAAAAAACATCAGTTGTAAATTATATTAATATAAATTGTGATGTCTACTTTATAAATTTCAATAAAATGAATGATATGTAGTTCATAATTCATGAAAACAAACCGGAAGAATTAGTAAAATGTTGAAATTGAATGATGTAAATTACATGAGAAATTTAAACAGTGACAATAAAACACCTTTTTTCACAGATCTTAATGTAATTTAAATAACAAATAGTTAAAGTTTAGCGATAAAGTTACAGCAACGAACAAATTTTAAATTTAAAAGTAAAAATTAATTCAATTTTCTCCTGCAAAGACTATTAGTGTCTAATTGTGTATCAGCTTGATAAGTTTAAAGCATTTTTTAGTGATAATGAATGGTCAAGAATTTCACAAAACTATTAAATGAAGAGCTAAGTGGAAGAACCAGGAAAGTGACACTTAAGTGAATTTGAGTAAATGAGCTTTTAAGTTTATACGTTCCTTATCTCTGCTACTTCACTCAATCTTTGTTTTTAGTATATTTATGAAGACATAACTCATATAACATTTTATTGTAAATTTATTTCACACTGACTCTTTTATAAAAGTGAATTTTCAATTATTTTTTTCCACGTAGCATCTGCTTATTTTCATGGAGGACCTTTAATGTTTAGTTTTTCAACAAATATAATGATGTTAGAAAAATGGAAATAAATATAATCATATATTTAAGCTTATATTCATGAATTAGAATTATAACAACTTCAATTTAAAAGAAACTTTCTCAGTAGCTTTATTAGTCTGAATAAGTCCAAAAAAAGATTTATTTATGTGCATGAATTTGCAATGTTTATCATTAGCAATTTATTGATTATATAGTTATTTTCATCTGATACAAAGAACAAGCATTTTATCAGTAACAATAATAACACACTGAAAAACCTGGATAAACAAAAAATAATATTTATTTTCAACCCAACTTTGCTCAGAAAAAAAAATTAAATTCACTAATAATGCAGTCTGTCTGTAACACAAAGTTCTGTGAACCACAAATAATAAAATTATATGCTCAAGCCATGTAAGTGCTATATTTTCTTTCTATTTTTAACTATTGATTCATAAAACCTCTTTTAAGTATGGAAGCTATTGCTTCAAATTTTACATTTTCTCCCCGTGCTTCAGTGCGCGATGTCAAAAGAGTGATTTTCTAGAGTTGCTTGTTGACTACTATTTGCCAAATAACTAACAAGGTCTATTACTAGATGAATACTACTCAAATAATGTCCCTTACCTTCTTCCACAAAGTATATTTTAAATTAATAGATTTAGTAATATAAATTAATATTAATAATTTAACTAGGACTTAAATAAAAAATCTCCCAGAGCAATCTCAATTTTTTTTTAAAAAAATGTTCTTCTGCTTCTCCAACTAAGCTCTTCACATAACAAATTACTTATTAAAAAAAAAAAAATTAAATTTCTTTGGTACTATTTTATTTAATTGTGTCTATAATTAACTATTAATTAAGTTCAATATTACAGATATACCAGCTTGCTTAACTACTTAAATATCCAATGGTTTTTCAGTTGAAACCGAAACGCTTATTATGTAATAATAAGCTTTGTTATATCAGAACAAATTTCTCTGTAATGGAGCAGATCCTGCCCTGATTTTGAGCTATTGATAAAAATAATAAAAATAATTTTAAAAAAAATAAAAAACAGCTTTAGTATTTGGAGCACACAGAGTAAATGGAGTTTTTGAAGGTTTTAATTTCTCCTACCTTACACAAACTAAAATTATTGCAATACTTTAAAGTTTTCAAAGTCTAAATCTTGGAATTAATAGTAAATTTATTATTTGAAACCTAACTTAAAAATTCTTTTCATCAAAGTTTTACTTTTATATAATACAACGCATAATACACTGCTATTACTAAAAGAATATTATGATATGATATTTTTGATAGTGAATCATTACTACAGAGCCACTAATCAAGCTGATACACTTCTTACAATAGGTATTTACTTTACTTTATAAGTTATATTCATCATAAAGATAGGTATACGCCTAAAATTACCGGTAAACTCTCTGTCTTTTAAAATTCATGACTCTTTAGGTCAAGAATCTAAAAATTAAAAAGCTAACTGATTATTTTTCAATACATATTAAAATATTGAACTTTAAATTATATCGAATTTGTAAATGAAACATTTTTCATACCTTTACGGAAATATTATTTCCGAGTATATAATTGTATAACTCCTATAGCATCAAACTCTAAAACTATATAAAAGCCTCAGAAAAACTACCAAACCCTACTGAATATAAATAGAACAAAGAATAAACTTACATGTTACTTTACTGTCATCGCGCAACCATTCGCCTCATGAGTTTCAAAAATATAAAAAACTTAACAAATGAAAATTGTTGATCATTATAGTCTGTCTAAACTGTTTATATTTTTATTTATTATTTTTTTTTTTTTAGCAGCTCAGAGATAAAGTTAAAGTTAAAAGAAAGAAAGTAATGACGGGCTTTTTAAGGATTTTCTTTTTTTATCATTTTCACTAGCTTGCAGCTTGTGTGGCAGTTCTATATTTTTATAAGAGAAGCAGTATAGATGTCGCTTAAATTTTTTTTTCTCTTTGGAAACGCGGGATAGGAAATTGTAGTTTATTTACATTACACTAGAGTAGCACAATAGGCTATTGGAGACAATCTGAGAAGCATCCCTGAAAAGGAACCGAAGATATACCATTACAATTTTAATTCTTTGCAAAGGGGATGGCTCCCCCGCTTTGATAGCGTGGCCAGCAACGCGTGAAGTCAAATACTTTGCAGTAGAACAGTTTAACAAGGACTAATGCCGCGGAACTTCGTTCCCTACACATGATAAAAATAGAAATAAAAGTAGCAAAGGAAATAAAACAAAATTAAAAATATGACCACTGAAGCCGACGTCTTCAGGGGGTAACAGCCCCAGTGGCCGAAAAACAAAACCTTTTCTATTGAGGAAGATGGCAAAAGCCTAAAAACCTTCCTCAGTACCCCGAAGGTTTTGTTTAAAAGTCCAGGAAAAAAAACATGCAAGACATAAAACTAATACAGAAAAGAAACTCATACAAATTCATCAGAAAATAAAAATCAACAGAAAATAAAAACTCACATAAACAAGGTCAGACAGCGAACTCTAAAGCAAACCAAATGAAAGGGAATCACTTAAACCAAAGGAAAACAACGCCCTCTTTTAAAATGCGCAGATTGAGAAAATGATAGGAAAAAGTTGTCAAAGAAAAATTACGTCACATATTAATAGAATGCTTAACTGGAGCTGCTCAGTTAAGTCTTGAATTGCGCCCTGTTAAAAGAAATAAAAAAACTAATATTCTTCAATCATTTTCTTAATTAAAAAATTAACATTACAGAAATTATAACGAAAATCATTATTACTCAAATTATTCAAAAAATTATTCACAGCTTCTTGAAAACTTTCAAGATTATTGCAAATATTTTTAATCCTAACCAATTGTGAAAAAACTAAATTTTTAAAAATTTTATTACACAAATTAGTATAAAAGTTGCAGAAAAATATAACTTTAAATTTAAAAGCTTTTCTTTTATCAAAAACACCAATTTTAATAATTTTGTCCACAATAACAATTTTAAAATCTAAATACTCAACATTAAAACAATCCTCATTAGTTTTCTTCAAAACCAAATCTTTAGGATAAATATTATAAATAAAATTATAATTATCACAATTAAACAAAATCAAATCATCAATCTATTTAAAAGCTTTAAAATCATTATACTCAAGAAATTTAGCTTCAAAAACATGCAAAAAAATATTAGCAAAAGCACCAGAAAAGGAATTACCTTGTGGAATTCCAATAATTTGTTTATAAAAATCTAAACCATTAAAAAGTACATTCTCAAAAAGATTAAACCTACATAAATCCAACCAATTAGACTTATCAATTTTCTCATTAAATAAATATTTATCAAAAATATCAATAATCTTTTCGTGTGGTATACTTGTATACAAATTTTCAAAATCAAAAGTATTAATGTTGGGATATTTCATTATTATTAATATAATCCAAAACATCAACATTACTATTAATAACAATAATTTTTTTCTTTTTTAATTTTAAGCAAAACACAGGCTGATAAAAGTGGCCATCCACCCACTCATTGACCTCAGTCAGTGATGATTGACTTTGGTGTTCTACTGGGAACCGTGTCTTTAAGATCGGGATCACTGCGGGGTGGAAATGTGTGGCACTTGACGTACTTTGTTATGCAGACCTCTAGTAGATGCAACGATTTGCTTTGCTATACTTCCCACAACGTTCAAAACCATTCTATTGTGCGGTTCTATGAGAACTTCTCCATACACCAGTCTCGCGTGGGGGTTATGGTTATGAGGGGAAATCACTTCGGACTGAGGTGTGGGGTAAATAGTTTTGTCTTGATCTCAGCACAAGTCAGTGGGAGAATCATTGCTTTGCGACCAATCAACTCTTTCATCCCTGCAATGCACCACCATCTGCTCTCACTTGTTACCATAGCAGTAACTGTTTAAATAGCCCCAGACCTTTAGTCTATTAGACCTTTAGTCTGATCTAGAGGAGTCTACTCAAAGTCAAACATTAAGAAGTATAGTGTGTTCAACGTAAGAACTCTCCTAGCCATTCATCTGAACCCGTCGCAGTAACTATGGTAACGAGGTATAACCATTAAAAGTAGGGTGTCATTGTGCAGAACAGGTTGTGGCTCGTGACGGCGAGAAAAAAGGAATCTTTTCTTTAGACAAACTATATCTGTTTGCTCATAAGAAGCTTCTTCCAGTTATCACTCGCTCGACATCTTTAAAGATTGCTTCTGAAAGATGTTGCGATGAAAACGCTGCGATAAAATTGTTCTGTACAAAATGTGGTCTATAAGTCTTTGTCAGGTAGAAGAACAAATTTCACAAGGTAGAAAAGAACATAACAATGATACAAGCAAGTTCACGCTAGAATTCGAATCCTCCTCCTCTTCCTTGTTACAGTGCGTTTGGTGGAGTGTTGTGATCAGTTGGCCAGGAAGGCCCCTATTTCATTGATTTCCTTTGTTTATATTTATTAGTATACGTGTAGGCTTGTGTGCTCTTGTGGCGTAACTACCACTACGAATATTAAACATTAATTCACTGGTATAAAAGGCATGCTAACTTGATTCACTCATGAGGTACCTTTTGATAGATGAAGGTTGGCATAACTCCGCCCCCACACTCTATTATTTAAGAACGGCTAATAAGATTTGGACAAGTAGGAAGATAGATATAACAATTCAGAGAAGAATAAACGAAGATACATCTAGGGTGGGTGACGGTGGTATTCGAACCCATTACCTTCACCTAACAGAGCGTTAGGTGCAAAATACCGAAGGAAGGTCCCTTACTTATGTTACACATACGTATGTAGTCTCCGGTGCTCCTTTCCAAGTACCAGTTTTATAAGCCATTGTCCTGTTAAAGAACAAATAGTGCAACTTAAGATTAGAGAAAAACTTTGCGTATGATACATTAGGATTCTGGCGGAATTTGAACCCACTACCTCCATGTTACAGAGAATTTGGAGGATTATTGAGACTTCAAGGCCAAGAAGCCTGCCCAGGTTCTTCTGAGTTATCGGATGCGAAACTGAACATTAACTTCTTCTGTCACATTCCAAGCGTAAAATGCCCTCGATTCTACCTTAGTAAAGCATTTGCAAGCGTTGAAGTTTATTGATGGCTTTAGGCACGAATCTGAGACTCTCTAGTCATAGTTACCTGTTCTTCTTTCCCTTATTGGTTCCCAAACACTGTAAATGTTAGCATTTCAAATGCATCTCAGGCCTACCACTAAAAACGGATTTTAGAAGTCAATAGCTAGTTCCGATAGACTTCTGTACTTTAAATTCAGGATAACCAGAGAAAAAATTCTACCACTGATATTTTTTTTTTCTTTTCAAATTTAAAATTTTATTTTCATAACCACCATTGTATTGTATCGAAATCTACTACAGAAAGGGATAAGCATTTAGTGTCGTAAATCATAACAAACAGCTACAGGCTAAAACTGGAGATATTTTGTTTGGTCAGCGATGCAAATCAAAATTCTTTGAGTATATATGCATATGCAATGGTTCTCAAAAGCGTTCGTACACTTTAAAAATTTGTAGTTAAAGAGAAGCGAAGTAACCCAAAATTGAATTCGAATACGATGTCCAAAATTTCTTTACATCACGTCAATGAGATTCTACATAAAACCCTGTTTTTGTTTATTTATTTATTTATTTTTTTAAATATTGACGGAATTTCTTTTTTTTTTAAATGGGAAAAAACTGAGAGAGAACACACCAAAGTCATTATTCTCTTAAATATATTTGGATTAATTCATAATCTGGCTGTATATATATATATATATATATAATGTAAAAACAATGCAGAACAAAACAAAAATGAAATCTATAAAGCGAGTGAGTGAATTCAAATGAAGATTGTTTTGTTCTGTAGTTTCTTTACATTTTATTTTCTGTTTTTTGCTTGATATATTTATTTTGTATATCTATTTTACTATATTTCGTATATACGCGTGCACTATCCATCTTTTGAGAAAAAGAGAAATCCGTTTCTGACATAAAAATTCACATTTATCGTACTTCCCAAAATGCCTTAGCCCTTCTTCTGAAACTAAAAATTTTATCATGAAAATAAATCTGTAATGTAACGCTATAATGTAGAAAATTACAGTGAAAATCGCGAAATTCTAGAACACTTCCGGAGAGGAAAATATGATAGAAAAATTCTGAAGAAAAAAAAAAATCACTAGCAATATTTTATTCAGTATAGAATGTTTGCGAGGTAATTTGCTTTTAGCAGTAGTGTTTTGAAAATTTATAAAAATTTATAAAAATTCGTTGTTTTTTAAAAAATTTGAAAATTGTGCTTTTGCTAGGAATAAAAGATACATATAAATTCTGAAAAAATTCACTAGTGATATACTAATCCATATACAACTTTAAAGAGGTAGAGGTTTCTCAGTTAACGAAATAAAAAAAATTCAATCCACTCTATTGAACATGGAAGTTCAATACATCGATATGAAGTTGGGAGTACTTCTAGCCGCCACCGAGGTTTGAACCCCAGTGCTTCATAATAACAGTTTTGAGCAATTATGATAGCTGAGCCATTGTAGCTTTTGAATGGAAAATATTAAAAAAAAAACTTACAGAAATGACAGAATGAATTAAATGAGAGTCATTTACATTGGTACAGAAACATAATTCATTATCTACATATTCAGGGCAATTGATGGAAAAGCATCTGGTAACCATGAATAATCTCTAGGACGTATAAAAGAGTAAAATATAAAAGATTCATGAAAACGTCCTTTCAAGAAAATAACAATCCCTTCAAGCCAACTACTTCTTCTTGGCCCACTCATGCACACATAGTTTGTCTAAAAAATTTACCATTAAATAAAACCAATAGGGTTAGATATATTTTCGAAGCAAATATCATCCAAGTGCTTAGTCATAAACTTAAAAAAAAATTTTCATTCTTAAATCTGTGGGTTAAGTTCTTCCATTCAAACTTAAACTCTAAATATACGTATGCTAAGCAATGCGCAGTGTTTTACTCCCCCCCCCCCCTAAGAAACTATACATCCCATCATAAGCTATAATTTTTTTTAGTTTAACCGGAGTGACTATTTGTACTCTTTGCGTATAAAATACAGCAAAAAAATTTCAATCAATGCATAAAAATGGAAAAAACTCAGCCAATTAAAATTAGCTCAATTAAATTTTTTTTTTTTTTTTTAATTTTACAATATTTGAGGTCCTTTTCTAACTTTTTATGGAGAATTTTTGTATTTTTCAGTAAAATATCTGGATTATATGTTTTAATAAGTAAATCTGAAATTGAGTTCTTAAATTTGATCATGTGAACTGTTATTTCCTTGAATAATCTTCATAGATGAAAGCTCATAATTTTCATTTTATCTTTAACGAAACAAACTGCTTGAAATATTAAGTTTATAAGTATCATTATAGTAAATTACATTTTAAATAAAAATTTAATTACCGTAAAGTACACAAATTTGGCTAGGAAATATCACTAATAAAAGCGCAATGTTTTTTTTTTTTTTTTTCCAACTTGATATTTTTTTGTGTAATCCTTTGCTATAAATCATGAACCTGAGTAAACTGTTCCATGAATGATTCTCAAAAAGTGAAAGAAATTAATTTTAAAAACTTAAACCTTACTCATTCTTAAAGATCTGTACAAAAATTTAGAGCGAAATCTCAAAACTAAGCTGATGCTCTGTCTAAAAATCCATTTTAAAATCCCCTCTACCATTAAAATTTCGGTTCCTATTTAGAAAGAAAGAGATTTTTAACAGCCAATATTAGAAAAAATTCAAACAAAATGTGTTCGGTACCATTTAAAAGATTGATGTACCTAGCATATTTTACGGGTTATTTGGGATAATCCCCGTCAACCTGTCGAAGCTCACGAAAACGCGCAAGTTCGTTGGCGCCTTCATAATGAAAAGCGATTTCGCCAAAGAAACATTCTAAACACATTAAAATTATCAAATAATAAAAAAGTAATAAAAAGAATTAAAAGAAAGCAAAAACCTCTTTTTTTATAATTACACATTGATTTATTCTCGAATCTTAACCACATATATTATAAATCAATGCGACGGACAGCTTTTCAAGTGCAAACAATTATCTTTAAGTTATTTATTACTCTAAGTTATTATTTATCACATTATTTATTACTCTAAGTTATTTTCCTCGTGCGGTCGCCGTCACATAAATTCGTTTAAATACTAATCCAAGTGTTAGCGGGTAGTTGTGCGGTGTTCTATTCTGTTAAATATTCTCTTCGTTGCTGAGCCGTGATGGCTCAGGGGATAGAGCGCTCGTCTCCCAGTGAAGTGAACAGAGTTCGAATTCCAGTCATGGCTGGTCCGCATCCGGCTTGCACCAACCACAGTGCTGACGTAAAAATATCCACAGTGGTAAACGGATCACGGGTTAGAGTCTCCTTGCTGACAGGGTAACCGTTGGAGATTCTCGTGGTCTTCCTCTCCATGTAACGTAAATTCGGGTTAGTTCCATCAAAAAGTCCTTCCTGAAGTCAAATTTCTCCCATTGCTTTATGTAGATGCTCACTTATCTTCTGAATTGGATTCAAAATTACAAGGCTACGGAGTTGCCCATTAGTGTTCGTAAACCTAAAAACATTGGGTCGGCTGTTGAACGACGGCAATAAAAAATAATAAGATAAAATTTCTTCCGTGCAAGGTAAATCATAAATTCGAATAGTTTCGCAGCAGTATATTAAAAACAGTATATTCAACACGCTAAAGAAAAATCTCGTAGTCAAGGATTAAACAGTAAATGTAAAATTTGCGGTTATTGGCACAGAAACTATCTTTTGGCGATATCTGGTTTGGTGAAAATGGTCTAAGGCGTAATATCCAAAGTGCCTACCGGTCTTTCATTAGAAAGGTTCTGGGTTCGAATCCCGGCCAAGGCGTAGATGTTCTTTCCTTCTATGTACTATCTGTCATTACTGTGGGAGCAACGTTGGTCCACTTAATGTGAAAGAGTTGCCAATATATCTGATGTCTGTGAAGGTCATTCTCCAGGTAGCAGGTGGGCATTGGAAATAAATAAGTACATAATTGTGGACGTGGTACTCCCAAAGTACCCATTTATGCTATAAGAATTAAAATTCAGCGCTAAGTTTTTTTTAAATATATTTTTCAACAGAAATACAAGATTTGTTTAGAAAAAAATAATACAGAGTAGTTTTGTTACCAACTTTTACGCCTTTGCAGACATTTTCTTGGTAACAGAAAACTTGGTTCAAATTATTTGACAATGACAAATATTTTAAAAATATATCTATAAGATCTGCAAAAATAACAAAAATTAAAAATTTTTAGTGTTGTCACAACAAATTTAATTGCCACTTCATCTACTCAAAATGTGTTTCATAAAAAGCGTAAAAGGTGACAATTAGAGTTACAGGCCCAAACCTGCCTTTGACTTAAAATTCCATACCTCTAACACATTATCTCCAAGATTTCCTGTGGAGATAGTTTTTGAGTCATCGAATTAAATATAATGTGGATTTAAAAATATAGTATTTAATTAATGAAATCACATTTAAAAATGCTTACTTTCACAAAATTGGTAAAATTAATTTTTTTTCTATTTGCAACGTTCAGTTCAAACTTAATGCAGTTAAAAACTTTGAATTGCTGCAGGAAAGCAGAAAACATGAAAAGGAGAATTAGTCGCAGAGTGAATAAACGAATCAACTTATTTAATTGTTGAAATTAATGGAAGTATGTTAACACGAGTAAATTATATCTCGAAAATAAACATTTTCAATAAGTATATTCTGAAAACTATATTAAAAATAAAGAGTTATAACGCAATTTAAAATTTCTAATTTTCAAAAGATATTCAATTTGTTTTTAAGTAATCAGGATTTAATAAAAAAAATACATTTGTGCTACAAAATACTTTATTAAATAAAAAAGCAATGAAAACATTGTATCAAAGTAAAAACTGAGATAACCACGTTTAGCCAGTAAACATTGCAAATTCTAATTTAACACTTAAGAAATAATTGAACAATAGGCCTTTAGTCACAGTTCGTTCAACGAATTAAATACATAGATCAACTACGTTTGAAAGGTAATAAGGCCATATTTTATATTTAAAAATAAACAAATAGAGTTCTATAAAACAAGTTAAAATTTAATTATCCATTACCATGAATCAGCGTACATTCCTGTTGAGAAAAGTTCGGGATCGTTCACTCTGTACAGAAGACTGATGTTTGCAAAGCAAATACTTTCTTTTCTGGTATTTCAAATATTTCTTTTGTGAAAAGTCGCTTGAGTTGATAGGAAGTTCTTTTTAGTCCGAATTCATAAAAAAGTTTTGCCGCTTCGTAATTAGAACTTACTAATTTCGCAACAACACCCTCTTGTCTCTGTTCTGAGCTCAAAGAGCTCAATAGACTATAGACTAAACTTTTAGCTGATGAATAATCATCAGCATAAACAGGAGCTAACAACCAATGTCCTTGAAGGCCTTTTTTCATGCAAGCATAGCCTGTAGTTTCTAATTTAAAGCTAGCTGATAACTTAACTGACATTGCGGTAACAGTACCAGATTCATTTATAGTCTCTTGGACAATACGCGAACGATTGTATTTATGGATTGAAGAATCGTAGGCAATCAAGGCTTGAACATAAAGGCTTTCTGATGAAACAATGAACGTAAATGGAAAGTAACGAGAAATTGAAATACTTGGTAGGTAAGGCTTCGTTGCTGTGTATAAATCAACAGTCCATTCAGCACATAAAGAAAAACCAGCCTTATCCCGGTAAAAGCTTAGCATTTTTGCAGCAGAGCTCAAACTCACATTTCGGTTTCCTAAACGATTAATAGCAGCCTGCCAGAGAACTCGTCCAAGTCCTAGTCCACGATAAATATCTTTCACAACAAACATACCGATATAACCATGAGTTTCTGATAACGCTATTCCACTGCAGCAGCCAGCAATAAGTCCATCTTCAACATTCACAGCTATGAAAATTCCATGAGGATCAATATTCAGCCATGTCAAGATTTCAGATTCTTGGCCCATTTCCCGTCCTTCCAGTCGAGGTAATGATATCAATTCCGAGATGTCATTACAATGCAAGTTTCTTATAACAAACTGAGGGTTTGCTTTATCAGTCATAGTATAAATAACTCTCTAAAAATGATTTAAAAACGTCGATAAATATTACGAAGTTAAAAACACCTTCCACTTAAAAACTAATGAAACTAAAAAATTTTACAAAAATTCCGACTTCCTTTATAACGTCCTGGCTCTCGATATCAAAATCGACGAACTACCTCTACCGCTATCAAGGCAATTAGTTCTGAAGTAGCACAAAGGATTAAAACTTGCGGTTGAAAAAAAATTTATTTTTTAACTGTATTATATGAGATAAGGTTAGAGATTTCACGACCGTGGGGTATTGCTTTTTCTTAAATGAAGCATCAAGCTATCAAGTTCGACATCCCAGGTGCGTCTTAGAATTTTATGCCTTCTAACAATTCGTTTGTAAATTCTGAGGTTCAACGTCAAGGTAAAAATTCATAAACTTCTCTGTCATAGTTTGTGACCTAAGTCTCTAAGTCTTTCCTGTCTACACAGGATTCATTTCCCCAGTATTTATTTATTCACATGCATATATAGGGCTGTATGATTAATACAAAGAACAGATAGTATACCTTAGTCAAATCGAAGAACTAATAGCATAAAATTAGAGAAGAACATTCCAAAGATGCATCCAGATTTGAGGTGCAATTCGAACTCACAACTTCTACGTTTCAGAGAATTTGAAGAAAAGACAATATTCCTCGGCCTCAGAACTTCAATTTCAACTTTTTGAAGTGGAACTGGAAGACTTCATTTACGCCATGCAAGAGCTGCGCAACAGTTTATTGGTGACGGTATGGGAAACGTCTCTGAGGAGGAACCAAAGGCATCCTCTGCAGAGACTATAACTCCACCGTTTTGGCAGTCCGACGATCTCCCCATAATGTCGATAAGTTAACGGTAAAGCAGTTTAACGAGGACCGATACCGTGCACTTCGGTTCCTACGCAGGCAGATCAAAGTGGTCACCCTCTGCTCACTGACCTCTGTCAGTGAAGCATGACTTAAAGGATCTATTGGAAACTGTTTCTAGGATTAGTCCACTGTGGGACTCAACTTTTTGAAGGGTTTTAGTGAAGTTAGTTGTTTATCAACTTAACAGAGGATTATAAACCATTATTTGTGTTTAACACACAGACCTGTCCTGCAGTGGACTGATCGCAAAGACACGGTACCCAATAGAAAACCGAAGTCAAGCATCACTGGCTGCAACTGGATGACCACTTTAATTAACTTAGGGACTGAGGGTGTGCGGTATCGGTTCTCGGTAAACTGTTCTACCGTAAAGTGCGCGACTTCACACGCGAATTTATATATGAAATGGTTTGGCTGTTAACGCTGTTCTAAAGCTACAGCAATGGGATATTGAAAAAGGTCTGGGATTAATCCTAATGGCGATTCAAAGACAATGTGGTGATAGTAATCGTCCATTCTCCATATCACCCTTCCCAACCTTCCCAACTGCACAACCGTGTTGGTACTTTTCCGGCTTTTATACTATGGGGAATATTGCATTAGATTCCGAACCAATAAGACATGATCAGAGAAAGTGCAGTAGTTTGATCAGGGATTCGAACCTTCCAGACCAAGCCATGCTAAGCGTAGACTAATCTCACCACATCAACTGGGTAGCTTTGTATGAAATTTATAAAGAGATAATATAGTAACAGAACTACTTAGATTCAGGAAATTGGTAGAGATGGTAGATGATTGGCGTCTCAAATAATTTTAGAACTACGCTTACGAGTGGATAACACATAAGACTTTAATGAAGTAGGAGCAGACTCATTTTCAAAGTCTG
Organism: Parasteatoda lunata; assembly: GCA_949128135.1. Lineage (NCBI taxonomy): Eukaryota > Metazoa > Arthropoda > Arachnida > Araneae > Theridiidae > Parasteatoda > Parasteatoda lunata. The sequence continues at coordinate 46,781,185 of OX421981.1, read as the reverse complement.
AGATTATGAATTTCTGAACTAAGGGGATAGTTCGTAACTCGGAGAAAGTAATTAATGGTTATAAGAATTTAATTGAAGAACTAAAAACAAACATTACGTGTTTCTTTCCGTGAGAACAGGAAATACAAACGGTCAGAGATACTAGGTTGTTGGTTCTAGCAACGAAATCACTATAGAAGCCTCCACTATCACGTTTCAGTAAGGATCATTTTTGGATCCCAAAACAGACTATAAAAGAAAGATTATCTAATAAGTGATTTTAGATATTCTCTGATCTCGGTTGTTTTAATTATTCATTTATTGACATACAAATGCAGTTTATGTGCTCAATAAAAAAAAAAACAGTTTATAAGCCCTCTTCAACTTGCTGTAGTTCATTTACGTCACATCAGAGCTGCACAATGGGCAATTGGCGACGGTCTAGGAAGCATCCCTGAGGATGATCCGAAGACATACCATCACAATTTTGATCCTCTGCAAATGGGATGGCAATCCCGCTTCGGTAGCCCGACGACCTGCACGCGAAGTCGAGCCCTGATCAAAGTGTTCACCCAACTACACACTAACTGCAGCCAGTGATGCTGGACTTCGATGATCTGCTGGGAACCGTGTCTTAACGATCATTCCACTGCGGGACCTCTTCAAATTGAAAAACAGATACAATAAAACTTGTGTAAGTTGACCACTTGTGGTGCATTGTTTTAGTGGTCAACTTAGACAAGTGGTCAACTTATAGAGGGGATGGGCCACTGTTTACTTTTTCATTTCCTATATCATGTTGCCATATATTAAAAGTTTTTTTTTACTTGACTAAAAAATTTTATTTAGCAAATAACCAAATGAATATCTAAAGAAATGTGTTTAAACGTGAATGAACTTCAATTTGTTACATATACATAATTCTAATATTTAACTAACTTTTTTAAAAAAATTATTGCGTTAGTTATGCATGTGAAGTGTTTAATAAAAATAATTTCTTAAAATATCAGAACACGAAGACATGTAATTTGAAAACTTTAACAAAAAAAAAAAAAAATTATTTGAACACTTTAAAATTTATTCTGTTATTACTACATTTACTATCTGCTCACTATTGCAACTGGAAGAGCAACTTTTCAACTATCACACCTGTTTTCAATGAATGAATGAAAGAAATGGTCAAAAGCTGCCCCCCCCCCGCTGCAGTTTCCCCAGATGGTCAACTCACAAAAGGGTTTAGATTAGCTTTTTACACTATTTCACCAAACAAGTGAAATTTTAACATACATTGCAAAATGACAGAACATTTTCTGATTTTTTTTTCTGGTCAACTAATGAGGGTTTTAGAATAGAATTTCATAATAGTCCTAGACAAAATTGACTTATTTCAGTGGTCAACATACAAGATAGACGGGTGGTCAAGTTACAAAGGTTTTGCTCCTTTATATTATATAGGGAAAATTCCGTTCTTGATAATTGAGGTCAACTTATGCAGGTGCCCAACTTACAAGGGTGGTCAACTTGGCAGGTTTCACTATTAAATATTAGAGAAGGGCAGCACGACAATACATACCGGGTAAAGGCAGTATTTAAACCCATTACCTCTACGTTTCAAAGCATTTGGTGGAAAAATAATATCTTTTTTTCTATGGTTTTTGATCCCTACTTCTATCCACGATTGGGTGGTTGTGAAGTCCGGCGTGAAGACTGGTTGATTTCACTACAATCTCCTTCTCTGATCTAAATTGGGATATGAGGAGCATGCATTTACCAGCAATGTTTTCGGATCTTCATTAATAATGAATTTCAAATCATTGCCTACAGCCTATTAGTGCGACGGTGAAAACCAACCCAAATAATTTTGTCTACAAAAACTGTGTTGTCCGATATATAAATAATTGAAAAACGTGGAAAAAATATGAGTTTAATGCATTAAAAAAATAAAAATAAAAGTAGAGCAAAAACTAGAGAATAATTTAAAATTACAAGAAAATTGTCTTGCAAAAGAATTATATCAACCATAGGTTTTAAATCGGCACCTTCTTGGGCACAAGATACACAAGCCTTCCTATTATAATAAGAATAGCTTAACCAAACATTGTTATTTTTAACGGTAACTAAACCTAACGTTTTTTTTTCTCTAGAGAGGATAACAACGTAGAAGCTAATCCGACAATTTAAACTAAACAACATATTCAAATTCAGCAATTCAAAAACTGTGTAAAAATTATGTTCATAACAAGATCATGATCGGTCGCTACCCATGATTGTTTCACTAGAAACGAGTGGTTCATCGTATGAAAACCAAATTAAGTTTGAAACCTCAAGTTAAAATATACAAAACTTTACCCTTGGTTCAATTAATACTCTGTTCGTTGGAGGGTTCTTCTGTAAAACCTTCAATATTCTCCAAACAAACATAAAATTTATGAAAAAAAAGCTAAAGAAAATTTTACGATATTGAAATTAGATGTTGTTAACTAAAGTGAAAATTATTAAAAGAAATCTTATCTCTAAAAGTATTTTTTAAAATTCGAAATTATATCGGATTTCAGGAAAACAACAAAAGCATTCCAACATTTTAACATTTTTTTTTCTGACAAAAGTATTATGACTTATTAATTGATTTACATATAACAATTATTTTTACTAAAATAACTGTTAAATGTAAATCAAATAATTTATGATTAATTAAACGCATCACTTTTCTTATGAAGATTGCAAAAAACTTCACTTGAATGGAATTTAAAAATATAAAAACGCTTTATTTGAACCAATCGCTTGATATGAGTTGCTAAAAATAAAATTTTAACTAAAATAATGTTCAAGTTTAACTTATATATTTACATCGAAGAACATTTCTCTTAACTCATGACGCACATCAAAAACCATCCTAAAAAGGAAATTTCCTTAAGAATTCTCAAAAAGTATTCTGCAAAATCTTAGAGTTTCATACAAAAAACTCAAGGATTTCGAGAGTCTTGTCTGCGATATGCAAGACACCGATACGAAAAAAACCTATAATAAAAGCGGTATAGGAACATTTTCCCTCTTTTATGTTGAATTGCACACACCACTGCAGAAAATTTAATCAATTTATGGATGGCAGAAATAGTTGTCCGTGTACTCGGAAAGATACGGCGAAGAAAGTTGTTTGTAAATTGTTAAATATTTTATCTCCAGATACTTCCCATATAGCATGATACGTTAATTAAACGTAAATTTCTTGGGAAATTGGTAGAGTCAATACCCTTTATAAGGCAAATGTTACGTAATATTAATGGAATTATATTACCACTGAGATATTTGGTAAAAATAAAGCTTTGATGCGTTTTACGTAATATTAATGGAATGGATTTTACTAACTACCCTTCGGTGAGATTGCTTCCGTATACTTTACGAAAGAATATTTACGAATTATATTTTAGTAAAAATGATTCTGTGTATTTTATGTATTATTGATAAAACAAATTTGCCATTTAAATGTCGGTAAATTTCGGTTCGAATTCATTTATGCAAACTTTCTGTTTTTTTGGATAACCACTTTTTTCTATAATTTGACGTTTCAACTTACGTACATTTTAACATACTGCTGGTGTAAATAATATGTAAAAATAAGAAACTCATTTTTACCTAGTAAAAAGTGGTTGATAAAATATTCGTAAAAAAAAACGAATCTGTTTACGTAAAGTTTCCGGTATTTGGATAACCATTTTTTGCTATAACTCTACGTTTCAACTTGAGTAAATTTTGACGTATTGTTGGCATAAATATTATGTAAAAATTATGTACTCATTTTTACCTAGTACGAAGTGGTTTGTGAAATATTCGTAAAAGAAACAAATTTGTTTGCGAAGAATTTTACTTAAATGTTACATTTTTTAGGCAACCATTTTTTGCTATAATTAGACTTTTCAGTCTTACGTAAATTTTACGAATGCTTTGTAAGTTTTAAAGGTGAAATACACTTATTTTTTGTGTAAATTTGATGGTTCTCTGCTACCGTATCCTTTTGATCTATAAAGATCAGTATGCTTAAATGTGATGTTCCTTAAATGCGAACAAAATGCCTTAATTACGACAGTGATATATCTTTGCTTAGGTTACAGCAGGGGTGAGCAACCTTTTTAATCAACGGACCAATTAAAATTTCAAAATTTTTTTGCAAATAAAGTAACACTTATTAATAATTTACAAAACTTTATTTACAATAAACTTTAGAATAAAAAAATATAAAATTTAAAAAAAAAGTAATTTATATACAAATTTTAATGCAAAATAAAAACAAACAAGAAAAGAACAATAAAACGAATTAACTTGAAATTTTTAATGAGAAACTTCGCGCTGTTTTTTTCGATACAAGCTGATCAATATCAGCCGGAATTGATGAGGTAGCTTTACGTACGCAGCTTTCTAATCGTGCATCACTCAATCTTGATCGGTGGTCATTTTTGATTAATTTCATGGTTGAAAATAATTGTTCGCAAGCATACGCACTTCCGAACAGAGGCATCATTTGCTTTGCATTTTTCGTCAAAAGCGGAAATTTCTCAGGACTCACATATGATTTATAAAAATTTTCGATGTTTACTGAGAAAAATAAATGTTTTAAATCGGTATTATTCTGCATGTCAATCACTTCCATTTGAAAGTCTTCGGGAACTGTATCCGCATCTCCATGAAATGGCGAGGAAAACATTTTTATGGAAACCGCTGTCTTCTCGGCTTTGAACGTTTGGAATCGTAATTGAAATTCGTTGATTAAAATGTCTATATATTGCGCGTATTTTTGAGAAGTAGTACCGTTTTCTTTTTCTAAATGTGGAAAGTGAGACACATTATTTTGCAAAAGATGCTGTTTCCACAATTTTAATTTGCGCTCAAAGCCCTGAATTTTATCATACAAATTGTGAATAAAATGTCCTTTGCCTTGAAGTTCCACATTAAGATCGTTGAGATGCTGAGTCATGTCGATAAGAAATCTAAAATCGCACATCCATTCTTTATTACCAAAATGAGGAAAGGCATATCCCTTCATATTCACGAACAATTGTATTTCGCTTTTTAAGTTGTATACTCTTTTTAGCATTGCACCTCTACTAAGCCAACGTACTTCGGTATTAAAAACCACGTCGCCATATTCAGTTCAGTCGCCAAAACAAGTCGCCGACAATTGAGTAATTCGTCACAAAAAATTGTTTCGGCTTAGTATGTACTACCATTTTATTATAATTAATTTTGTAACAATACGATGGGAGAAAGTCGATAAAATAAATTCAATTTTAGAAATGCTTGGCGGGCCGCATAAACATATTTAACATGCCGCAAGCGGCCCGCGGGCCACGTGTTGCTCATCCCTGGGTTACAGATTATAATTCAATTTCATCAAGAAATTTTTTTTTTAAACCTGAAGTCATGATACGCCAGTCATTTCCATGAATATATCCAAGAAAAGTTCAAGTTGGAATTAAATGTGACATATTTACATGAAATCGTGTCGTATGATTTAGGCACACCGACCATGGCCGTCTTAATAGCATCTGGTACCTCCGGGCGCAGAAATTTTTTTAGCCTCTATAACAAGTCATATTATTCGAAATCGAACTAAAAAACTTCACATACATCAAATAAAACATTTTTAAAATATGCAATAATTTTAACAAATTTAAATACCTTTTGATTACCTCAAAAACTCAATGAACATAAAATAAAGCATTTTTAAACTATGCATAATTTAAAAAAAAAAAAAATTGAGATTCTAATTAGTTGCAATCCTCAAATAATAAAATAGTTTTCAAAACCATAGAAGATAATTAAAATAATTAAATTAAAAAAACATAAAGGTATAACAAATAAAAAAAAAAATCAAATGGTTTGAAATATTTTGTCAAACTTTACAGTTTTTAAAAAGTTTTTCAATGTACATCAACCATAACCAGTTTAAAAGTTGATGCAGTACCACAGAGCTGTGTAATTTTAAATTCTTTAAATTAATACTTTATTTAACTAATTTTAAACACTAAACAAAATTGGTAGTGAACATGCCTTTTAGTGGCATTATGACTTAACATAAACCTTGCTCACATCAATGTTTTTTACAGATGTGTATAAACCTTGCAGGCGCAAATTGTGGAGTTGAGTACCTAAAACCTTCTGTGGAACGTGGAAAAATAGATTTCGGTTGCCTTTTAAAGTTTTTCTGGTGATAAATTATTCAAATTATCAGTGTTAGCATCATAATCAATCACTATTTGTTGAAAAAGAAACAATATGCCCACTTTATAAAATAGTATATATTTATTTAAAAAAATAAGAAAATGGTGCTTATTCTAAGTTTTTTTAAATACAATTTATAAAAAGTAAGATTCTCAAGGGTCCCCTGAGTGCCTGGGGTAAACCGGGCACTGCCCGGGAGAGGCCATGCGTAAAGATGTTACTGCACTGACCTTATTGCATGCACGACAACGGCTTATGAAATCGACATTTTGGCCAATATAAACTCAAGTCGGAGTTTCTTCAGAAAGAAGTCAATAATTTAGCGTTCCATAGACGGAAAAATTCGGAATCGCTTGGTTAAATCATGAATGCACTGCCAGCAAGAGTGGTTTATATTTGAAAAAAGGCGTAGAAAATATTTTTTTTTACCAAAAGGTTATTTGTGTTTGGTACCTATAACTTAAACTTTAAAAAAATCACTTCAGATACAAATATAAATGTTTACATCATGTCATAAAAACTACTTAGTATTTTCAAACTAAATCTGAATAATGAAACATTTGTGCTACCATATTTTCATTTTTTCAGTAAAAGAACCGTTCTTTTTAATATATGTGCTTAGAGTCCTTTTAACCCCTTAACGCATTTGCCCGTGTTTGACACGGGTGAAAGTTACCGGCAAATTTGTACAATACGGTCAGACACGGGTAACTTTCACCCGTGTCTGACCAACACCTCCTAGAAAGAGTAGGCATCAGCACGGGTTACCATAAATATCCTTTAGTACCCCGAACGTAATGACATATTTCGTATTTTCATCAACTGCGCAGTTAACTTCGTCATATCGGACTACTAAATTTATCCGTGCTGAGGCTTTCCTTCTTGTTGGAGGTGTTGGTCTGACACAGGTGAAAGTTACCGGCAAATTTGCACTTGCCCGTGTCTCACACGGGCAATCCTGTATCTCGCGTTATTTTATTTTTAATGATCGTCTGAGATCCGTTCTAGTAAAAATGGCTAGATTATTATTAAATATATTTACCACAGATAACGCCATTATGCATAATTTTTTTTTCTTGCGTGAACCACGTGGTGCATTTTGATGATTAGCCATAAGTTTGCTAGGAATTCTTTGCTATAAGTTAGTTGTTTGGTGTGGAAAAGGTAATATATTCCTTTTTATTGAGTTAAATATCATGAAAGTTAACAGTTAACCATAAATTAGTTTTTACTAAGTGTTTTTGTAACTTTTTTTTTAAGAAAGGTGCCTCTGATAATGATGAATTTAAAGATTTTGAATACGCCAATTTATCAGAATGTTTCATCTATAAAAGTCATGATCTCTCGAGTTGATTTAATTTGATTTTAATATTTTGAAATTCAAAATAAACCTGTGATCAATTTTTTAAACTTCCTTTGTACAGTAATTGTTTCATAACTTTTACACCAATCTCCGCTAATTAGTCACCCTCACAGCCTGAAATTGGGAAAAATAAATTACACTATTATACCTACCTATATATTCATTTTCTGTCAACAAAAAAAAAAAAAAAAAAAAAAAAAAAAAAAAAACTCGATCATTTTTTACTTGTTTTTCAGAAAAAAACTCGTGCTTTAAGAGATTAAAAAGACTTTAAAAAAAGAAAAAGAAGTAGCGCAAGAGTCTCATTATTAGGTTTTATTTTGAAAAAGCAATATATATTTATCTATCATAATATATTAGTAATGTAAATGTTGATGCGTGGATCTAAAGCCAACGTTTACTTAAAGAAAGAGAGTTTTCATAACAAAATGTTCGATTTTATTTATTCATTTTTTTTTTTTTTTTTTTTTTTTTAGTAAATATGTCGTTAGTTCAATACTAAAACGACACTTCTGCACTCACTTCTCATGTTATTTGAATGAGAAGTGAGTGCAGAAGTGTCGTTTTAGTTTTGAACCGGAGATGTGTTATGATCTGTATTATTCTGAGCAATTTGACATCAAGTATAAGATATTGTTGAAAAGAACTTACAAAGTTACAGAAAAAATACTGGAACCCACTCACTCAAAACAGTCGCTAAAAATAACATAACTAAAAATAAACTCACCAGAATCTCTAAACTTACTAAAAATAACATATTTTCTTAACTGGTATCGTCTGCAAACTGAAATATTTTGTTTCAAGTTTTTATTCAAAGTTTCGTCTTTAACTCTTTAACGACCCAAGCAGTGGAAATTTTACTACCGTTAACGTCCTCAGTTTTTCAGAAGAGAAAAATCGCAAATGAACTCACCCATTTTGTTGGGGGTTCTCTTTAGTCATTTGCTTCACAGCAGGTCATTTGCTCCCCCACGTCACTAATAAATCAAAGGCCTGATCTACTTGTCAGTGAAACTTCATGGCATTCAAACTGACAATCGGCTTGTGAACATTGCTTATTTTCCCCCATAGAACGTTTTTCTGGTTAAATATTCAAAGTAGGAATTAGGTTAATAATGAGATTTTTTATTTTCTTCCACATCTTCCTTTTATTTATACATTAATTTTTTGTTATTTTATTTATTTTTCAAATTTGGGGTTATATTTTTCTTAAAACAGATTATTTTCAAATGCCTATATCATGCAAAATAGGTGAAACTGGAAAATGGTTCTTAAAATACCGTTAAAAACTTGCAAATTGAAGAATTTGAGTTTAAAGAAAACGTTTATTTTTTTTAAAGTAAATTTTGATAGAAGAAACAGATGCTTATGGGATATGGTAAAAAATTTATTCATTTCTTTTCAATTTATTGTAAAGAAAAAATTTGAGTATACATACAATTGTGTTTTCTTTAGTAACAACGGAAATTACATCTTATATCTGACTTATCGGATATCTTTATTTTATTTTATTTATTTAACTTCATCTGTTTTCTCCAACACCAAGTCGGTTGTTTATGATACAATTTATCTGTACCTGTCTTCATTCAGTATTTATTTATTTTCATTTGAACGTACACATTAGTATGGTCTTGTAGGTGTACTTTAGCTCTGTAAGTAAAATGGGATCAGTTTGGTTCAGATGGACAAAAAATATTTCATTTGTAAAATCTTTTCTAGCAAAAAAAAAAATTTGGAAAATTATCTTTTTTCCCTTTTAACTATGAATTTTTTAAAAGGAAATGATTCTATTATTAAAATTATTTAAGGCTGCAATTGCTGTGATACATCTTTTTTAATTATAACATAATTTCATTAATTTCGTTGGATAAAAAGAAAGTACAATTAAATATTTTTAAATCTTCAAAGTCATAAGTTTAAAAAAAATTGTTTTTATTATTATTTTTTTATTATTTTATTATTTTTTATTTTTCACATTTAAAGATGCAGATAATCATCGTAAAAGTAAAGTACACACCTTTCAAGCATAAATTTAAACACTTTAAAAATCCCTTCTTTTTAAATTCATACAAGCACATATTTATTTATTGAAACTTTGCTTAACTACATTTATTAATGAATAAAAAGTTTCTCTGTTGCAGTGAAACTTTATTTTCACATTTATTTCAGACGATGCCTAGTTCAATGTGTAAAAATATCACAACGGCATTTGATGCCATTTTTTATTTTTCGTTTAGTGTTAAAAATCTATTGCGGCATGAAAACAATTAATTATGACTAATATCCAATCCAGAAGACAAGGGAACTCCTGGATCAAGTTTGCCTTTGGAGAGAACTATTTGAACCTCATGTGCGTTACATGGTAAGGGAAACCACGAAAACATCCTAAGGTTAGCCTGATGGCAGGGGGACTCTAATTCATGATCCGTTTACCACTGTGGATATTTAAGGTTAGCCCTGTGGTCAATGCGAGCCAGATGCGAAATTCGCGTCGACTAGTCATCGCTATAAAATTCGAACTTGGTATACCTCATTGGAAGGCGAATGATCCTTAACCTGGGCCACAACGGCTCTACATCGTATTATTAGAGCTAATGAAATTATGACAGCAATTTTGAATGAGGAATATTATAACGTTAACCAAGTATTGTGTAGTAATTTAAATTTTTATCGATTGTTTGAAATAGTAAGAAATTAACTAAAAAAGATGGAACTTGTATTACTTTTCAAATTAATTTTTTTTATTAATTACAGATTTTTGTGTCATTCTGTACAGAGTTAGTACTATTTAAATGAAATATTTTAATTCATTGATCAAGCAAACTAAGCCTGCAGCGGAAACAAATATTGTTAAACAAAAAAAAAATTACTTAAATATAATAATATCTTTTCACAATTATTTTAATATAAGCATTTAATTTAAAAAAGAATGAGTTCCTCCATTTATATTCTTTAGAAGTTTATCTGTTTCGCGTTATGAAAATGGAAGTATGTTAGCTATTTCTCTTTATATCATACTCATCAAAGGGGTAAAAATCTATATATTTTTAAATAATTAAGAAGCCTAGATTTCTCTTAGGTATTAATAGATGGTATCTTTGGTATTATTTAATAGTATGTATAAAATATTTTCTTTGAAATGCATATAAATGAAATGTTAAAATCTGAACCAGTCTGAACTATTTTGAATGATGTCTAGTTTTATCAATAAATATGCTACACCTTCAAAGCTATATTTTGCTCACCATAAAATGTCTCAAACATATTAAAACAAGAAAAAAATAATACTTAAACTGTTCTTTATAGTATGAAATTCATATGTAGCTACAAAACTTCCTTTATAAACTTTTATTTTATAAACAAATTCCTTTTATAAACAAATAAATGTCGATTTATTCAACAATAATAATACTGCTTTCAGAAGAGTATCAAATCAAACACAAAAATTAACGTTTAAAATAAAGTATGGTTCTTTTTAGCTGGTGGGTTAATTTTTATTTTCTTTAAATAGAGATTAACTTTTAAAATTACTATTAAATTAAATAATTTATTTATTTGAATAAACTTTTGATTGGGTTAGATTAGGATAGATTACAAATGAGCGTATTGTCAATTCTATTTAACCACCTGCACTCATTTTTCAGACTTTACCTACTAATCATCTGAGAGTACTACCAAATGGTACAGCAAATAATTGTGGCGTTTAGTGAATGGAAATAGATTCCAAGTATTTTTCAAACAAGATAAGTTGCTTTTGTCAATGCCTATCTATTTACTTCACTTTTCCGCTTAGTCACAAACGAACACAAATATACCATCCTTTCGCCGTTCAGTGACCAAGGAAAATCGCTTTCTTCACTTCTCCTGACTGATGGTTTTTCTTTTAGAAATCTTCTATTAAATCAGTTAATTTTGAAATTTTCCATATATATATATATATATATATATATATATATATATATATATATTGAAATAATTTTGTTAAATTTGTTCAATTTTTAAGTCAACTAAGGTATCTAGTAATTTGACTTAAGTAATCAAAAGAGTGACTAACGATTAAAATTACACCATTCAGAAAACTCCAGATAATAGATATTTACTATTATGTATCGTGATTTGAAGATAATTTTTTTACCTGGATGCTTTTTGCTGCTATCTGATCCAGGACTCAAATTTATTATATACAAAATTTATTTATTTATTACATAACTTACTATAAGATTATTCAATTAAATTAAATTCTTATCAGCAATGTCGATAAACAAAGCAATAAACTTATTTTTAAGCTGATTTGGAAATTGTAATTTGTAGTAAAAAAGTAAATTATAATTAACAGGCTCTGGTTTACAATTAGAATATATAACTTGTTTCCTAAAGAAAATGTATTCGAATTTAATAAGCTATTTTAATAACAATTAAATATTTACAAACATTACAGGTGAAATCTGAAAAACCATTTCATTCAGGAAGATCTACGATATTGTTTGACCATATCTAGTGAATTACTGATATACAATAACTGCATTATCAAAAATGCTTACATAAAAGTGAGATAACATTTAAAAAATTCCCTTACATGAAAGTAATTTCCTGTAAACAATAATTTTATATAATTTATTATCTTTAATAAATAATTCATTTTATTTTGAAAGCATTTTAAGTATAAAATCACTGAAATTTAAGACTCGAAAGTAATAGGAAATCAATACCAAAAAGAACGAAATTACTACAACACAACGATGCAAATATAATAGAATAAAACGAAATTGAAAAAAAAAAAAGAAAAAATTATTATTTTTTTTAAATATTTGTATAGTATTTAAAATTATATAAAAAGGCATTTTAATGTATGCATTATATTACGTTAATCATAAATTTAGATAGAATTGAATTCAGTTTTCCTTAATTGAGCATAAAATGGAAATTTTTATAGGAATTTTAAGATTTAAAATTTTTTTCGCTGCATTAAAACAAAGTCTAAAACAACTTTCCTCGTTCAAGTTTAAAAGATACATTATTAATATAATGTATTTTAAATTATTTTATCTATTCTCTAAAATTCACTAATAAAGAGCACACTGTAATAAAATTGATTACTGAGAAACACCAAACAGCATAATAGAGAACAAAACGGAAATAAATAAAATATTTAAAAAGAAAAACCTATTAAAAGTTTATTAAATGATAGAAATATTAATCTTTTTTTTTTTTATTCAAGAATCAAAATTTCTATGAACTAATGATAACATTATCATTAAAATATCAGTGATTAACAGAAAGCATTATACAACGTTGGCTTTATCCAAATTTTTTTCAGTAATTTCGGTATTTATGATGGTGCACTTTTAATTATATAACAAATTTGCGTTTGGTAGTCAACAGTTAACACATTGCAATTTTATTAAAAAGATATTTGTTTTAGTGGACGCGGGGATTTCAAAAATAAATTCCCAAAAGCCCGCCATTCTCGAATTTTTAATAAATAAATGAAAAGGTCCATCTCAACAAATCTGTTACAAATTAAGAGGATTTTGTGTTTCTCTAAAACCACAGGGGGAAATGTTTCTAAATAAAGCGTAAAGTTCGCACACCTCTTTCCTTTTGACTGTCAATGAGTTCCTATGCATCACTGTCAAGCAGCTCACCCCCTCCCAATCACTACTGCCCATTCACCCTTCAGAGTTCCCCACTGACCCCAGACGGTCGTTAAGTAGTCCGGACTTCTTCAGGCCACTTGGTCTTTAAAGAGTTAAATCATTTTTTTTTAAATTCAACTTTTTTTTTATCTTGCGCTTAAAATTTCTTTAATTAACAACTTTTTATCAACTTATGAAATTGTAATTTGGAAATTGGTTTGAGTATAGATTCTTTCGTAAATTCATACTAGCACTTGAATATTGGTAAATATTTAATATTTTTTTGATCAAAATGAATTTTTTTCATAAGAATTCAAGAATTCAAAAAAATATTTCTTTTAAATTAAAAAATCACTTTTTTTTCCAATTTTTTTTAAAGTTTCAAGAATCCCCATTAAAAGTTATTTCAAGCAATTAACATGATATTTAAAAAATATTTTTTATTTTTCATTTTTTTTGGTAGTAGGGTTTTAAGAACATGCCTGAATTCCGGTTTAAAGTTGTTTCAAGTTATTCACATGATTTTTATGACTTAAATCATACGCGCAATAGGTCATAGCATCTTTTTTATACCTCAAATTTAAACTCTAAGGAAAATTAATTTATAAATGTTCCTTGCATTCACATTTAAATAAAGTCTGTTTTTATGTTAAACTCTCGTAGGAAATTTAGTGAAGTGAAATTTTAGATAAGTTATAGGAATTCCAAAAAAATTATACATTGATGCTTTTTAAATCAAATTAAAACAACCAAAGCAATGAGTTTAACCGAAAGAGTTGTTTTTTCCTTCCTTTTTCTAATTACAAAATTAATTTCTTATTTTTCATTGCTCTAAAGATTAACTCATTGATTACAGTAATGTTCTTTTTTCATTTACCTTTTAGTCATTTACAGTGTTATTCCAGTCAACAAAAATAAATTACAGCTCGGTCCTTTTTGCGAAATTTCATTTTACGATCTGGAACACGAAGACGTGATTCTTAAGATGACGTGCTATCTGAGTCTTGGTTGCTAAGCAACTTACATTTTCTTTCTCATGACTTCTCGCTACAAAACAATTCCTTCGCATTTTTGAGAGACGTGTATATTGGTGCACGTTCAATAATACACTTTTTTACTTCCCTGCAATTGCATTTACATTTATTTTTCTTGGATTCTAAGGTATGTCTGTGCCGATTTTTTTTTTCTGAGAATTTGTTTCACATTATCTCTTCCATGTTTCTAGACAGATTAAAGATAGAAGAAATGATAATCTGTTGAATTCAACTTCTTAACTTAATAAAAAACAAGAGAGATTTAAAAAAATCTTTGTTAGATTTGATTTTTTTTTTCTTTTTGAGATTTTAATTTAAAGCGAAACATTTTTCTAGATGAGATTTATCAAGAACAATAAATAAAGTAATTTTTGTAGTAATAACAAAACTGATGACTAGTTATAAGACATAATAAGTTCCGCAGTGGACTAATCGTAAAGACATGGTTCCCAGAGGAACACCAAAGTCAAGCATTACTGGCTGCGGTCAGTAAGCGGGTCGCTGACCACCTTGATCCAGGGCTAAAGAGAATAGAAGGGCTAGTTCACTCCGCTCTTAGAACTGAAGCTACGACTTCCCTCCTCATGACGTCACTGTGTCCACAGATCTCGGAGATGGCAAGCAAAGATATTGTGATAACTTTGCATCTTTCTCTTTGTAGAAATAAGTTAGACTTTTTCTAGTTATTAACTTTCAAACTTTACATAATTAACACATTATTTCCGTTCATAAACACAGTTCAAAAAAACTTTCTTGGCCATTATATTAAAAAAATACCATTTTAAACTTATAAAAATATTTTACTAGTTGGCGAAAATGACACTATAAATACTTTATTCTAAATAGCTCAGTTTCAACTTTAATTATTAAGAAAAATGAAAGCATATATCGACACTTTTTTATATACATATTCTTTTATAACAATAAGTTGAGTTAAATTTAGAATCCCTGATTTCAAAATATGCCGTTAACAGCAATTTGTTCATACTTAATCATTAGGAAACATTAACCTTAAACGCTAATTTCTGAAACAAAATAATAATTTAGGTTCATAATGACGTTAGAAATTTTATAATTATGTATAGATATTTAAATTTAAGATTATATAATTTATAGATATTTAAATATAAGAGAATATAATTTATAGATATATTAATTTAAGAGAATATAATTTTTAAAAAAATCATAAATATTTAGAATAACTACATTAAAAAATATGTTATGAAATTAAAAGAATTTCAACTATACACTATATATTTTATTTATACTTTTTACTTACGTTTTAATTTTCTTTGACTTTATCCATTTTTAAAATTTTTTTCACCTGCCTTTCTTTTTGAAGTAACGAGGCGGTTTCTATTTAGATAACGAATTTTTATAAAAGTTCTTAACTATAGAAAAAAACGTATTGCTGTTTTATATTAACTGTGTCATTTCAGAATCCATTCTTTACCTAGTTGTTCATTCACTTTAGGGAACACGCGGAAAGTTATATTTTTTCCTTTTGTTTTTCTATCTGAATTTTTGCAAGTTGCAATCGCGCAAACTGGCATTCCGTTAATAGTTTTAAATTTTTGTAAATTCACTGCAAAAATTGAGGAAAGACATTATAGAAAATAACAAATGTCTTAGAATATGTCACAAAAAGAAATGCTCCAATATTAGTTAGAGCTAGTAAGGCCGAATGCTTTGTTCTTGAAGTAAAAGTGCGAGCTTTGCGCCAAAGTGACGTCACTAGAGAAAATCGGAGGTTTGGCGCCGCGAGAGTTTCTTCCAAGGAGTGAACCAGCCCTTCTATTCTCTTTAGCCCTGACTTTGATCAGCTTACGTAGGAACCGAGAGTGCGCTGTATCGGTCCTCGTTAAACTGTTCGACAATAAAGTGCTCGACTTCGCGCGCAGGTCACCGGGCTACCAAACTGAAGGAGACATCCCCGATTCATAGGATCAAAATTTTGTTAGCATGTCTTCGGATCATTCACAGGGATGTTTCCCAGACCGTCGCCAATAACCAAGTTTGCAACTCCAGTGCAACGTAATAAAATACCTACCTACCTACCTGCAAGACATATAATAGATAGTATATACACTAATGAAAGCAACTAAAGAACAAATAGGGTTGTTTTGCTATAAAAAAAACTAACAAAGCAAATTAAACCAAACACTAGGTTAAAATATCATCCGATATAAGACCAATATATTGGTGAGCAAAAATGGGCATGAACTGCCTCCTCTAAGGAAACTGGTTACTTGTCCAGCACATCAGCTGACCTATACCTTGTCAGTCAAAGAAAAAGATGTTTAATAAGGCGTGTGATTGCCTCTAACAGCTACACAACTCTCGCATTGGTGTTTCACACTATTTACAAGGGACCTTATCAATCTTTGTGGAAACCGCACCCACTGTGGCACCAAGGCAGCCTTGAACTCATCGATGGTTGTTGGAGCTCGTCTTCGAGCTGCAAATGAGTGTCCATGGATGTCCCATACGTGTTCGATGGGATAAAGGTAATTACAGGCTACTCCAATTGTTGAAAATCTTCCCTTCAGAGGCATTCAAATACCAACTGAATCCTGTCTGGGTGGGCATTATCTACCATAAAGATAAAATTTGTCCCATATGGCTCCGTAGAATAATCTCAAACAGGGTACTTGGATGTTGTCCCTGCACCACTGAACTGTCAGAGTGCTTCTATTGAATACACGAAATTCAACATACCAGTCTGCCGTGACATCTGTCTAGACCACCTCGACCATAGTGGTTCTTTTCGACAATGTTAGAGGGCAGATATCGACTCTCGGGCTCTCTTCAGATGAAAATACACCTCGAGTCATTGTTCGGACTGAATCTTTACTCATCACTAAAAGGAACCCATCCCAACCATCCCTCGTCCAAGACAAGTGTTCTCGGCACCATGTTAGACGCTGATTTTGGTCCATGGGATGCATATTACAGGGCAACTGGCATATAAGCCACCCGCATTAAGTCTCTGGGCGACTGTTATCCGTGAAATGGATGTTCCTGTTTCATAATACAGGTTACGATACAGTTGTGTTGCTATCGCGAACTCATCCGTTTTAGCTAAAAGTCTCAATTAACGATTTTGAGTTGGTGTTGTTGCACTTTTGAGGCCTTCACCAGGTGGACCACTGTTCTTGTCCCTTTGAACTGTTTCTACAGAGTGGATACTACTTTTCTTGAGACCCCATGGTCCCTGCAACATGGGATTAGATGATTATCGAGATGGTGACGATTGGCTATATTAAAGATGGGTAAACAAAGTTTTTAAAAAAAGATAGGGCTAAAGGCCTGTTTATACTAAGTTCTTGTATCTTGAATGTGTAGAACTTAGAGGAATTTCTCTCTCCAAGAAATTGGATGATTCGTTGTTATTATCCAAGTTCTTGAATGTCACTGATTGGTCGGATGAAAAACTTGCTCATAAGCATTGTTCATATTCAACATTATAAAATCACATTTACATGAATTCAAAATTACAAAATGAGTTCAAATAAAATAATAATAACACAAATAGACCATAAAATATTAATTTATTTTGATTAAAATGTATGAAAACGGACAACACAATTTCATACTCAGATGCCTGCTTCATGACTTCCTAAAACTTTAGAAGCTGATTGGTAAAGGGTAGAAAATATTGGATGGAAAGTTGAACATGCTTACTATCATCCAAGGGCTTGGACCAAGAACTTGGATGATCGTTTACGCGACCCAAGTTCTTGGACCAAGATTTATTGAAATCAATGGAAACTTGCTTTGTTTGGAGCTTGGATCATGTGAACGATCATCCAAGTTCTACGTACAAGCACTTGCATTATAGTAGAGGATGTTCTACTTTCCATCCAAGTTTTTCCTCCCTAAACCAATCAGCTTCTAAAGTTTTATAATGCTAGCAAGCAGACATATGATTACGTCATTTTGTTGTCCGTTTTCATATATTTTAATCCACATAAAATAACATTTTATGGTCTATTTGTGTTTGTATCATTCCAATTGAATTTATTTCGTAATTTTGAATTCATGTAAGTATGATTTCATAATGTTGAATATGAACAACGCGCATGCGCTGGTTATTCATCCGACTAATCAAGCATATTCAAGAACTTGGATAGTGTCGACTAATGAACCAATTTTTTAGAAAGAGAAACTCCTCCTAGTTCTCCGTTATTTTTGGATGATTATTAGTCAAATTAGGAGAATTCAGAAGGCCATAATTCTTTACAAGATTTATTGAATAGTTCGATGGTAGAAGCAGAGGTCTCACCCACCTCCCAGCTGGAGGGGGATGGACCTATATCAAGACAGTAGCGGCGAAGGTTAGATTGGCAACATCATACAGCAGAAGACACGCTAAAATCATTGCTCCAGAATTAAATAGTAACACAGAGATAGGTGAAAAGGCTCTGTCTTGTAACCTTACGCATTAAGGAAAATCATTTAATGCTTCCTAATATGGAAGTGACAGAGGGACAAGATTCTAAAAATATCTCCTTCCTTTGAAATATAAATCTAATTATTATTCAATGGTATGTTTTCAGCCTTGAAGTCCCAAAATAGAATTTCTATACCTATTCTTTACCAAAGACATTTTATGAAAACGAAAGAGTTTTAACTTTATTATTAATACAAAAGTATTTATAATTTTTGTATTTTATATATATATATATATATATATATATATATATATATATATATATATATATGTGTGTGTGTGTGTGTGTGTGTGTATTTTAAAATTTAAAAAAAAATGAAAAATATGATAAAATGAGGAAAATATACAATCTCGTCATCAGCTCAAACGATTGTATCCGAAAAAATATTGTTATCTAATATTGTATTAATATAGCATAAGCAAAACATATCAATACAATAGCGTGAATATACATTTTATTTAACAATTTCAAAATTTTATAATTAAAACATTCTCATTCCCTTTAAAATTTACTTTAGACCCCCCGTTTAGATTTATCCCAAGAAAACACCTGAAAAGAAATAAACACTTTCAATTTGCTAGTTAACGAAAAATTTCATGATTGCAATTCTTCCAAGAGGAATAAATAAAAAATATGTAAACTTCAAGCTAACGACAGCTATATGTACTTATTGAAACTAAATGTACAATTATAAATTTATTCACGTCTTGAATGCTCTAAAATGCAACTAATAAAATACCCAACACCTAATAATATAATATTTAATTTACAAAGTCTATATCTGACCGCTTTTGGGTGCATCTAAATCATTCACTTCTAATAGTGTTTAGCATTTTATGCTATTAGTAAAACATGAACAAATCTAAAAACATTCTCATTGCATTAAAAATATTTGGGTAACATATAATTGTTTTAATGTCCCTGTCAAAATAAGACCAAAAAACGCACTTTAAAAAATAAATAAATAAATAAATAAATATATATATATATATATATATATATATATATATATATATATATATATATATATATATATATATATATATATATATATATATATATATATATATATATATATATATATATATATATATATATATATACACTCTTTCATCGCTTTCAACGGTTTAACGCTTTTAAAGTTTTGAAAGCGTTAAACCGTTATAATGGTTACTCGAGACTTGTCAAAAACTTATTACTCTAATGTACTTTTAATATTTCACGCTCTGTCTATCGTTTAAAAAAAGTGATTAACCTACAATAATTCTTTTAAAAAGTTGTTATAAGATCTTGGCCCAAACACAAATATGTAACATATTAGGGTAATTTAAATGAATTAAAAATTAATTTGTTAATTATAAAAAAAAAATTTGCGAGGCATAAATTTTTTTTAGAATTTTTAGATTTTTAAAAAACCTAAGTCCAGATTTTCATGCCGTTTGATTAATAAAAAGTGCTCAAAAACTAATTTAACAGATTAATAGTAGAATGGTAGTGCAATGACACTCCATTTTTAGATTAGATTGTCGAATTGCAGTACTTCATATTATAGGTCATACAAGTTAACCAATTAATGAAATAATTATTCTTTTCTTTAATGATTTATACCTGGGAAGTTAAGAAACTCCCATGTTTTTAAAAATTTTGTGGATGGTAAACAGGTTGTTAGTCATCGTTTTTTCAATTTGATATTTTTCCTTTTCTTTAAATTATGAGCTTTAGTAAAAGAATTTACTTCCAACCTTCTTTATTAGTAATCTAATAACAGATTCACCGAGACGTTTTTTTTTTCTAGCATAAGTGCTACGGCTTTGAAATTTTTGAAGATTACGTTTTTAGAAACTAGATCATGTAAAACTGTTAAGAAGTGGAGCAATTGTATTTTTTACTAAAACATTCTTGTTAATTCCTTAACAGCCGTTTTATTTTAGTGTTGTAGATTAAAGGCTAATAAAATATTGAATAAAACTCTGTAATAAAGCTAAGTCCCTTTTCCTTTTCTTCTTAGCTGCCGACTGTCACTTTTGCTATTGAATGACATATGGAAGACCTTTCTCTTTTCGGATATATAAATTAATAAATAGACTGATAACTATGTATTTATGCTTACATCATCACAAATCAAAATCTAGAATCAAAGAAATTCCACCAGACGTCTTATTCAAACCTGTAGATTGAAGCTGAACGGCAACTAATCCTCTTCTTTATGGAACATGGCCCTTTTAAAGCAAATCTTAAGCGCTTCTGCCTGGCCACTGACAACACATGCAAAGAATATTTGCATTTTACTTCCAATGCCCACCTGTGTAAACATTTCGTTATTTTAGGTATTTACAGGGCAGATATGTTGGCCACACTATCATTGGCACCATATTAGGTGGGCCAACGTTGCTTCAACAGAAAGGGCAGATAGCACAGATAATAAAAGGACGCCCATGCCTTGCCGGGATTCGAGCCCAGAACCTTTCTGATGCAAGGCCAGTTCCCTGACCCTTATTCAATCCGGTCGGCACATGCAAGTAATATACATAGGGGAAGAAGTCTAGCTTTCACTAATATAATGTAAACCTGTCCCCCAAGGTTAGGTGAGGTCCCTGTGCACAAAGGAAAGAACAACGTTTAGGGGCACAGCAACAGAGGTTGTTGAAACAAGTTTGCAACTTTCTCTCCTCCTAACCAATACGGGGATTGGAGAAACGTTGGGGAGGGGGGGGGGAGAAAATAAGTTTTCTGTTTTTTATTGTTAGTTTGTTCTGTATTTTTACACTATTGATGAACAGTACTGAACTATTAAGATATTTCTTTGAGAATGCATTTCAATCTGCTTACACATTTTGACATTAGAAAGAAGGGATAAAATTGCGGTTACTGAGAAGCAACGTACCCAACCATGCACGAAAATGTGTCCGCTTCACAGTTGACGTCCTGACTATCACTTTGATAAATCTGAGTGTGTTGCTCACCCTGTAAGTTGTTTTTCTGATATAGTGCTGACCGAACCGAGCAGTTCTCTGAGTTAGTTACGTATTCGAAGAGCAGGCCTTCTTCTCCTTTCAATATTCTATGACACAAGTGCCTATGGAGGAGTGGGCACAGTCTGGCATTATGCAACATAATGTTCGTTTGCCACATCCTACCTCTTTAAACAACCAAAGCTAGAATTTCTCATAACCTGAAAGAGATTTATGAGAAACTTATGTTTAAGCAGTAGGCAAATAATTGATAAATTTTCTAGAACAATTCGAGGAAATCCTTATATGATAAAAGCTATAATGAAATCTTTAATGACTAATGAATATACTTTTTAATCTATAATGAATATAATCTTCTTTTAATAATTCAACGGATGCCGGAGCAACCATGTTAAGTCTTTAAAAGCACATTACTTTTAAGGGAAAAAATAAGAACAAAATTGCAAACTGCAAACAACAAGTTTTGTTTTTAATTCGTACGATTTGAATATATCTGAAGAAAAAAAAATTATCTTGGGAATAGAATGTTACGTTAATTGTAAGGCAAAATCTCTCCCCCCATTTGAATTCTAACAGCCGAAAAAGAAGTAAAATATATTTTTCTAGTTTTTCTGTTAGGAAAGGAAAGAAATCTTACTACCACTTTTTACTTTTATCATTAATCTGGGGTCATATTTATTTAAAATTATATATTTTGTGGTATACTGTATGTCACAAAATGTATCAAAAATTCACCATCAAATATCAAAAATTGAATATTAGTATTAACCAAAATCTATTAATTACATAAAATTATAAATTTTGTGACATGCTGTTTGACTGAAAATATGCCAATTCAACATCAAATAATAAAAATTTAATATTCCTATCAACCAAAATCTATAAATTACATAAAATTATATATTTTGTGACACACACAAGGATGCCAACTTGTTCCGCTCTGTAATGAAATTTCCGTCATGTTTTGTTAAATAATATTATTTCTTCTAAGAACTTGCATTGTCTTGACTGTTTCGACATTTTTCTGGGTAAAAACTAACAGTTAGTTAGAAATGAAGTAAAGCTATCAAAATTAAATATAAGCTACTTACTAAAACATTTAGTTTTTCTCACTTTTTCTGACACAAAAATGCCAATCTAAAATTTTATATACTTCTTCGAAATTTGAATTCACAGTTATATATTCTGACTGAACTAACTACTCAACAGTCTTTGCAGAAATGTGCAACTAATCGAATGCCATACTTTAAGCACGCATTATATCGGAATTTCTGATTTGATAACCTTATAAATAAATAAATTGTTCTCCCGGTCAAATGACCGGTTGTGGTAGAAATTGGTATACGACAAGTATTATTCGAAACAAAGAAAATACAAAAAAAAAAAAATAATAATAATCATAATATTGAACTATTAACTGTATACAAATGTTAGAAAAAGTCGTTGTTGTTTATTTACGTCGCACTAGAGCTGCGCAATAAGCTATTGGCGACGGTCTGGGAAACATCCCTGAGGATGATCCGAAGACTTGCCATCACAATTTTGATCCTCTACAGAGGGGATGGCACCCCCGCTTCGGTAGCCTGACGACCTGCACGCGAAGTCGAGCACTTTACGGTAGAACAGCTACTAATTTATTAAAACTTTTGAACAAAGTTTAGCAGTCGGCATCCATGCATATATCTTACTCGGAATTCAAGAGAATACTTTTTTTTTTTACTAAATTAGTAGATAAGTTGAAGAAAACATTCCCTTAATTTTTGTGCAAAGCTGAAACCACGTTTGTCATAAAGGCACTTTTTCATCAGTTCAAAATATCCAGCAGGGGAAAGCTTAAATATTTCAAAATGTGGAAATTAAATTAAGAAATTGAAATGTTTTTCTAGTCAGGTTTTTCTAACCATTATGCTTATCGTTTCGAAGTAAATATATCTAAATATGAAATCGGCGGCATGGAAAATTTAATTTTGAAGTGAAAAGTAATTAAAAAGAAATTAGGGACTTTCTTTTTATAATATTAGCGGAATATTAGCTTAGAATATTATTTATGAATCTTACGAACCCTGGTAATTCATTCATCCATTTAATCCTGGTAATCCTGGTGCATCCATTTATCAAACACGTATTTCAAGCTATATCTAAAATGAATTATTTATCGACGAGTATTTTTTTCCTTACGACTTGTACTATAAAGGATAAGCATTTTTACAGGGTTTTCTAGAAGAAGGAAGTTTCGCTCTTGGTATTTTCTGCGAAGGAAAAGCATCTTCTCTGGATTTTAAACTTTTGCTTATTAAACAACAGCTTGTCCGCTTATTTCAGTTCTTTAATGGTATGAGCTATTAAGGAGAAGCATTAAACAGGTTCATCAAATTGTACACCACATCTTCTAATTAGTTATTAGAAAATCAATGAAATTATAACTTAAATAATATTTACTACATACAAGTTATAAAAAAAAATAAGAAAAACTAAAACAAAGATTTTTAAAGTTTTTCCTTCAAGATAACTGCTTTTAATTAAAGTTTCAACAAAACATATTTGAGTACATAGATAAACGCTTATAGCCATGGAGTGCTAATTAAATCAATTCTAAATAATTTTCAGAAAATAAATGATATTTATGAAACTTTTTAACCTTTACTTTAAATAACATATTTTCTTACTGTAGTTTTACTCGATTTTACCCAAATCCAGCAATTTATATATTTTTTCTTAGTTATATTTTATTTACACAAGTTGACAAAAGATTTTAAGCAACTGGTAAAAGTATTATTGCTCGAAAAAAAAAATGAGAGCTGCTGCAAGTATTTTCGATTACTCAAAAGTTTCCTGTTATGATAAAAAATAATGCCAAATGTTTCTTCGCGTTATTCATTACATACCTCATATTCATTCAGAATACATTATTAATGCCTTATAACATTTTCTGAATTATTAGTTTTTTTCATTTTCCATTTAATGTGTATTTTGTTCACTTTATTTGAACAGATTAAAAAAAGGGAATTAAAAAGAATCTTAAAATGATAACATATAATTAAATTTAAAGAATAAAATAGTTTTGCAATTTCAAATTTGTTTTGTAAAAGCACGTAAGTGTATTAATGCGACAATAGATGGCGCAAATCTAAGATATGAAATTGAGTTGAACTCCAGAAGAATGTATTTCTTTAGAATTTCATTTATAAAACATTAAAGGTAAACTAAGATTTGTAAAGGGAAAAAAAACTTCCAAATAAAGTTTTTCTTGCTAGAGATAAAAATTTGAAGTAATATCGATAAAAAATTTTAATTAAAATTATTAACTCGCTGTGAAAGGATTGAAATTTAAAAAATATATACATTTTTTATTTAACGATGTAAAGATCGTTTTCTTTTCTGAAAAAAAAAAAATCGTTTTCTTTAAAAACTAAACAGTAGCAAAAAGTTTCTTAAATATTCTAAAAAAATAGTTTTCGTTTTTAAAGAATAAAAAAGAAACATATAATTTAAGAGATGTTATTTTTTGAATTTTTCCTCAATTTTAAAATAAAAATTTGCTCTAACTTAAGTTGCACATTATTTTAAGAGACAATAAGAACTAACGATCTGTTTTTATTTCCTCGTTGTATCGGATTCTCCTGAAAAGCACGTTTCTGGAGAGACGAGGGCGCGGATTAGAGCGCATGCGCTATGTTATCCAAATGAGAAAAGGTTTTTCGGCAGCATCACTGCCGCAGTGCCAAGCGCGGTCATGGAAGGCTTTTAGCGCAGTTGAAATGCCGAATCTCAAACATTTCTTTTTGGAGAGTTACATTAGCCTCTTCCTCGTGGTGCATTTCTTAAATCTTTCATTTATCGCTCAATCTTTGCCAAGTGTTATTAAAATAGGTGAGTTCTTTTTCATTCTATCTAATCTAATCACCTATAATTCGCCTCAAATGTTTATCAATCAAAATCAAAATGCATTTCAAATTAAATTTCACTTTACTTAATCTGATATGTGATTCAATCAGCAATGTTTTCTTTTATCTTCATTTTTACCAATTAAAATTATATTTATAAAAATTCGACACATTTCATTTTTTTCTTTCTCTTTTTTTGTTTCATTAACATATACCTTTAAGGAAAGGGCAAATAATAAACCAATGGTAATAATTTTTATTCATCTGATATTTGAAAATGCAACTATACATTGACTGCTTAACCCATTTATCCTCATGGTTTATTTTTAAATATGTTATTCTTCGCTCAATCTTTACTAAGCGTTATATAAATACGTGAGTTGTATCTCTTTTTATCAGAACTCATCAATTATGATTCATCTTAAATGTTTATCAATCGAAATGGATCTCAAATTAGATTCCCTATATTAAATGCGATACTCTGTGATTCAATCGGCAATGTTTAGCTTCAATTTTACCGTTTAAAATTAAATTTATAACTGATACATTTTTATTTTTGTTTTGTTTCATTAGCATATACCTTTAAGGAACGGGCAAATAAACCCATGCTAAACATTTTCAAACAATTGATACATTTTTGAAAATGCAACTACACATTACTTACTTAACCTTAACATTTCCTCCAAACTCATCATTTATTTGTCATCTAAAATGTTCATCCATCGAAAATACATTGAAGTTAATTTCCACTTTTCTGAATGTGGTAGTGTAGGATTCAATTAGCAATGTTTATCTTCCGTTTTGCCGATTAATATTACATCCTTCGCATTAATTCTATAAATTTTTTTTAGAATTCGCTTTGTTTTTCTATTGTATACCTTTAATTATATATCTCTCACTTTTTTACCAAACTTTATATAAACAGGTGAATTTTTTCTCCTTCTAACCAAGCATCTTAATAGTCATTTAAAATGTTTATCAAATAAAATGCATTTCAAACTAAATTCCATTTTACTTAATGTTCTATTGCATGATTCAATCAGCAATGTTTATTTTTATCTTTAGTTATAGTGAATGAAGTTTTATTTATAAAAATTCGATACTTGATTACAATATTTTTTTGGTTCGTTAATGTATAGGTAATCATTTTCAGATAATTAAGGCATGCATGAAAAAGAAACTATACCTTGACTGCATAATTTATTTATGTCTAGTGCTTCTCCATTTTTTAAAGAAAATAATAACTAATCCGAAAATGGAAAAAGCGGTAGTACAAGTGTTTTTCATTATTAGGCTTTATTTTGCAGAAAGAATCAGTTCTGCCATTATCCGTAGCTATTTACCAATATTCCCTCATACCTGCATACCTCTATGTTCTTTAAAAAAGTGTTTTTATAGTGTTATTTTCCTTTTGAAACCGGCGTTGAACGGCCGACCCAATTCTGAGTTAAGACCATCAATGTTCCTCTCCTTGGCCTTGTAATTTTGAACCCACCCCGGGAGACAAGGAAACTCTTGAATCAAGCATTAGGACAAATCAGGCTTCGTGAACTGATGGATTTCACCAACATTTGCATTACATTGTGAAGAATACCACGAAAAGTTCACAGGGTTAGCCCAATGTCAAGGGGATTCTAACCTATGATCTCTCTACCACTCAGGGTATTTTATGTCACCACTGCGGTTGATGCGAGCTAGGAGCAGAATTCACATTCATCAGCCCCCGCTTGGATTCGAACCTGGTGAGCCTCTATCTTCAGAGCCACGTGAAATGACAATTGATGTGACATGAGCTGCGATGGCTCAAGGGATAGAGCATTCGAATCCCAGTCGATACGAATTCAGCAACCGGTTTGCACCGACCACAGTGCTGACATGAAATATCCTCAGTGGTAGACGGATCATGGATTAGAGTTCCCTTAGGATAACAGTGGTAGGTTTTCGTGGTTTATCAATTCATGTAACGCAAATGCGGGTTAGTTCCATCAAAAAGTCCTCCACAAAAGCAAATTACTCCCAATACTTGATCCAGGAGTTCCCTTGTCTTATGGATTGGGTTCAAAAACAAAGGCTGCAGAAATTAGACATTAGTAGTCGTAAACCCGAAAAATTGGACCAGCTGTTCAACAACCATTATAAAATTCGGTGGTTTACATGGCTGCACATTGAAGTAGGGTGGCCACCGGTGACTAAAACTGCAAAAAGTGGTGACTAATAAACTAGGAAATTTTATTAAAAGTGATTAAAATTGGTAAAATCTTACAGCATATAATTTTGTAAGTTTACTATTGAAAGTGAATGCAAACAATGCTTTTGCTTTAAATATGAATAGTTTGAAATAGTAGTCATAGTTGTAGTAACAATTCAATAATTAAAGAGATAATACTTAATTAAAAATGAGTTGAGTTACTACGACTTTTTTATATTTTTAGTCACCACTGGCATTCCAGTTAACACATTACATGCGCAATTCCGCCAATTACTATGCTTTTTGTAAAATATTTTACAGAGCATTAGACATTTAAAACATAAGGCGTTCAGAATTTTGGGTGAATTTACAAACATTATAAAAATTTCACCTCGATATTGCTGGAACAAAGTGGCCTCGCATATGAACCTTTAAATCATTTATATGTAGTGGTATGGGAAATAAGTTTAAAATGAATAAAAAATAACACATTAAAATATTAACTTTGCTAACACTGGAATAAATTTTTACAAACAGCGTAGAAAGTTGGCAGCCTTGCATGCGGGCAATTTTTCCAAAACAATTACAGCTGTTAGAGATTGAAATTTGAAAAAAAGTGGTAGGCAAAATTTCGTAAAAGCTGGAGCAAACTTGTCTCTATAGATACAACTTAGATTTTTTTTAAAAAAAATCACGACGAGTGATTGTAGTACTGCTTACATATATAATCATGAATGGATTATTTCCGTCAAAAACAGAGCAGAAACGAGGTAATTACTTTTTAAACGTTTGTATGGATTGCAGAAATTTTAAAAACGTATTTTTACGTGACCCGCTTGTCATGGGTTAAAGGGTTAATCAGCAATACCAACTTGCTTCGCTTCGTGGGTTTTTTTTCTCTGCTTTTCTAGTGAATCGTTATTGATTTAGTAAAATTAATTCAAAAATATTTTACCCACCATTTAAATAAATAATTTAATAGTTCATATAAATTGCCTCTTAGTATCAGTCGCCTATTAGGGAAGCTTTTCAACAGTTTAGATGCCAATGTTCCCTTTTTTGCAGGGATGAAACAGGCGACTATTTATATAAAAAGGGGTAGAAATTCAATTCACTTTTATTTATTACTCTTTACTTTTTCAATCGTATCTACCACTTGCGTTTCATATACACACATTTTTTGCCTTTGTTTTCAACGGTAAATTGAAACAAGTATGCTTTAAAAAGTTGTTAATTCAAATTTCTTATAATAAAATTTTGAAGTTTAATAGTCTGCATTTTTTGGCATCCCTGCTTTTCGTAACATATCTCTTTTGCAAAATGATAAAGACTGGTGGCTCAAATCTTTCGTTCTTTGCACTTACAAGTTGTAAAGCAAAATATTCCCGTGAAGCGAAATGTGTTCGTTATGTAAAATAATATATATTGTGACATATATCTTGATCTGATACCAAACAGTTGTTTCATTTTTTAACAAAATTAGTTGTTAACTAAAGAAAATTTCCATTTAATTTATAAGCAAATTTTTTTCCGCATTCTTCATAAAAATACTTTTTCCACTAGTGCAAAATAAGTATTCGGTACGTAAACGGTTAAAGAGGTAACAACTTTAGATCCACATTTCAAATTTTGATTTTCTCTTACCTAACGGAATATTTATTTTTTGATAATTAACCATTTATTTTTTGATAATTTAAATTGTTACTTTGTAAGGTTAAAATTATCCTTTATGAAAATTCCTTACAGATATTATATGCCGGCCTGCCAACTACTACGCTTTTTTGAAAAATACTCTATAGAGTGATAGACTTTTATAACTCAAAGCTTTCAGAATTTTTGATAATTTTGGCAACATTTTGAAAGAAACAACACTAGAACACTAGAAATCTGGAACAAAAAAATGGTGTTTATGAGCTTCTAAATCATTTATATGTAGTGAGGTGGAGAATAAGTTTGAATGAATAAAAACTTAATACTTTAAAACATAAACTTAGCTACCACTGGAATAAAGTTTCACAAAAGGCGTAGAAAGTTGGCAGCCCTGTTCATATTGGCTTTGTTAATATGCAGCAGTGACGAAGGTTACTTTAAATCAAATTTACAAAACAAAAGAAGGCATACATTAATCCTTTGACGCAGGTGGAACACCGGTGTCCTTTTTATATATATATTTTTTCTGACGCGGTAATTATAAGCGAAGATATATTAAAAGTATTTTTTAATTATAAAAACATTCCAATAGTTACAAAAAAATCTGTTAGAATTCTATTTTTACTAAATTCTATTTGTAAAATCCAAAAAAAATTAGTTCAGTTTCTTCTTTTTTTTCTGCAATTCATATTCAATAATTAATCAATATTTGATTTTGAAAATTTCAGAAATTTTAGTGATGAATAACTGTTTTTTTAATATAAATTAGTGCAAATAAGTGCAGATTTGAAAGGTTATTGTTTGAGAGTTTTCCTTTAACTCAGAAAAAGACAGTGGTGTTTTACGCTGTATTTCGTAACCAACATATCTGCGGCGGCTTATCGGCGTTAGGACGCAAGGACGCAAGGAACCGAGGTGCGGATCAATAACTTATTTTGTAACCATAAATTATTAAAATGCTAAATACATTATTTTTTTGCTTATTTTGATCTAAATTAATATAAAATAATGAAAAGAGAATGAAAAATATGTTTGATAAAAATTCTGCGTCACTAGGTTTAAAAAGAAGCTTATCTATTACTGGAAGAAAATTTTCGAAAAAGCGTTAAAAGTTGAAAACACTGTTCAAATTGTTTTTCAGCGATAGGTGTGTATTTATTTTCTCGATCGATTTAGTGAATTGTTCATTGAAATAGAGAAGGCAGCACCGAAGTTAATATCACACTTAAACAACGATTTTTTTTTTCTGAATTGAATTTTGAAATGTATGAAACAGCTTTGAATATCTTATTTTGCTTCAATTATATTTTTAGTACTTTTTGTACATACGAAAATGGAGTTAGCCTTATATGAAATAGTCTCACAAAAACTTAACATTCTGTTGTGATGTAAAAAAGAAATTTTTGTTTATTATTTATGATTAAACTACTTTAATTTCATTGACGATCATTTTATTTTTAAAATATCACCGTTTCCGGTAAAAAATATAGACATTTGTATTAATAATCCTTTAATTGCACCTAGAGTTCTTTAAAAATATTTCTTTTTTCCAAAAAAGAAAATTGTGATGGCACAGGTGTTTTATTATTAGGATTTCTTCAGCAAAAAATGAGATAGTTCTATATACCAATGATATAAACTAATTTAATATTATTCTTCAATTATTAAATTCGTATTTAAACTATAATAACTTACTTAATAGTGTACATATACAAGCTTGCCTACCACGCTTTTCGCAAAATATTTTATAGAATGGCAGACGTTCAGAAATCAAAGCTTCCAGAATTTTTAGTAATTTTTGCAACAGTTTAAAAGCCTCAACACTAGAGAACTGGATCAAAAGTGTGTTCATATGAATTTTTTAATCATTTATATGTACTGGTGTGGAAAATAAGTTCAAATAAATAAATATTAACGCTTTCAAAGATAAACTTAGTACCACTAGAATAAGTTTTCCCAAAAAGCGTAGTTAGCTGCCCTGTATATATATATATATATATATATATATATATATATATATATATATATATATATATATATTACAATTCGTTTTTATACATACAAATACACTGATTCTTTGAAAATAATGCTTAAAACAAAAAACATATGACTTTAACGTATCGCTTTATCGCTAACGTATCAAAGAATATTTAAAGCATTAGTCAAATATCAAATTAAGTTAAATTTTATGTGTTTAATTTTGCTTGTACTTAAAAATTTCTCTGCGCAATTAATAGTTTTCATAGATGTGTTTAAGTTTTTTTTATTCAGTGGTTGAAAAAAATCATTCTAAATTAAATTTAATAAATCAATAATAATAAAATATGAAATCATAAAATTTACTAGGACTCTCAATATTCAAATAAAATGTTCGTTTCGCAGGTATACAATACTTTTGATCACTGAATAGTAAATTAAAAGAGAATAGTAAATTAATTCGTAATTAATTTTTTTATGAGTTAAGATTATTTTTATTCATTGTTTTTAATATTATGAGATAGTATGTTAAGAATAACTATACATTTAGATATTTGTAACAGTAACTTTTTTTTAATTTAGCCAATAATCTGCCTAATTAAAGACATAGATCCATGTTATTGAAATTTATACAGATAGCCGAGGAGCTACTGTTATACTTAAAAAAATATTATTTAAAAAGTATCAATCTAAATTAACTGATATATAATTAAAAAAGAGATAAATTATGAAGATTGTTAGTGACTAAAATCAAAACTAAAATGTAGTAAATAAAATCAAAACATCAAAACAATTATCTTTATTTTGTACTTAATACTTTTTATTTTATAAGTACCATTCGGATAAGAG
Source organism: Parasteatoda lunata (assembly GCA_949128135.1). Taxonomy (NCBI): domain Eukaryota; kingdom Metazoa; phylum Arthropoda; class Arachnida; order Araneae; family Theridiidae; genus Parasteatoda; species Parasteatoda lunata. The sequence goes on along the minus strand of OX421981.1, from coordinate 46,748,983 downwards.
AAAGATGTAACCCCCGTAACTAGTAACAAGTGTAAATAGTTCTCTTTTTTCATTTTCTCTGTGTTCTATTTATTTAAAAATTGAAATTTATATTCACAAATAAATTACAAAACAAAAACGCTAACATTTTATCTTGTTGACCATTAATTTATCCACCATAGAATAAATAAAATGCTTGACCTTTACATGTTTTTTTACTTTAGAGACTCTTATGAAAAACAGGAGCATCGCCTTTTTCTTAAATCAAAAAAGAGGAGCTGTGCTCCTAATATTTTAATATATCCATTAACCAAAAAAGTTTCAAAAATTTGCTTTAAAAAAATGAGGTATATTATCAGATAGTGCAATAGAACTATTTAAGATTTTAAAAAATGCGCTAATAATATATCATTGTTTAGTGGTTCCCAATTTTTTTGCGGATACGGAACCCTAAATGATCGACCTTCTTTTTCTGGAACCTCGATTTTATAAATAAAGTTTCATTAGCAGTAGTAAACATAATTACCAAGGAAACACTACTAATGATTTTGAAAATATTTTCTGAGAGGATTAAATTGTTTATAGTTTCATTAAAAACAGTTTTAAAAAGCAGCATCTATAGTCGCGATTTTTTGCTGCGGCACTCAAAGTAAAAATGAAATAAATAAGCTAAATTATGGTTTTCGTTGAAAAAAAGATGAGAAAGAACTGTTGTAAACGTTGAGAATGGTTGAATTGAGATCAAATAATAATTATTTGTCATTTTTGAAATATAATTTCTCAGGAATTTTTCAACCGATTTCGCTAAAATTTTGTATTTTGCAATAAAAAATTATGTTCTTAGAATAGATACAAAAAATTGTATACCTTACTATTCAAACTTTCTCGATCATTATTAAATTAACATTAAGGGGTCCAAATTTTGGAGCGCTCTCCTGACCAAACTATCGGGTTCATATTTTTCAGATTGCAGCTATCCCTATATCTTGGGAGTCAGAAATCTGAATACGTCGAGAAAAAAGTTATGTTAATACAAATAAAGTAGGTTTTTGTGTCTGATTTCGTAACTTAAAATATCGTTGGCACTCACTAATTGGCATATATGAGGTCACCTCTTCGAGTCATTAAGATTGAGTCCTAGAACGTAAAAATCCAATCATTAGAACAAAAATCATTTATGGTGGTCAGTTTTTTTTTTTTTTTTTTTCGGCGCACTGTACTTGGACTTATTTAAAAATTAAAATATAATGAAAATTAAAAAAGAAATAATACCCTCCTAATGAAGCTGATTATAAACTTAATGTAAAGATGCAAGCAACCAATTTTGTTTTAAATAACTTGATTTGCTCTAAGTTTGGAATTAGTTTGGAATCAAATAAACATCGGATTAAAGAAAGCAATTAAATTGAAATGAGAGAGATATTTCCAAAATTAGCAATAGTTAAAAATAAACCTTAGTTTGCTAAAAAAAAAACGGAAAGATATAGTTATAATAGGGTAATTTTCTAAAGGTTGGAACATAGCGCAGATCTTAAATTAAAGCTCTGACTAAAATTAGGTTAAATTCAATCCATAATATATAATTCTGTATAGTGACAGGAATTTACATAAATTATTCAAAAGTTATTAAAATAATCTGAGCATCGAGGAAAAAAGTTATTATGGTTTTAATTTTGTTCAAGTAGAAAAAGCTTAAACAGTGAATATTTAGTACACATATCATAAATATCAAAAGAGTTCACAATTAGCTTTTATTTAAAATGAAACGATAGAAAAAAGTAGTTATTTATTTATCCCCAATTTCTAATGACGTAAAAATAAAACTTTATTATTTTACAAATCTTTCATATTTTATGGCGATACACGGCATTAATTGAGCTATACAGAACCTCCTGAGTAGAGCACAAATTCTGTTCTTAAAACAGTATAATTTGAAAATTGCTATTCATAAACATATAATAATATGATATAATTTTAATAATAACGTCAAATAATAGAGTGATATAAATAAGCTATATGTGACTATTCTTTTATTAAAATAATTTTTAAAAAAAATCCATTTAATTATGAAAAAAAATTTTTTTTATACTTACTTAATAAAAAATATATCTCGAAAATAACTAAAGAAATTGAACAAGAATTTCATTTATTATGCGAAATAGTAAGTACTTTTCAAAACAATATAAGCAATGGTAAATTTTATTAACATAATATAATAATACTGAAAACAGAATTCTTTAAAATGCCGTCATTTTAAAGTATAAGTTTTAACAAATGAACCGATGGGGAAAATCATCCCGTGAAATTGACGTAATTTTAATGTTTAACGTAAGTTTTAATGTTTGGACTTTAATTTGAATTTAAAGTCCAAAACCTTATAACAAACTAACGTATTTTTAACTTTTCTGTATACTTTATTCATCCTTGGAAAGATAAAAAGTTAGCAGGTTTTTAAGCAGAATGGAGCAATCCGTACATTCTGATATCCTTCCCTTTTCTTTAATTGACTTAACAATGATTTTTGGTACTACTGTTATTAATAACAATATTTATGTAGAGCATCTCATCATCAAAAATGGAATGATCATTGTATCAAAGAATGAGGAACCAAAATTTCTCAACTAGGGTAAACTAACCAGTGAAGGAACACTTAAGCTTCGCTTGCCTTTTAAAAAATCATATTAATTTCAAAGTTCGTAATTTTAGTTATCTGACAGTGTCAACATATTTTTTACTAATTGCAAATTATGTAAAAAAATTGTAGAGAACTTACATAATATTTTTTTAAAGTTTTGAAGGTTCAAATAACAAGTAGTAAGAAGACCAAGTGAAGGAACAGCTCTTAACAGTGAAAGAACACCCAGTAAAGGAACACTTAATTTTGGTTATTTTTTAATGCTCTTTATGAATTTATAAGCCATACAAATATTTAAAAACTAGTCTATTCTTGAAATTATAAGATATAAATACTTGGAAAATGTTAACTTTTTTTTTTGTAATCATGAATTGAAAATTAAAGTGTCAACATATTAACACATACTGTTCATTCACTGGGAAATCTATGCCCAGTAAAGCAACATGCTTGTTCCCTCACTGGTTAGAAGTTGTTTTTCATATTTTTAACATACTTTGGATGCGGAACATCACTAAAGGTACAAGAAAATTAAAGTTTATATTTTATTTTCATTAACTTAGAAAAAACCCAGTTAAGGAACACTTGTTCCTTTACTGGTTTTTCATCGTTTGGTGATCCAGTGAATAAACACCCCTTTATCTCAGTACTTTATTATGCTATGATGCTTAAAAAAATAAAACGTAACTTCATTAACTATATTTTGAATTTTCTTTTTCACAGTGAGAAAAATAAAACTCTTACATGCAATTAATTCCACTTCAAACATATAAATGCAAACACTCACCTTATAATTTTTTCTAAGAAACAAGGTGTTGCAGAGATAATAACAAATTCAAAAATTTTTACAGAGAAGTCTATTTGACCAGGTAATCTAAAACATTGCTAGATGACTTACTATTGTTTGGCAGTAAGCTATTGTTACCAATTAATCTAAAGAAAAACTTTCAAATTCTTATTTTTAATCAATATATATGAAATGTTCCTTCACTGGTTGGTTTAGCCTATAATAAGAAAATTGAAACTTAATTTTATTTCATTCATAATAAAAATGTTGTTTTCAGGAGGCTTATTTGACACCGATGATGATGAGCAAGAGCTAGCTTTTCGAATTGCAGTAGACAAAATAAATGGTGACACTAGTGTTTTGCCGCGCTCAAGATTGGTTGCGGAAGTTGAGAAAGTTGCTATCGATGACAGCTTTAGAGCGACGAAAAAAGGTGAGTTCTTCTATGTGTACGAAGTCAAAACAATTGCGTCATAAATGTCAAACATGTAATAAATATAAATGATACACCATAAACATGGTGTGGTCGGAAGTAGTCGGAAGAGGTGCACTACAAGTAATGAAACTACTGTATCGCTACTTTTTTTTCGTAGTTTGTAGTGTAGTACTTTTTTCTAAAAAGTAGTGTAGTGAGTATTACGATACAAAAAAAAACAGTAGTTTGTAGCAATTCTTAGCAAATACTTTTAATGTTAGTTAAGAATAGTAATAAGGCTCTAACGCAACTAATTTTTCGAATTTGATGGTGACAAATCTTCGTGAGTACGTCAATAGGTTCAATAAAAGTGACCCTATGACTGCAGCTGAGCGTTAATAGAAATTATGTATTTAAAATCACGTATAACTAACATATAAACTAGCCATTACAAAAAAATAAATGATTAATACTTCATTCACACTTAAATTCTGCGAATGACGCTCGGGAAACATTGATGTTATTTCAAAGGAAGGAAACGTAATTTCGATGTACTTAACTTCTTAGAGAAAATAAAAGAGCATTAAATTATTAAAAAAATTGCAAGTATTCTATAGTTTCGCTTTTCATAAATTAAATATTCGTTGTTAAAAAGGACATAAAAAGTTGACGATAAAATGAACAAATTGGAAGAAAAAAAAATTTGGAATGTAAACATGAATAAATAATTCTTAATCCTTCCCTTATATTTAATGTAATCCAATTTCTAATTCAAAGGTATTTTGAACTGTAGGTGTAAATTAAGTTCTCCAGCAAAATTCGTCTCTTTAAAGTAAGGAAGTATTTACTAAATTCCCAAGTAGTTTATAGCGACTACATTTAAGTAAATGTAGTTGTAATTAACTACATTTCTAACAAAGTAGTCTTAGTAAACTAGAAAAATATTGTAGTTCTTCCAATCACTGAAGACGGCCTACGATCAGCAATTGTCAATTCAATAATCTATCAATTCTGTCAATTCCGTAAAAATCAGTTAATTCGGTAAAAATTTGTCAATTCAATAACCATTTATTGAACCCATCGGGGATAAACGTTTTATTTCATAATTTGACATTTTTTTAGTTTTATATATACAAAATTAGAAAAGAGACATAAGAAACAAGGGAGAACATATGAAATTAGGAACAGGATGCTACATAATAACTACCCTTAATATATGATTTATTTATTTTTTTCTGCAATAAAAACTATGCAGGTTATAAATTAATGGCCATTTTTAGCTAAAAATAAGGCATTTTTTGCATATACTCTAAGCACCGTAAAAAAAATCTTTTGAGGATTTTATGTAGAAGGCTATTTGAAATATTATCGTAAAAGCAAATGCGTATACTACAGAGTTAAGGATCGATATAGAACAGTAAATATTTAAAAATTTCCGCACTTGTTTTTGAGAAAAAACGTGCATAAGAAATGAAATTCGACTTTTTTTTTCTCTTAGCCTGTAGTTCACAACATGTGAGCCATAACCGTAAACACTCGTGAAAAATTGCAGAGAATTATTTCAAAAACAATATGAAGTAGAAGAAAATTTGATTTTGAGATAAACGCATTAAAAGATTTAAAATCATTAGTCTGTCCACTGTTATGACCCTGCGCAAAAACTACTAAAACTTTGCAAATAATTAGAATACCAACAACAGTTAAATAGTTTTAGAAAGCTGAGAGTACAGGGATTTTAGATTTATATTAAACTCAATTTCGAAAATTTAGGCTGTTTTCGAAAAATTTTATTGGCGGTAAAAGTAAAATTTTCCAGACTCGGCTCACTCCCAAAAAACAATTTTTTAAATTTAAAATTAGTTGCGGCTATTTAGATATAAGAAAAACAGTTATTTATCATTGAAAATTACTTTAATTTTCAAAATCAATTATTGACAAAAAAAGTATAGATAAAAACGATTTTTTTTGGATTTTATATTATAGTAGTAACATAAGTCCGATAACGTAGAAGATTGTTTTAGTAACTATAATATTTTTTATCATTGCAAGAGACCGAAATATATTTTTACTTGTAAATAGAGTGTCAGAAAAAATAATAAAAATCGGTGTCCCATCTGCGTCAAAGGATTATTCTAATATAGCGAACGAAATGTATAATTTGAATAATAAAGTTATCGAGAATCACGATGGCTCTGGAGATAGAGCGTTCGCATTCCAATGAGGTGAACCGGGTTCGAATCCAGCGATGGCTGGTCGATATGAATCTGCATCTGGTTTGCACTTACTACAGTACTGATATGAAACATCCTCAGTGGTAGATGGATCATTGGTTAGAGTCCCTTTGCCGTCAGGCTAATCGTTGGAGGTTCTAATGGTCTTCCTCTGCATGTAACGCAAATGCGGGTTAGTTGCATCAAAAAGTTCTCCCTGAAGGCAAACATTTCTCCCAATACTTGATCCAGGAGTTCCCTTGTCTTCTGGATTGGGTTCAAAATTACAAGGCTACGGAGTTGAACACTAGTAGTCGTAAACCCAAAAATTGGGTCGGCTGTTCAACGACTGTTACAAAATAAAATAAATAAAGTTTTGAAGAAAATAATAAAACCACAATTTTTTTAGATGTTAATTCTCATTAAATACGGAACATCCCGAATTTCTTTTGAATAAAAGACGAGTGACAGGACACCCTAGATGACAATTCTAAATGCTCATGATCAATGTTCAAAATGATAGAAAACTATGAATACTTCAGAATTTCACACTGATAATCAAAAATGTCACCAGAAAACGATAAGAAAGTCTTATATGGGTGATTCTCACGAAACATGACAATTCGGATCAAAAAATTTCTTCAAATTTAAAGTCCTCAAAATAATATAAATTTTTTTTTTGTATACTTCTTTAGTTACACTTATTAATACCTTAGAGACAGCAGTGTAGTTTATTGACATTTGCTCGAGACAAAAAATAAAATAGAAATTCACCAAATCTTGAAAGATAGGAAAATGACATATTAGCTTATAAATTTGAAAAAACAGTCATTTTAAGCTATTAGTAAGTAGCAAAACCTAGGCCTTTATGTTGGGTGGACCATGAATTGCCTAAACTAATTATTTTATCCACTGTGGAAAGAATGAAAAATGTTTTTGTTGCTGATATGTACAGAATAAAATTGTGCGTAGTAATCAATCATTAAATAAAAAAAACACTTTGATTACATTCAGTCATATAACAATCTTACATAAACTTGATATTAGGTTAATATTTGCTTTACATTCAACTGTTTAAAAAATTTTCTGGTAACTGTTTCAATGTCATGTCATTCATAAACCAGGAAAATGACAGCCAGGATAATGAAAAATTCACCATTTTATAGCATATAACTTTTATTTAATATTTTGTCCTAAGACTGTTATATTCTGTAGAAAACAACAGGATTTCTTAAAATAACTCAGATAAATCTATGTAGTTTATGTTATTTATGATTTCAAGAAACCTCGAAAATGACAACATAAAAACCTACTCACCTTGAAAAAGTTTTTGAAATAGATTTTGAACCAAAAAATTGGTTCTTTATTCATGTAACAAGACATGTTCATATAGGAGGGTATCTAATCAATCTATTACATAAGATATTGATTGCTGGCTCTAATTATTTTGGTTATAAACCACTAAATAAAAGTAGCCAGGAAAATGATAGATTTTCTTGGGACAAACAAATTATTGACAGCAAAAATTATTTTAAACGAAGTTTTTGTAAATAATACCCTCTGCGTATATTCTAGAAATGCTTACAATGGTTGAGATAAAGAAAAATAGATATTGAAAAATTTAGGGGAAGTTTTGAAGCTAGTTATTATTGGAAACATTGTTTGGGACATGCCAGGAAAATGATATTTTGAAGTTCAATTAAATTTTTTAACTATACAAAACAGTCATTGCTAGTGCAAAGTCATTTTAAAATGTTAACAGCGATGCTATTTATTATTTTTTTTTTTAAAAAGTTCTTTTAGTATAGTAGTTTTAGATCTTGGAGCAAGGGACAGTGAATTGTCATATTTCGTGAGAATCACCCATATACATTTATGTGATATATTTAGATCATTAACATGGAATGTTAAACTGAGAAAAAAATGAGCATTTATGATACTACCTACATTTTGCTTTTAATAAAGGTTCTAAAGTCACAAAAGGTGCTCGTGACATTTGTGCTGTGTATTGAGAAAGTACCATAGAAGCACGAAACGCTCGTAGTTGGTTTGCCAAGTTTAAAAATTGAATTGGCTTTCTGATAGACGCACTGCGTTCTGGTCTTCCACTTGCGTTCGAAAAAGAACCATTTATAAATTTTTTTGTTCGAAAATTCGAGTCATGCGATAAGGGATCTGACGACAGTAATAGAATGTTTTCACAAATAAATAAATAAAACTCCATTGGGTGGTAACTCAGTTGCTAACCCAATGGTATTCCTATAACTTTTTGAAAATTCCGATTGCGTGTCGAAATTTTATGAATTTTGTTTACTTTTTTAAATAAACAAGACGCTTTTAAACTGGATTGTCGGCGTAAGAGGTCTCCCGAGATTCAATATATACAAAATGTCTTTTAACACGTTCACGCCGGCGTGACCCACCGGTGGCCCATGCTAGATTGTCTCATCGGGCGGCGCACCGGAATAAAAACTGGTAACAAATAAGTTTCCTTTTTTAGTTTTTTCCGGAAATAATAAAAATCCATAACAACCAATTGTTTTTAACGGATGCAATTTTTATATTGAATTGCTTCTTCGCCGTGATAAATTTCTTTACAGTGAATTGTTATTGTTGAAAATAGATTAACTCCTCCCGAATATTATCTAATATTGAAATAGTTTTTCTACCAGTATTTTCTCTTTTCCATCCCACTTTCAGGCCTGAACACCCGGCGTGAACGTGTTAAAATATAGACTTTGGAATACTTCATTTATAAACTTAATAATGTTATCCTCTCTTTAATTACATTCTCGTGTAAATTTATTGGTTTTTAGATCAATTTTGATTGGAAACCAAGATTTTACGCGTCTATTTTAGAGTATGTTTATAAGCCCATGAATTCCATATCATAGTAAAAATAATATAAGAGAATATTTTTTTCTTAAAATATCAGTTTTTTTTTTATTTAAGTATCCCTAATATCTTTTTATCAAATAAAATTTCAAACGCTAACCATTAACTATTATTTGAAAGAAAAAAATTCGTTTTTCATTCCTCAATGAAAAAAAAAAAAAAAAAAAAAAACTAGAAACGATTACTCTTTATAACTGGTATTAAACTCCAAATAATATATATATTTATGGCTCGTATTGAAGGTTTTTTTTTCAAAAACTAAAGTTTTACTAAATTAAAAAGTACACCTCGTTCGACATATTTAAGCTAGGAGCATTCATTTATTTATTTTTTAATGTCAGGAAATATCAAAAAAAGAAACTTTTTTTTTGTTTGATTAGTTGTTTCTTATTAAAATAAATATCTTGATGACGATGCAGCTTATCATTTCATTTCGAAATGATCACAAAATATGAGGACATTTTAAAAAATGCATCTTATAAGAAAGAGGGAATTCTTAAAACTCAAAATATGAGCATTTTTTGCAAATCTTTCTAAGTATATGCATTTTTCAAAATTAAGCTTGATCTGAAAATTTGAAAAAGCGTTGCTTTGTTTTGAAAAATGCATATATTTTGAAATGTTTATATTTGCTAAAAGTTCTGAATTTCATATTTTGAACATCAGAAATCCGATTTTCTCGAATAAAAATTTATTTCTATTCACAGAAAAAGAATTTGTGTCTGATGTAGTAACTTAAAGTGCACAAATCAAGCAATAAAAAAAGAAATAATAAAGAAATGAAATATCTGAATAAAAAAAGTACGTCTTGTTCAACATATTTAAGTTAGGAACATTCATTTATTTTCATTTTTTAATCTCAGGAAACATCGTAAAAAGAATTTAATTTTTTTATTACTTGTTTCTTATTAAAATAAATATCTTGATGTTAATTCAAATTATCATTTCCTTTCGAAATAAGCTCAGAATAAAAAGTCATTTTAAAAAAAATTATTTTAAATGAAAGAGGAAAAAAAACCTTTTAAGTTCATGAACCTCAAAATATGAGTGTTTTTTGTAAATCTAAGTATATGCATTTTTCAAAATTAAGTTAATTAAGTAAGTTTCCAAAATTATATTAATTTCTATGCATGGGAATTATGATTCTGTGTCTGATTACATAACTTAAAGATCACAAATCAAGTAACATAGTTAAAACCAACCCCTTTAATAAAGTTAGATTGCCGTATTAATAAATATAAACCATCCCCGCAGCAGACCATTTTTGGCTAATGATGACAAAAGCTCCATGATTTGGTGACGAGTGGTTTGTTTGTGGTAATGTAATTAGCATTGCACACCTACCTCCTTATTTCGTAGACAAGTTGGTTTCTTTTAACACGTTCACGCCGGCGTAACCCACCGGTGGCCCACGCTAGATTGTCTCATCGGGCGGCGCACCGGAGTAAAAACTGGTAACAAATAAATTTCATTTTTTAGTTTTTTTCCGGGAATAATAAAAATCCATAACAACCAATTGTTTTTAACAGATGCAATTTTTATATTGAATTGCTTCTTCGCCGTGATAAATTTCCTTACAGTGAATTGTTATTGTTGAGAATAGATTAACTCCTCCCGAATATTATCTAATATTGAAATAGTTCTTCTACCAGTATTTTCTCTTTTCCGTCCCACTTTCAGGCCTGAACACCCGGCGTGAACATGTTAATCAACCCGCTAATGGGTTATCTATTGCTAACCGTCCATTTCTAAGATTGCTCATAGTTCTTCAAAATAGTGGTTCCTCCGAGGTATTTCACAGAAGCTTAGAGTCATCACCTCTTACATTAGAATGCCTCCACACGGTTTTTTATAAGTAGTCTGCGCAGACTATTTAAAAAGTGACCCGGTTGTGTGCATTAACCCAAATTCTATATTTAAAGAAATCGAGAAAAATTTATCATCAATATTTGAGAATTGAATCTGTAGTGGTTGACAAGTAAATAAGACAAACTAATCATATTCCTAAATGAAACGAATTTTTAGACTTATACTATTTGCTACCACTTTCTTATTTTTACAAGATTTTCTATTAAATGACTCTTTCGTAAACGGGTTTATCTTCATAGGGACTACTTAAAATAAACCATGCGGAGGGTTTTTGTTACAGAAGGCGTCTCTAGAGTTTTGCAAAACGATCACAGGAGTTCCAAAAGTTAGAATTTTTTTTACTAGTAATACTTATAATTACCTATAATCAATAATACACAATTTAGTTAATATTTTGGTTGTTTATATGAACTTATATATTTTAAATAAGGACGATTATTTTCTATAGCAATATATTTTATAACCCATGTTGAGCAGCCGACCCAGTTTTGGGCTTACGGCTACTAATGTCCAACTCAATCCAGAAGACAAAGGAACTTCTAGATCAAGTATTGAAAGAAATTTGTCTTCGTGTAGGACTTCTTGATGAAACTAACCCTCCTTTGTGTTACATGAAAAGGAAAACCACAAAAACCTTCCACGGTTAACCTGACGACAAAGAGACTCAAACCCATGCTCCGTCTACCATTGAGGATATTTCACGTCAGCTCTGTGGTCGGTGCAAGCCGGATCCGGAATTCGTATCGACCAGTCAATAGAATTTTTATGCAATGAATAAGAACTTATGCAATTATAAAAATTGTAATGAATATTTCCCATCGATTTTCCTTGCGTTCTCTGAATTTATAACATTTCTTTTTTAAAAACAATAATTCAGCTTATTTTATTCATTTTCAACATATGCATGCCCCAAAAACAAATTCATAAAATCAAATATTTCATTTTTGACATAAATTATTTTCAATATAATTCCCTAGGAGTTTCTTTGTTGATATATTCATAGCAGCTTTTTAACTTTGGTTGATTTGGGTTCCGCCAAAGGAGGCTCGATCCATTAGGGTTCCACGGCCGAAAAATCTGTTACGCTATTAAGTTATTACATATTAAATGTAGTCACAGTCTGGAAAATTTAAAAATAAGTGACTAATATTGAACGAGGATGTTAGAAGCCTTAATTTCATTTTAATTTTAATAATTTTTTGATCAGTTTTAACATTATTTATTAGCAAATACTTTTTGTTGCGCATGAGTTAGTAAAAAATATTTCTTTTTCTTGATATTTTTCTACCTGTTTTGAAATCCTTCCAAGCAATGGCCACGCTGATATTTACTGTGCCCCCCCCCGTACGCTAAACATAATTTACTATGTTCTTCCATAGTTACATTTAAAAATAATTAATTAATATCAAATTCTCCTACTATATTTATCGTATTTAAAATTTTCCGGACATAAACACTATTACTTTTAAAGCCAAAGTGTCAAAACTAGGGATTTTAATTAGTTCGTCTTTAAGCAAACCTTTTTTAGACACTCATTTTGAGCTATGTTCATTTTCCTATGCATTTAAGCTATGTCTGTTCATTTTAATGTTCATTTAATTAATTCTATGCATGTTCATCTTAAGCTATGTCTAAATTAAAAAGTTCGAGTAACGATTTGTTCCGTGCGAAAGCAAGCTAGAAATAAAATGGTTTCACTGCTAGTTTTATCTCTTTAATGGAAAACAATAAACATTTTAATTATTCTTATTTAAAGACATACCTGCCACATTTAATTCTTTTCAAAAAAGTTTTATTCCTAATGGCAGCGAAAAACATTTAAATTGATATGAAAAGCTGGCGTTTCATTAAAATTTAGTCAACAGTTAAAACCAACTTTCAGGGAACTAACAGGCCGACTATATATCCAGGGATGATCCGCTTTCTGGAATAGTTTTAATAAAGTGGTGGCAAATCATATAGTAAAATTCGTTAAAGAAAGATAGTTACGCCTACTTTTGAATACAGTAAGCAGTAGATTGATGCTTTGACGTTGCATTTTATATCATACTTATAATTTTTGATATTTAGTGGTGAAAAAATTACTTAAAATGAAAAATACTAAACTAAAAGTAACTTAAATTTTGCTACCACTAGAAAATACTATTTTACAAAGCGGAGCAAATTGGCATCTCTGTATATCTCGCATACCTGCGAACTTGTAAGGTCGTTGAAAAAATTTTACAAAGTGGTAATAAATCAACAATCAAATTTGGAAGAATTTTTTAAAAACAAAACTATTAAGACACCTATAAACATAATTAGCCAGCAAATAGATCTTATCTACATATTTTTTTTAATTATTATTTTCTGGTGGTAGTTTTAAAAATGTTTGTTTGAAACTATAAACTTAAAGATTTAATATAACAAACCACTAATGTTGGTACAATAAGAAAATTAGCAGCTATATATATGGGCGAATGTCAGGAATCATTAACCTATATGTCTTCAAACTTTTGTTATAAATATATAACATAATAAGTAGACAGTGCATATGCAATTGCATATTTTAGCACTTTTTGCCATTTGTGCATATAAATGCATAAAAAGGTATATTTTCTCTTATAAATGCATATTTTCATCATTTTATGACTTTTCCCTCCTAAAACCATATCACTATTCTTTTTATGTTAGCATAAGAAACGCTTTAAATTTTGTTTCGTCGTTCTTTATCACCTGAAAGGGTCAGCTGGATTGAAGTTGCTGGGGGTGATTGTAATCACGTGAAAAAGATGTAGAAATGAAGTGTGTGTCGGGAAGGGGGGTACAAAAGGGCCCAGCCAAACAGACATTCGTCATAGAAACCTCAGAAAGGGATGGTCAGATATTCTATGAAGGGATGTCTTTTCCTGGAATAAATAATTGTCAATCTGTGTGGGAAAAATAAGGCTTCTGTAGTAGGTATAAAATGACCTCTCTTCCCTGTGATTGATTAGTAAAAGGTGGAGTGAATACATTTTCGGAGAGAGCTGCTATTCTAACATATTTCGATAGTCCATCCGATAGATAGATAGTTTCGACATCCATCAGTTGAATACGTAGTCAGTGAAGCTTCGAACGTGATTTTTGACTGCTGAATTTTATAATATGCCAAAAATTAAGTCGACTAAATCAAATTTAATGAAGACATGGATTTCGGACTACGGGAAGGACTTTACGACCGATGGGGAAATAGTATTTTGTGTGATTTGTCGACCACATCTTCTAGCAAGCAAAATCCTTGAAAAAGTCAATCATTCAACCATAGCAGGGTTTGTCAATGACTCTATCATATTATTATGGTCTGATAGAGATGGTTCTGAAGATGTTTTGATTTTTGTCAGTGACGCCGCTCCGTATATGATCAAATCTGCAGCAGCACTGGAAATTTTTTATCCCAGAATGCTTCATATTACATGTTTGGCTCATGCTGTTCACAGACTGGCCGAGACTGTTTGAGAAGTATTCTCCTCTGTGAATGATTTAATTTCTAGTATCAAGAAAGTTTTTCTCAAGGCACCTGTTCTCATAAAATTGTATAAAGAAATGTATCCTGATTTGCCCTTACCTCCACAGCCTGTGATAACTAGGTGGGGTACATGGATTGAAGCTGCACGTTTTTACGCTAATAATTTTGATGCAATAAAGTCAGTTGTAGATGCAATTGACAGTTCCTGTGCTTCTTTAGTTTATGTCACAAAAGAATTACCACAGGATATCTCTTTGCAGAAGGACTTAAGTGGAGCAATAACAAAGCTCGAAACACGAGGTCTTCCCCTGGCTGAGGCCATATCCGAAATTGAAAAAACTCAACAGTGCATCAGTGCTCTTCCAGACTCAGTTGGGAAGAAAGTAAAAGAAAAATGGTGTTTCGTTCAAAACAAAAATTCGGGTTTTGCAGCAGTGAAGAAGATAAATGATTTTCTTAATGGAAACGGAACTGAACTTCCAGAGAAAGTAAAACCAATGAGTACGAAATTGTACCAGTTTTGTCCAATAACATCGGTTGACGTGGAGAGGTCATTTTCTGCTTTCAAAATGATCTTTGATGACCGACGATATCAATTCACCCTTGAAAATTTCGAAAAACACTTAGTTGTGTATTGCAACAAAAATTATTCAGTTTAATAAAATCTTTCCAGAAAATACGATGATTTTTCTTCTCTCATTTATCATACTTCAGTTATAGGCTTTTTCTTCAGAAATGTGTAGATTCAAGTAAGAAATATTTTGATTTTCTTCCTTTTAACAAAAAATTTTTTAGCTGTGTTTGTTGGAAAAAGTAAGTAGTAGTATTTAAATAAGTCGAACTTTTAATTTCTATTTTAAATGCATATTTCTAGTTTTAAGAGCATATATTCAAGTTTTTTAGTGCATATTTGCATGCATATTTTGTCCGTTTTTTAGGGCATATAATCCGCTGTCTAATAATAAGCGAAAATTAATTCTACTAAAATTACAGAAATAACTATGCATTACTAACTTTAAGATACGTACAGTTTTGATCGCGAGTAACTTGCTTTTGGCTTTCATTTCTTACTTCAATCCTACATTTGACAACTTTTCATGAGTGTCGCTTAGAGTGTTTAACATACTCTTCATTTTTTTTTTCAATATGTATTCTGTTTAAAAAAACTGAAAATCACTAAAAACATAATTTAGTAGCTCAGCTGTACTATCATATTTTCTTGAATGATATTTTTCGTGAATATTGACGTTTGCAAACACTTAAAGTTTGTCGTCAAATTTTGGCACGTCAAACCGTAACCATCGAAAATTGAAAAAAAAAAAAGGTATACAATCCAATTCTGCGAGTTACAAGTTAAATTAATGATACGTCTGTTCAACTTTAAATAAGCGTTTGGAATATCACTAACATAAAACTCGCAAAATTGGATTGTATACCTTTTTTTTTTCAATTTTCGATGGTTAGGGTTTGACGTTCATAAGAAAAGTTACATAAATATATATATATATATATATATATATATATATATATATATATATATATATATATATATATATATACTAAGTTTGCACCACCTCGCCAAATGCGATAAAATAGTAAATTTGGCGAATAAAATTGTGTTTTGTCAAAAGTATTGGTTAATGTTTTTTCCACTGGAACGAAAAATACATATTTAGCTCGATCCTCAAAATTACGCCAAAAGGAATTTTTTTTCTAAAGTAAATTTCAATTCTAAAGTGAAAGCTAATACTGAGAAATTTTTAGCTTCTTCAAAACATGATTGATATTAGTTAGTAATTTTTCCCCAGTTGTTAACAAGCTCTGAATACATATCGATGACAATAAAAATGTTGCTATAAAAATGTTATTTAGTATATATAAGTTAAAAGAAACATTTCCGACATCACTACAACCAAACTTTCATTTTTCAGTGCATAAATCGAATTTGTAAACGTTCAAATGACTACAACTATTAAGATATTAACTTGAACATCCAAAATAAAACGTAAATACATGAAGAGTAATGAGATAATCGTCATTATTTTTCTTTGACAGTTTGTTCTAACATACAACAGATATTTCGATTTATTGATCTGGAAGGTTCCGATACTACTTCTTCACCTCCTGTATTAGGTTCTGGAATTCTCTTTTAAACATTTTTCCTCTTCATCCTTTCTTATACTCATATTTATATTTTCATTCTTATAAACATTAAGATTTTCATTTTCGTTCTATTTGAATTAAGTAGTTGGATTATTCATTAAGTAATAAGTAGTCTGGTTATGTAATAAATAATCCGCACTAAGTGAAGGAGTGGTTTGAATTAAATTGATCGTATTCAATGTATCTAAGCTCTAGTTTTGCTGAATGGATCCAACTGACACTTTAAATATATTTCGCCGAGCAGGGCATATTTAGTTTTTTTTTTTAAATCAGTAGCAAAACGTGGTAGTGCTAAAAATACTAATAGCAAAACCAGGCTTCATTTTAACATAGTTTAGCGTTATTGCAATAAATTTTGTGATACAGAATTACAAAATTGTGTCCTCAAATTAGGAATTCGGATTTCCTAACAACACGATATTAAAATATTGTTACTTAATAAACCATGAGGAAACAAAAACGTAAAAATATTGCCGGGAAAACGATCGAAAAAGTCAAAGGAATGAAGTCAAGAATTAAATTAGTCAAAAAAATCAAAGTCAAAATCAAAAATCAATACGATAAATTAATTTTCGAAAAAGTAATCTAAAAACGGCTTGGAAAAACAGAATTATAGCGCCTGGGTGAAGGGTCAAGAAGTGATTTGTATACCAAATTCGTGTTTCCTAATAACATCGCAATTAAATACTGGAACTCTTAAAATCCACGTCTGATTGGTCTAGATAGCTTTACATAACTACCGATAAAACTAAAGAAAAACAACCCGGATTTATGATGAATTTTTCGTGAAACAAGTGAGTCAATTGTGCCTTAGAATTATCATAAGTGACAACTCTGATTCAAAATTTGCTCTATCTTAATATTGTCATATTAAAATATCGAAATTTAAAAAACCACGCAGAAAATGGCAAGAAAACGATTTAAAAAAAAAAAAAAAAAAAAAAACTAGACCAGCAGCGGCTACTAGCAATTTTCGCTACTGCGGTTATCTGTAACTAGCATTTGATATTTTTAACTAACAATTTACTACTTTCTAGTCAACTATTTATTACCGTCTAGTACATTTTAGTCTAGTCCCTGGAGCTAAGGTTTTCTTCAATAAAATATATCTAAAAAATTGCCATCGGGTGGCGCTTTACTGTAGTAGAAAGAAAGACAACTGTTCAAAATTCAAAGAACAACAGAAATTTCATTAATTTACACAACTGCGTCAACTATGTGCTTAACTTGTCGTTAAACAATGCGCATATAATTGCATGTATGTATAATTTGCATATTGGTTTAGCAATACAGTGATATCTATAGATAAAATTTCGAACTGTTTTTTTTTTTCCGACGGAAACCTCAGCACCATGATCTGTAATATACAACCAACGTTACATTTGAATCCGTTTAAGTAGAACGAAAAAAATTGAACTTAAATCTGTTGAATAGTTTGTGAGGAATCAAATTTTTTTTTATGAATCGTTCATTTAAAATTTGTTTTCACAGGAAGTATTTTACGTATTTGTTGAAATTTTTGCAAGTTTCCATATAAAACTACACTCTTTAACATGATGCAAACATTTTTTTTACCAAACAATTAAAAAATTTCTGGACAATTAATAAATACGAAAAGGAAAACTGATATTAAATTATGAAAATTTATCTTTGAATAAATGAATTTTAAAGTTGTATGCAAAAATTTTCAAATCGCTTATAAAGTTCTCCAGATATGGTGAAATATGCAAAAAGTAAAATTAACAATAAGAGGTCTAAACTTTCGACTACTATTCTGATTAACCATTCTGATACTATTCTGATTAACTATTTTGATAAACTATAAAATTCTCCAAATTGCGGGGAGCTCCCCTTACCACATATTTTGAGAGTCAATCCTCCAAATCTATCGAAAAAGGAGATATGTTTATTCAGAGAAAGTAAGCTTTTGTGTTTAATTTCGGAATTTAAAAAACTAACTAACTAAATAACATATTTCTGGTCACTTTTTCGAGCAATTAAATTCAAGTCTTTGTACGAGAAAATCCAATCATTGAAATCAAAAGCTATTTAGGGTGTTCCGTTTTTTACTTACTGTACAAGTTGGAGATAATTATAACCGATTAGATCGCAGATCTTTTATTAGAATGGTTCCTTTTTCCCCAAAAGAAAAAAAAGTGGCACCACACGTGTTACATTATTAGGAGCGATTATTTTGTGCTTCAGAAAATTTGTGAGATAGTTGTATTTTTTATATTGAAGTTTTTATATTGATAGCTTTATGTTGAAGTTGATAATGAAAAATAAATACTGTGCAAGTTTGATCTCCTAAAAAAATTTTTCCCTCCCCCGTAGAAAATTTCAAAGTGCAAATCACTTCTTTAAAAGTGAAATACAGTATGTTTTAAGGGGTACATCTTAGGAAATCAACAACATCCCAAAGTTTTGTTGTACTATATCGTTAGTATATTGCTTCCTGGTTACGGACTCGCACTTATTTCCAGGGGCAAAATATTCGAATGTTAAATATGTCAAGGAAAAATTCATTTTGTTGTCTTGGAAATCTAAATATCTTCTTGGAAGAAAAGCTGAACTTTTTAAAAATATTCACATAAAATTGCTTAGTGAATTTTTCAGAAATTACATATATAACCATTATATGTATACATATCATAATGTATTACATTTAGTCAAGTAATCTAGCAATCAAGTAAATAAGTAATCAAGTAAATGTTAGAGCTTATTCTGAGATTTACTTGAAAGAAATTTTTATTCTTTCACACTGTGTATAAAGATTGATGTGCAGTTCAGAAAAGATTTTACAATGCTTTTAAATTTCTACGAGAAGCTCTTGACTATCCATTTATTAAAGAACAACGATGGATAATATGAGCAAACGAACGCCTATGTGTTTACCTTAATTATATCTTTCAATTACAGATACAGTTCTTATAAAAATCTCTTTATTTTAGTTGATTTTGAAGGAGAAGGTCTGTCTTAAAAAAGAGAAGAGATGTGATTTCTAACGTAGGATTTACATACAACTTGGTAATTTTTTTTTTAATGAAAATGGAGCGAGATCCCATTGATTTTTTATCACGTGTTCATTTTTTATCATTTGCCTACAAGGTGGTATAGATGTTATTTTTGAATAATGATGCAGTTTTGAGAAAACCTAAATAAAAAATGCTGATTTTGCATTTTTGAAAGTTTGAATGGGTATATTTATTAAAATAATCGATAACTCAGGAAAGTGCTGGGTCAAGGAAATTATTCTTATAGTGAAATATTTAGTAAAGAAATTATTGTGGTGATGTTGTTAAACCAAAATTTTCATGGCAGAAAAGCGTCAAAAATTGAATCTTTCACTAACTTTGACAGAGTGTAACTCGGAAAAACAACAATGCTCCATTTAAACCTAGTGCATGCTGGAACTTGGCAGCGATATACTAATAATATAATGCAAAACAAAATGTTGGAGATGTTGATGCTTTTAGATAAATCCCTTAAAACATACTTACATTTCACTTTTAAAGAATTGATCTTGAACTTTGAAATTTTCTGCAAGGAAAGGAAATTTCTTAGGAGCTCAAACTTGCTTAATATTCATTTTTCATTACCTACTTCAATATAAAAAAAATAAGCAAATAAAAAAATACAACAATCCAAATTTCAGATTTTTTGTTAGATTTTCAAATTAATGGCTTTAAAAAAAATTCAATAGAAGTGTGATACTATTTTTTTTTCCGAAACGTTTCGTAATTTATGAGCAAACACAAGACAAGCAAAATTTTATATATTTCTTTCATTATAGAAATATTTAAATTTATATTTATAAAAACGAAATATATATATTTTTTTCATAAGAATGTACTGTCTAAAGTCACAGTTGCTAACGTGATGTTTTATTCCCTCAAAACTTGAAATGTGCTGATTCCTAAAAAGTTAAATTTTATTTTTATATTTTTATGTGAAAGCGATCAACATGAGCCTTATTTTATGAGCCAATGATGTAGCACAATGAGCTAATGATGTACAGTGTGCCTATGATTATGAACCAATGAAGTACTGTGCGCAAAATAAACAAGCAAACACCTTGAATAACTTCTCATCTAATGAACGGATTTTTATGATCTAGGACTCAATCTTAATGATTTGAATACTTAACCTTAAATGTGTCAAGAAATCAGTGCGGACGATAATTAGGAATACAAAATCAGACAAAAAAAATGAACAGGAAAATGTGATGCCACTAGTTAAGACAGGAGAGTGATCTGAAGTTCGAACCCCTTACTGTTAATTTCACTTTTTTGTACTTCCTCCAAATCTCGAAAAATTTTTAAACAAATAAAAAAAAAAAAATTTCGCAGAGTTATTAAAAGTGTTTATCCAAAGATAATTTGATGTAAGAAATAAGATTCAATACCTATTTGTTATTTTTTTTTTATTATTTTATTTAAAAACAATCGAAAACATTTTTAATTTTACCCTTCAATAAACATAAAGCAACTTCTATTAATAAAAGACTAACTTTTCTAACACTAAGTGGTCCTAATTCTAGGCATAATGGAAGATTGCAAAGATAATCAAATATCGATTATTTTTCATAATTAAGAAATGAAAGTGCATCATTGCTTAGAGAAATTGCAATGGGTTTAATAAAGCAGTGGTGGCTCAGGGGATAGAGCGTTCGCCTTCGCATGAGGTGAGCCAGGTTCGAATCCGATTGATAGCTGATACGAATTCCGCACCCGGTTCGCACCAATCACAGTGCTGACGTAAAATATCCTCAGTGGCAGATGGATTATGAGTTAAAGTCCCCTTACCATCAGGCTAACCATAGGAGGTTTTTGTGATTTTTTCTCTCCATGCAGCACAAATGCGGGTTAGTTCCTTCAAAAAGTCCTCCATGAAGGCAAATTTTTCCCAAAACTACTCGTAGATACAGGAGCTCCCTTGTCTTCTGGATTGGGTTCAAAATTACAAGGCTACGGAATTGAGTATTAGTAGTCATAAACCTAAAATTGGTTCGACTGTTCAACGACGGCTATAAAATAAAATATAAAAAAGCGTTTAATAAATCTTATTTTTCTTACTTAGAATTTTACTCACTCTTTTTCCGTAGTGTTGTAATAGGAGTTTTTTTTTGGAATAAAAACACAAGGAACTCGCTTTCTTCATGATTTTATTTCTGCTTAGAAGTTCTCTAGACATACGTTCTTTAACACGTTCACGCCGGGTGTTCAGGCCTGAAAGCTGGACGGAAAAGAGAAAATACTGGTAGAAGAACTATTTCAATATTTTATAATATTCGGGTAGTTAATCTATTCTCAACAATAATAATTCACTGTAAGGAAATTTATCACGGCGAAGAAGCAATTCAATATAAAAATTGCATACGTTAAAAACAATTGATAGTTACGGATTTTTATTATTCCCGGGAAAAAAACAAAAAAATGAAATTTATTTGTTACCAGTTTTTACTCCGGTGCGCCGCCTGATGAGTTCTCGCCGGCGTTAACGTGTTAACGAAAATGGCTTCTCTTAACTAGTTTAAAATTTTATGCTCAAGAAGAATAAAGTACAAAAGCAGAAATTGTTAAAGCGATGCTACTAGATTGTTTTGGATCCGTTTAAAATCCCCCCTTAACTAAATTACAGTTGTTTGGCAAGAAACGTGTCATTTCTTTTACCCAAACTCAGAACAACTGGTAAAACAATTATTTCATCTTAATTTATATCTCGGAAAAATAAAACATGATTGTTTACCATGAGTGATATATTAGAATAATAAAACTTCTAATTTTAGATAACGATAATATATATTATTTTCTAAACTTAATTTCTACCTAATGTAAGAAAATAGTCATTTAATTTTAAATCATTTGCTTTTAACTACACTTTAAACATCATAGCTATGTAACCGTGAATAACCGTAATCAAAAGAACGTCGACTTCACCGGTGAATGTCAACAATCACATTGACGCTTTGGTGAATGTTTGGTGCCGTTTCCATACTGGGCAGTGGCACTTAACTAAACCTAGTATATATTTCGGACATAAACCAAAGCGATTATCAACATTCTCCGGTGGAAGTCAACAACCACCAATTTCGGTCATTCGCAGTAACAGCTGAACAAAAAGGCTCTCATCAATAGGTTAAATGTAATTCTTAAATATATACATTAAAATAAAAAGGTAAGCTATGTTATCACGTGTTCTCTTATGTTAAAAGATGCAATTTGGAAAATTTAAATGCTTATTAATGCACACTTGCCGAATGTTAAGCTTTTAAAAAAGTTTTTTTCCTAGTGGTTAGGGTAATGCAATTTTTTTTGAAGATTGTAAGCTGGTGCTTCATTAAAATTTAACAACACTTAAATACTCTTTCAGAGATACATTAAGTCTACCATATATATGTTGAAATTACATAAATGTAATGGTTTTAAATCACATTCATTTAAACAAGAATGAAGCGTAAATAAATAAATTTTATTATATTTAAATATAAAGATTGAATCATTCGACCTAATATTAAGAGATTTTCAGCTTCTTTATAACAAAATTGATTCTTTATAACAAAATAATTAATTTATTCACTGATACTCATGAACTCTGCTACATTATTGACAAAAATTTCGTAATTGTCAATTATTTTGTCAGTTTCCTTAGTTTTGTCAAAACGAAACATGTATTTACGTATAACGCGTATGTAACGAGTGCTTAGTTCGTACAGTCCTTAAAAAATTTAGAAAGTAGTGTCAAAATTAAGAAAATCATATGTAATTTAATAATTTTGTATCCGCCACTATGCTTAATATTTCCAAATAAATATAATTCTAACGTTGTCCACACGTTAATTTACGAATCCAAAATAACTTTACATTATTTATTATTTCATTTATAAAGCTTCTTGTTGTTGTTGAACATTATTGTAACTTTTATTGTATTGTAACATTGTTGTTGAACATTGTTGAAAGTTGAACATTATTGTATTGTTCAACTTTCTTTTCTACTGTAAATTTTTTTTTTAAATTACCAAATTGTGCGACTCAGATTAAGTTATATTTTATCAAATCAATGAAAAGGGGGGGGGGAATAAATTAGTTTTACACAGCAATTTTTTTCAAAAAATCAGGGTGCTATATAAGTATAAGAAAACCTATTTCTTTTTTCAAAACTGTTTGAAGTTTAAAAATCTTTTTATTTTTTCTTTGAGAATCGTACGTAAAGTGTAACTTTGCATCGCAGGAAACGCAATCTATTATATTATAAAGAAAAATTGAATTAAATTTGTTTGTTTTCATACGAAAATTCACAATATTTTTCGGAAAGGAATTATCTGAGCTAGAAGTTCAAAAAATTTGGTTTCTTAAAATCTCTGGAAAATCGGAACGTAAAAAATATATAAATTAATTAAATGCTCTAAAACTGCAGCTCTTAATGTTTAAATCAAAAGAGGTTCATAAGGAAAATATCTTATCGGAAGCATAAATTGCAACTCGGAAAAATAGATATATTTTCAAAATTGCAATGAAACAGAACTTGTCCACTCACAAAGTAAGTCAGCAAACAAGTAGAACGATATGTCTAATTATTTCATGCTAAACAATTAATGATTTTTATTATCTATTGCATTTATCACATGTTGAGGGAGCATGAACATAATTATTGAAGTAATGTTGTTGTAGTCGTAGGCCATTAAGGCATTGGGTCATATCTTGTTTTCCAGTGGCACCATTCTGGCCAAGAATTCGACTTCTGCCACACCCATACGTTACACCACGATTTTTTGATTGACCATACGATTTTTTTGTTATTAAAAGCATAATTCAGAAACGAACAAAATATTAATTCAATTATTTAGTTGTAGTTCATTTACGTCGCACTAGAGTTGCACAATGGGCTATTGGCGACGGTCTGTGAAAAATCCCTGAGGAGGATCCGAAGATATGCCATCACAATTTTGATTCTCTGCCGAGGGGATAGCACCCCTGCTTCGGTAGCCTGACGACCTGCACGTGAAGTCAAGCACTTTACGGTAGAACAGTTTAACGAGTACCAATACCGCATACCTTCGGTCCCTACGCAGACTAATTCTAGTGGTCACCCACCCGCACACTGACCGCAGCTAGTGATGCTTAACTTCGATGATCTGCTGGGCGTGTCTTAACGATCAATTCACTGCAAGACTTCAATTATTCAGAAGATAAACAACTCAGAAGATTTCTCAATAAACAACTCAAAAATAATTGAATTTGCAAAATTTAAGGCCACCGGATTAAACTTTTATAGCTTTTAAAGCAAGGTCGTTAATAGGGCGGATCCATTCATACATTCATTCATTCATCTACAGATCGTAATTTTGACCTGAACCAGAGAAGGATCAATCTCATATTCAGTACCTCCAGGGGTATAATTTGTTATGGGAACATTTAGGATCTTGTGACCCAACAGATACAGCATGCACCAGTCAACATTTACTACACGGGGAGTCTTCGGCGGGCTGGATTCGAACTCCCGTTCTCGGGTCTAGCGCCCTTCCAACCAGGCTATCCTAACCCTATTGAAGTGATAGAGTAGAAAAATACTTACCATCACTTAAAACACAATACGATAACTAGCTCGTCTAGTATGTTTTAATCATTTAATTCTAATGGTTGTAAAAGTTATAATAAATCAAATTTATTAAAACAAGAATCATGCATGGAGAGAGATGTCAACTGCTCCGGATTCAATCAAAATATTTTAAAAAATGGTGTAAAGCTGCAAAGTAAAATTTTTTAGGTTTATTCAAACAACTTTTTAAAAGGCTCAATACGGCTTAGCGGTAACAAAGTGGCGTATAACATAAGCCTTTGAATTATTTAAATGAGTAAATTTATTTAGTAAAGCAAGAATCATACATTAAAAAAATACCTTTAAGCAATTACCTTTAAAAAAAATTACCTTTTTAAAACAATTTCCTGGCTGTGCTTGCTCTAATTATGTCAGATCTGTAGAGGTTAAATAAATCGGATTTGAATGGGTAAATTATTTTGGTTTGTTATGATTCTGAACACTACTAAATAACTACAAGAATACAAAATCTAAAACAAAACAAAATAGTCGGAAAAAAAATTAGTTTTCTTCGTATTTAAAAATGCATTAATAATTGATTTTGAAAATTAGAGAAAATTCAGAAATTAACAAATGTTTTTTTATATCGAAATAATTGCAAATTTGAAAAATTGTTTGGACGTAAGCTGTGTTTGGAAGATTTTACTGTTAACGCAAAAAAGGACAACGGTGTTCCTTGCTGTATTTCAGAATCATAAATTCTTAAAATATTAAATATAATATTTTTCACTTATTTTTACCTAAGTAAATATAAAATAATGAAAAAAATATAAAAACTGTGTTTAATAAAAATTCTGCGACAAAGGGGAAAGGTGTTCATATGCTGTAGTGATTTATCAAAAAAACATGTTTTAATCCTTTTTTAAATGATTTAATTATATTATTTTCTTTTTCAGTATGCTCGTTGCTGGAAACTGGGATTGCTGGAATCTTCGGTCCTCAATCTGATGTCACCAGCATGCATGTGCAATCAATCTGTGATGCCATCGACATTCCCCACGTAGAAACTAGATGGGATTTTCAATTACAAAGAGCTGATATGTCCATTAATTTATTCCCCCGACCTTCAGTTCTAAGCCAAGCCTACGTAGACCTTGTTAAGATATGGGGTTGGAGGAGCTTTTCTTTAGTCTACGATGAGCATGAAGGTATCAGACATGATTTAGAATTTAATAATTTTTGTTTATATTAAATGCATCAATATATGTTAAGGATATACAATTAGTGTATCTTGAATTTACAAAGGATAATGTCGTAAGAATAAAATAATCCTTAATATTTTAAAATGCCGCACAATTTGAATGGATTCCTCTTAAATTGCATTTAATGTCCTCCTAAAATATTTCAAAGAAAGAAAACAGATACTTAATCTCATTTAATTTCATTTTTTTTCATTATTCTATATTTAAATTCATTTTTCATCTTTTCTGTCATTCTTTCTTCGTTCGTTCTCTCATTTTCACTTTGTATGCCTTACCAATTTAAATTATTTAAAAAAAAATTTGTTTTAACCTGCCGTTGTTAACACGCCGTGAACAAGTGCGCAGTTTAAACGTAGAGTATAATACCGGAATCAACTAAACTGCTCCGAATGTAAAATAGATTACGTAATCCAAGTAATCTGTTCAAATAGTGTATAAACTAATTGGCGAAAAAAAAGAGAGAAAAAATACATATCATAGAAGCAACTTATGGTCGTAGAACTATTTCTAAATCTGAAAAAGTAACTGACTCTTATCAGAAATAAGTCAACACCCTGAGGGTGTCAATCAATAAATAAGTAGATTGTAATGCTTCAGCCTGAAAATTAAGCACTAAAATCTTATGATTGATATCTTCGTAATACCTTTCGTTGAATATTGCAAACTATTTAATTCATCGCTTTAAAATGTCATAACTCCACCTATTTTAACGCGTTGAATGCCAAGCTAATTTTACATGGCTTGCCAGGTCTGGCCAAACGGTAAATAACTACAAACTAAATTTTCAAATATTAGACAGATTTTGCAAGTTTTTAAAAGGTTTAGCATGACATATCTGAAAAAAGTGGGTAGTTTTGTAAGCCTACGAATTGTTTAGAAATAGAGGGGGATAAAAATTTACTAAATTGAATTTATTAAACCAAGAGTCACAATTAATAAACTACCACTTGAAAATATTTATTCGTTGGCCGGAGCAAGTTGGCATCTCTGTCTATATAAATAAAACTATTTTTATGTGCTCTATATTGCATTAATTTCTTCAAACCATTTTAGTAACGATAATAATATTTAAAAAATTAAAAATTTACTCGAATTATGTATTTCTAATTATCTTGGCTTCGCCGGTCACCCCCTTGGAGTCACGAACAAACTCTGTGCTGGTAACCGGTGAATTCCATGGCATCCGACGTGTTAAAGCTTTTGCTTTCTAACCCTTAACCCTTTTGTGCCGACTAACACAAATACGTGCCATGGGTGAAAGCCCTTATATAGCAAGACGGAAAAAAGAAAAACCTGGTACGTAAGACATTTCATTCCAGCATTTATTACGAAAAAAATAAAATATCTGTAACTATCAAGATTTCTTTTAAAATTTTAGCATATATATAAAACTGCTTCTTTTCGAAGATAAAGTGGATATTGCTGAATAATTTAAAAAAAGAATAAGTGAACTCCTCCCCAAAACTAACTATAACTGAAAAAGTTTCACTACCAGCCTTTCCTATTTTCCGTCTCGCTTTCACCCCTGATACGTGCCAGCATAAAACCGTATCAACCAGGGTAAAAAGATAAAACTGATAATCAAAGTAATGCTTTAGCAGTTTATTTGTGGGCGGGGTAATAATTGTTTGATTTATTTAATTCGCCATTAATTAGTTCAAAACAAAATTATTTAGTTATACTTTGAACTAACATTGATTATATATATGATTAAACTAACAATAATTAAAGTCAAAGCAAAGTAAGTCTGTCAAATTAGCAACGCCTACATTTAAGCTACCGTTTTTTATTTATTTTCATCCTGTTTCTGATTTTGTACAAATGCTTTTATGAATCACCCTTCTCCAAGCGGTTAAAGTATCACAACCCTGTAGATAAATATAATCATGGAATTCTAAGTGGCTCAGGGTTCCCGTGATCCTTGAAAACTTTTAGTAGTAGTAGTAAATTAATTATTGCAGAATGCAGAAAGATATTTCTTATTCTAACAGATCACTTTGTCGTTATGTGGTTTAGAAGTTGGAATTTTTCTGTATATATACTTTCTTTGGAGAACAATTTTTAGTTCAGAAATTAAATTATCAAAATTTTTTTAATCTTCGTTACCAGTTTTTGAAATATATAATGCCCACGTCTGCCAACTTTTCTGAATTTTATAGGTTTTTGTTTCTATCGAATGTGGCATGCATATTTAGGTTTTTCTATTAAATTCTTGAATTCATAAATTTAAATTAAAAGGACTTTGATCGTTACTACTCGTTAATACATTTAACAAACATATAAATGCTTTTTTATCATGCATTATTGTGTTTAAGATAAGGCAGACAAGAATTTTTCATCCTCCAATTTTGATTCAATTGTCAGTTCACTACCAATTGCAAAACTGCCTTTCTTTCTTTATTTAAATAAACTGGGCACCTGGGCCGCCCTATCCCATTCATCATAAAATTACATACAGTTAGATAAAATACATTGATTTGGCAGACATTGAGGTAGCCATAAAAAAATCAAGCCGTTTACTTGTGAAATAAAGCAATGAAAAATTTCAATATCACAAATTGACGTTTTTACATAACATTAGAAATATTGATTGTAGATTAAAAATAAAGATAAAATATGATTTGATTTGTACAATGATTTTTGAAAAATGAAAGACATAATTGATGAAAATAGATAAATCTTACCTTGATACATGATAAAATAACATATTTGGAGAAAATGCAGTAAATATATTTTATCAGAGAAGTATTGCTCATTAACTACAATAGAATTTGCAAAAGAATTTAACGCGCATAAGTTGATAAATATATATGCATAAATTGGCTATATCAGAAAATAAATTGGAATATAATTTAACTTAAGTTAAACTCTGCTTTGAAAATTTCAGTGAATTTAACTTGAGAGTCTTAAAATTTAAAACAGAACTCACTGAGATTGAGATGTTTCCCCGCTGATCCGCCTCAGAAGGTGGAGCAATTCTTCATTTTTGAGCAATTCCTGTAATTCTTTAATTAATGACACTACTCGGTGAGCAAGTTTAGGCGTCGAATTTGATGTTGCTCGAGGGCTCTTTCTGCTGGGTCTGGTCTCGCACCAAGTATAGTTGGCTGTGTGGTTTTTGTAACAATTACAGCATTTTGGAGGTGTTGTTCTCTCTTTGTTGCATTCATGAGACCTGTGGTTTTCAGCGCAGTTTACACACCTTGCAGGTGCATTGCAGTGGCTTTGAGTATGTCCATAATTTTGGCAGTTGTAACATTGTATAGGTCCACGACCTCCTCGATATCGTTCGATAATGATCGGGATCGGCTGTATGTTGTTGACTTCGAATACTCTATGGTGATTCGCCGTTGATGTTAGGATTATGAAAAAAAGTGGTAGTTGCCGATAGGCCTCTCCCATTCTCTTCTTAAACTCCACTATTTTAAAGGTTTCAATATTGTTTTTCTGAAATTCTGTATTGATGACATCTGTATTAAAGTCCACAGGCAGGCCCCGGACCAAAACCTTAATAAATATGGCTAGCGGTGTTATTTCAGGTTTGCTGGGCAGATCCCGTACTTTGTCGGTATCCTCCTTAAGTTTTGTTGTCGGCAAGATAGTGGCGTCATCTTTTGAGTTATGTTGGCTAGAAGAAGGACAGCTGTTTGTAGACATGAGTGTAGAATTACCTTCAATTATTTTGACTGCATTTTGCTTTTTCTTCTTCTTTTTTCTTTTCTTTGCTGGTGGCTCTGAATTATTGTTAATATTGATGTCCGTGTCAGTTTCTGTATTCAGTGTTGTATTCAGGTTTTTATCTTTATTTTCCATGGTTATGTCTTCAGTGTTTCGATTAGTTTCAGTAATGATTGATTCGACTTCAATGGATTTTTCATTTATCTTCTTGTTTTCTTCTGCTTGAAAATTTTTCCTCTTCCATCTGACGTGATAAGCTGCATTTGTCAATTTTAGGAAGTACGAGTATTCATAGTCTCCAGGGTAACCTATAACTGAACTCCTATAACTGAAAGCCTCCACACGGTTTTTTATAGGTAGTCCGATCAGACCACTGTGAAGGATATCCACTTTCCGAACGAGTCATCTAATACAAAATCTAATTGAAATAAGAAAGTGGTAGCAACTATATGACTAAAAATTTGTTTTATTTATGAATATTATTGGTTTGCCTAATTAACTTGTCAACCACTACAGATTCAATTCTCAAATATATATGATAAATTTTTCTCAATCACTTTTATAAAAGGTTTTGGGTTCATGCGCACAACTGGTTCACTTTTTAAACAGTCTGCGCGGACTACTTATAAAAGACCGTGTGGAGGCTTTTTGATGTAGGAGGTGATGGCTGGACTCACGTTTGTGAGAACAGGAGTTCGAATCCAGTCGGCCAAAGACTCCCAGAGTAGAAAATGGTGACTGGTACACGTTAAATCTGTCGGGTCACATAATCCTCCATGTTCCCCTGAAAAATCGATACCTCTGGAGTATTGAATTGGAGATTGATCGTTCTCTCGTTCAGGTCAAAATTACGATCCGTGGAATTGATGAATGAATGGGTTCGAGTGTGACGTGTGGGTGTGGCAGAAGTCTAATTCTCAGTCATAGATAACACCATTGGAAAACAAGAACAATCGCACCCCCTCTGCCTTAACGGCTGACGACAACGACAGCAAAAAGTAAAACAATTATAGAAAATACTAAGTGGGAACCGATTTTAACTGAAGAAAGCCAACTCTAAAGGGACAGATCCACAAATCATAGGCAATTATTTTGTTTCATTTTACAAATAATGTATAAAAATATTATGATAGCCGACTGCTTTGTAACTCTTCTTCTGGGCTTATAGTCTTTTTTTATAAATCAAGTCCCCCGTTTTTTAAAGCAATTGCCAGGAAAACTAAAAGGAATTGAACTACTTTAAAATATTTGTAACTTCTGAAAGAGATTTTGTCGGTTTAAAGAAAATATATCGTTACATAAAACTGTTGCAGTTTGGCTTGGGTTTTGAAATATTTATTAAAAGTGATTAATATTTTTTGAAATTATCATGAATTTTACGAGATCTGATTTCACGTTAAGTTTAGGAATTCAGCTTGTCAATTGTGATGCAGATATTTAGTTTAAAAAAAGTTTTTGGTCGATAGTAATTAGTTAAAACTTTTTGTTTTCTCTGCACCTTTTCCTACCAGTTTCCAATATTTTGTGGAATAAGGCTTCTATGTACAATAGGGATTTTTTTTATAGTAATATAAAATAAAATTAATAACGGTTATAAAATAAAATATTGATTATAGAATTCAATATTTTATTTTATAACCGTCGTTGAACAGCAGACCGAATTTTTTGTTTACAACTACCAATGTTCAACTCTGTATCCTTGCGAATTTAAACCCAATCTGGTTGACAAGAGAACTCCTGGATCAAATATTGGGAGAAATTTACCATCGTGTAGGGTTTTTTTGATGGAATTAACCCGCATTTACGTTACATAGAGAGGAAAACCACTAAAAAAACGACAAGAGGACTCTAACCCATGATCCGTCTACTGCTGAGGATATTTTACGTCAGCACTGTGGTAGGGAAGAGTCGGATGCGGAATTCGAATCAACCAGCCATTGCTATCGAATCAATCAACCAGCCATTGGAAGACGAGTGCTCTATCCCGTCGACTCATAGATTTCTATCATCACATTTCGGGTACTCAATAAGAGTTTTTGTTTATTTTTAAAAAAATTCAAAGTGCGGTGAATAGAACTAGGAATTAAATGAGCTTTTGGGTAGTTTTTTTTTATGAGTAAGATTTAAAATCTATTATATTTATTTTCTTGTAATCAATGTGCCATTTATAATTTATTTAATATTACAACTCGTGCGATTTTTTTCAATTAATTTCTTATTCTGAATATCGTGTCCATCAGGGAAAAAAAGAGAACTAAGCTTTCTGTTATCTATCAAATATGAACAAAACCAATGGCCGCCATTGATTAGTGATTCTGACGTGCATTTAGCTTTATTATTTATTTACCGCGTATAATTTCACTAATGGTAGTTAAAAAAGCGGAAAAAATTTTGAGCATTATACAATATAAAAAAGGAAACTTCCCTTTTGGTAGTGTGTTCAGATATTTTTTTACAGTTATGAAATATTAATAAGTTGCAATTATAACAATAGAATTCAGAAAAAATAATTTTGTAAAGAGAAGATACTATATTAAAGTTTTATTTGATGAATTAGTATTGTTTAGTACACACGTAAAGCATTTGTAATTATTGTAAAAGTATTATCCATTACTTAAATTAATATTTATTTTTCTGTTGATTAATTTATAAACGTTATTGGAAATTTATAAAGTGCGTATAATAGTTTTGTTTAGTTTGTTTTTTAGTTCGCAAACACTGGTAAAACTAATGAGATTCTGTGTAGTTTATCAAATTATCGTTGATAAATAAACGAAAATTAATACTGATGAAAAGAGGGTTAGTATGGACGTTGGATTAGTGAAGATCAAAATAATATTTCTGTTATTCATCAATGGAATTTTTTCTGTAAATTTGGCAGATTGGCTATGTTACACTATTATGTACAGTTGTATGACAAAATAAGTGGTAATTAAATAGCAAATAAAAACAAAATAATTATAGTGGAATAGAAAGTTTTTATTGCTTTTTAATTGCCATTTTATGCCGTGTTTGATAAAAGGATTGCTATCCCATGAATGAATGCGCTATGCTATGAAGGAATATGCAATGATTTCAATGGATATGGGAATTACATGTTTTAAAAATAACTTTTAATTTAGCATCTTTTTAACCAATAGTGTATTTAACTGAACAAAAAATTCTACGGTGATAGTTTAGACACATAGTTTAGACACATGTACGATGATAGTTTAGACAGGGCTATAAAGAGAATAGAAGGGATGGTTCACTCCTTGGAAGAAACTCTCGCCGCGCCAAACATCTGATTTTCTCCTGTGACGTCACGGCGGTGCAATGCTTGCACTTTTACTTCAAGAACGGAGCGTTCAGTCTAACTAGCGTTAACTAATTTGTGTTCGGTCTAACAAACTTGTGATGCCACAATTGCCATTACATATTTATTTACTATCCTTTAAAATATCTTTGATTACTAAAGCTTTTTTTATTAATCGAATTATATTTAAAATAAATCAAAGACTTAAGCTTTTAAAACGAACATAAAATATTTATTCTTTTTTTGCATCGATTAATGTAACGGATACTTTTTATTTCATTACTATGCAGACTTATTAATTCACTGTCACGCCAAATTGAAAACAAAAATTTATTTATAACTATTTATTCTAATTTCTAACCGCTAAATGTTTCAGTTGTGTGGTTGTAATAAAATTCCATAAATTTGTGGGCGACTCGTGATTGCCAAGGTGTTCTTTTAACCCAATATTGATATGCGGGGTTGGCTTTGTTTTAACTGCTATATTTTGATAAATTGTCAATTTTGGATCTCCTACCCATGCTTCTACTGTGTCCGCTAGGAACAGGGGTGAAAGCGAGACGGAAAAAAGGAAAGGCTGGTAGTTAAACCTTTTCGGTTATAGCTAGTTTTTGGGAGGAGTTTACTTATTCTTTTTTTAAACTATTCAACAATATCTCCTTTATCCTTTTAAAATAAGGAGTTTTATATATATGCTAAAATTATAAAAGAAATCTTGATAGTTACAGATGTTTTCTTTTTCTCGAAAAAAATGCTGGAATGAAATGACTTACCTACCAGTTTTTTCTCTTTTCCGTCTTGCTATATGAGGGCTTTCAGCCATGGCTAGGAACAATTGT
The DNA here is from genome assembly GCA_949128135.1 of Parasteatoda lunata. Lineage (NCBI taxonomy): Eukaryota > Metazoa > Arthropoda > Arachnida > Araneae > Theridiidae > Parasteatoda > Parasteatoda lunata. The sequence goes on along the minus strand of OX421981.1, from coordinate 46,714,934 downwards.
ATTCACTTTTAATTTCAAATTTGTGGAGGCTGGGAGTGCCCTTTCAGGCCTCCCCAGTCTCGATTTTTCTAACCGTCAGAAATGATATTCTGATTGTATGATCTCTCAAATGAGAGTATTCTTATTTGATCCCTTTAAGGGATTTCCCTTTTTTTGGATGATGTTAAAATGGCCATTATATATATAATACCTATTCTTCTTAATAAAATAAATTTTTACTAAAGGATTTATATTTTGTTTCCTAGAGACAGTCATTTTGTTTCATTCATTTATTGACGGCCAAAAAGAACAATAATGAATATACTATAGGGGAGAGTCGGGTAGCCCCGCCAACTTAAGGAGTATTGCTTATATTTCTGTATAATATTGAGTAATAATAAATTTTTTTCTATGTTTCTATTGTTTTATCATCTAATTAAATAATGCAAAAGGAATAAACCAAAAAAAGAATAGTTCAACTTAAAAAAATAGAAATTTAAAAAATTTGACTACTGTATTCAACATATTTTCAAAATTATTGTTTACCATGTTACCAGCTGCATAAATACTTGAAACCTAGAAAATAATCTTTTTTTAATATACTAATTAATGTCCGATGGCCCATTGACTTGAAAAAATATTCTATACATATGAAATTGACAGTGGGCGAGGTTACCCGACACTCCCCTATATATTTCCACTTTTGCGATCAACCACCACCATAAAGCTCTAACTAATATTGGAACATTCTTTTTTTGTGACATATTCCAAGATATTCGTTGTCTTCTATAATGATTTTCCTCTGTTGTTTGAAGTGAATTACAAAAATTTTAAATTATTAACGAAATTACAGTTTGCTCGATTGCAACTTGCAAACATTATGATAGAAACACAGAAGAATATTTCCATGTGTTCCCTAAAGTAAATGAACAACTACGTAAAGAATGGATTCAACGTTGCAAACGAAGTAACCCAATTAATATAAAACAGCAATACTGTCGTTATTCTGTCGTTTAAGAACTTTTATATGAATTCGCCATTTAAAAAGAAACTTTAAAAAGAACTACTTTACTTCAAAAAGAAAAGCAGCCAAAAAAATTGAAAATGGATAAAGTCCAAGCTAATTAAAACTTAAATGAAATGTATAAATAATTAATAGTTAAAATCCTCCTAATTTCATAACATATTTTTTAATGTAACTATTCTAAATATTCATGATTTTTTTTTAAAAATTATATTCTCTTAAATTTAAATATCTATAAATAATTGTGAAATTTCTAATATTATTATGAACCTAAATTATTATTTGTTTCAGTAATTAGTGTTTAAAGTTGATGTTTCTTAATGATTTAGTATGAATAAATTGCCATTAACAGCATATTTTAAAATCAGGATTCTAAATTTAACCTAACTTATTGTTATCAAAGAATATTTAGATAAAAAAGTGTCGATATATGCTTTAATTTTTTAATAATAAAAGTTAAAACTGAACTTTTTAAAATAAAGTATTTATATTGTCATTTACGACGACTAGTGAAATATTTTTATTAGTTTAAAATGGTATCTTTTTAATGTTATGGTCAGGAAAATATTTTTGAATTTTATTTTTGAACGAAAATAATGTGTTGATTGAGAAAAGTTTGAAAGCTAACATCAAGAAAAAGTTGAACTGATTTTTACAGACAGAATGATGCAAAGTTTTCATATATTTGCTTGCGAGCTCCGAGATTTGTGTGCGGTGTGACGTCATGAGGAGGGAAATCGTAGCTTCAGCTCAAAGAGAGTAATGAACCATCCCTTCTCTCTTTAGCCCTGCCGTTGACATGTCAATATCAGCACAGTTCTCACAAGTCATCCAGTGGTAGTAAACTTAAGTTAATGCTTGAAAGAATTTTATTTTTCAAAATACTACTTTATAGTTTAGAAGTTTTGTAAGTCCCATTTCTCATAAAAAACAGCCTTTACAAAATTAAACATAATGATCACAAATGTATTAAATTATAAAAGTTTGTTTCATTTCCGCTACCACAAATTTTTTTTTTTTTTGTCTAAAAACTGTCGTTACTCTGATACAAAATTTACAAAGTTACCCGTTTCTAAAGTTTTATATTCCTTTAATATTTAAAGTTCAAATAGTAAAAATATAGAAATATTAAAAATCAAAGTTTTTTTTTATGTGATTATGATATATCTGTCATTGAGAGTGGTAATCGATAAAGATAAAACCAAGTTAAATTTCTTATTTAAGCAACCATTTTAATTAAAATTCACATTAATTTTATTTCCTAAAACACAGAGATGCCAACTTGCTCCGGACAGCAAATATATATTTTAAAGTGGTAGTTTATCAATTGCGATTCTTAGTTTAATAAATTGAATTTAGTAGATTTTTATCTACCACTATTTCTGAATAATTAGTTTTGTTATATAATTCACCACTTTATAGTACATAGCCATGCAATACCTTTTAAAAAGCAAGCAAAAAGAGTCAAATATTTGCCAAATTTACTTTGTAGTTATCTACCGTTATTTCAATTATTTTGGCGTGTCCGGAGCAGTTGGCATCTCTGAAAACAATGTGTTATGATCAGAAGATAATTTCATATTTTCTACCAAAATAGTTGGATGATAATATATAAATTTATTATATAATAGTTGGATAATGATAATTTAAGAGTTGGATGATAATAAATAGTTGGATTCATTATCTTATTACCACTTGATCTTTTCTATCAACACAAGTTTTGAAAAAGAATTTCGTCTCGTGCTGACGCGAGAGCGGCTGCGAAAAATTTAAATGCTTCAAAGAACAAATATCAAATCTTATATATTTAATTAAATTGTTTAGATATGATGTTAGTCAAATCTTGTAAAAATGAATTTATCATACGTCCAATCCAAAGTTGCTGGTGTGATTTTACAAAAACTAAATTGGCCATTCACTGGTTTAAATTTTTATGGATTTCAACGATGGCCACTTATATACACATTAATACAAATCTGCAAGATTAACAAATATTTCCACACGTTGAAGGAGTGACCTGAAAAAGACATGCATTTCCCTCTTTCTATACAAAAATGTACTCTTTTTCTTTCTGACAATTCAATGAACTAGGTTTTTCTCATGTTTTAAGGCAATGTTTGAAGATGTATTCTGTGAAAAAAAAAAAATCTGTTATTTTCTAACTTTTTGCTTGTGTAAGAATCATTCAAAGTTTTCGTTGTGGTTGTGTCTTGATAAGAATAAAATATTTATATTGACTTTTTATAAAATGTAATGAAAACTAAATAATTGGTTTAATTTAATTAAAATTCGATTGAGAATGATTAAAATAAATAAAATCAAAAAATTTAAAAGTTATGAAATATGTAATGCCCATTGTGGCATCACGCGTAATTTTTTAAATGGTTCCAATCCTGTAAAAATGAAGCTTCTTTATGTTTAGAGCCTGAAATTGAAGAGGTAAACAGTTTTTAGCATTTTCTACGAAATCTCACTTTCTTTAAAGGGAGAAAATTATTTTATCGGAATGAAGTTTATAGCATTTAAATAAATACAAACCTCATTGATATCAATTTCTCGCTTGATTTCATTTCATACATTCAAATTCTAAGGACGGTTAAACTTCGAAATACTTGATGGTTAATCTAAAATATAATATAATAATTAAAAATTATCTTTGCCACAATATCATGAGAGTTTTTCGGTCAACTAAAGATGGGCTGAAATCAGGTAAAATTATTCCCCGAGTATTAAACCCAGGGCTGAATAGTGAATATCTTTGGCCCTCTATTAAACCTGTCATACCAGTAAACTAGGGATTATCAAACTTTTTGTGTCGAAATAAAGTTTGATTTTCATGATAAAGTTATTAATTAATTAAATAATAACCACCTTCACATATATATTTTTTATTTTGATTATTTTATTAAGGGGACAATAGACCTTTATAAAGATGACTTTTGATGCTAGGAACCTAATGTTTTGTGTATGAGCTACGCATAAATGATGTTTATGTGTAGCTCATATACAAAACACTATACTTAAAGTGGGGATGAAATAGCAATTAAGATATTAGAGTTAGGTTGTTTAATTGCGTCAACAGCTAAACACTTCACAGTAAGCTTAACTGTCCTGATTTCTGTTTAGATATAATGGTGATCAATATCATTGAAATACAAATTTATTAAATCAAAAAACAGTTTGTAAAATATGATTCTCCCTATCGCTTTATATATCAGAGAAAAATCTGCCACCCAGTAGCAGAAGAAGTTGACAATTATGCGTTTATTAATTCGGTGCCATTGGATGCCTACCCGAAAATGTTTGTGTTAGAAACTGAAATACTATTTTCGAAAAATAGTATTTCAAATAAATGAGTTAAAAGAGAACTGCAAATTTAGCTTTCCGTTAACATACAATAAAGTCTGTTAACTTCCGTTAACATATAATAACAATGAAATGATTTCCGCACGATTTTTTTCCAGAAATAGTAAGCTCTTCTCTGTCATATTTATAATTATAAGAAATAATCTAAGTTACATTGTAAGAGGGTATAAATGAAAATATAAGACATACATAATTAAATACCGCTTTACGTAAATTGATGTCAACGCAATTGGAATACTTGTATGGTAATGCTTATTTAGCAGTGAGGATTGTTTTATTTTTCCAATTGGATTAAGTAACTAATTGAGAATGAAATTTTCATGTATTTTAAAAAATATTTGGTCACCTGAATTTTTTGCTTTAAAAAGTTTTGTCTGTTACCCAACATTGCAACAGACAGGACGTTATTAACAAGGTTTTTTTTTAAATTTAATTTTCATACTCTTAATAATTTTAAAGTAATATGAAGTATCTTTGCCTGAAATTAGTAAAAAATAAGAGGAATTATGGTAACAGACATGACATTCGACCTTGAGTTTGCACAATAACTCATCAACTAAAAAACTATTTTTAACAGCTACTTAATAAAAAGTATTTAAATTGCATAGAAAAAGTATATGTACTTCAGTATTTTTTAAATTAACTAAACAGTTATTCATATTCTAAAATAAGGAATTTTCTTTTCGATATTATAAATAAATTTTGAAAATAACCCCTGTACAAGGAACTATATGCATCATGAAATATGGGAAAATTAGACAGTATTTTCAATTACACTTAAATAAAAAAAATCTTTTAATCAATACTTCTTTTAAAGATAAAATTATTTTTATTTTTTTAGAAAAATTTGATCATGAATAAAGTTTGGAATAAATGTTACTTAAAATAGTAGGAAAAATATGTTTTTAAAAATAAAAAGTACATCTTTGAATTTTTTTAATATTTTATTTATAATAATAATTATAATTAATAAAATAATTTAAAATAATTAAAATTATTCTTTCTAGAACAACATCAAAAAAATAAATATATATCGTTTTGATAGTTGTATACCTCTAAAACTTCAAACCCTGTAAAAATGTTTCTCCTCTGCAGAACCCTTTATGTAGGAAAACTACGATTTCTTGAATTTTTTGAAGTTACACTTTTATTATTAGAATGCAGTTATAATTGATTTATTCTTTACAAATCTCGTCTTATTTAAAAATTCAATTTTTTATTTATTTTATGACGGAAACAATAAATATTTAATTTATATAAGGATGTATTTCAAACAAATTAATTACCTCATTCATATGATTTTTTATCGAGTTGCATACAAATTCAAATAAAGTTACACTTTTGTTATTAGAATGCATTTATAATTTATTTATTCTTTATAAACTTCGTCGTATTTAAAAATTAAATTTTTTATTTACTTTATGATGAAAACAATAAAATATTAATTTATATGTGGTGTATTATCATGGTGTATTTCAAAAAAATTAAATACTTCATTCATATAATTGTTTAATTATATATCAACTGCCTCACGCATCCCATTATTTTTCAATTATTTCAATATCTGATTTAATGCCTGCTCCTAATGTTAGTTGTATATAGGTTTCGGTGATGGGAATGTAAGACGTTAAATAAAACTATATGCAATGAAACATCCTCTTTAATAGTCAAAGATAACAAAACCATCCAGAAACTAACAAACTCCAATTAACTGATTAATTGTTAAAAACATTTAAAAACTTGTTATAAAAATCAATTAAAACTTTAACTTTCGATTGTAAACATCTCAAAACTTCAGGTGGGCGTCACCGGGTAGAAAACGAAATATCGTGGCGAAGTCTCGGACGCTGAACAACAACTCCTTCGAAGGCAACTGTCATCCTCTTAAGTACTCGACATCAGCCTCTTCACTCTCAGTCGTGGCCGCCGGTTGTGCTCCTCCGCCGGTGTTCATCCGCGTAGGAACTATTCCGGTTCATCCTCGTACCTTCGGTCTTCGATCCAATCCTCGATCCTTCTACCTCGGATTTAATGCTATATCAGCTGTCGAAACCAACAGCCTCTACAGTAGCCCCCTACCAGCGGTAGCGAGACTTTTCCAGCTCATTGCTTATACTTTCCCTGAAACTTAACTCGACGGCCTGGTCGTGTCTTAACCTCTTTTGGCATGTCACAAGGTTCCGGGATAGTAGATTCATCCTCTGTTGATTCGCTCCTAGCTGTTGATTCGCTTTTAGGCAATATGTCCTGTTCATCTCGGGATACATATGCAGGTTTTAGACGATCCACGTTTACCGTACTCTCTCGGCCATGAATAAGAATCCTAAAAACCTTCTCCCCTCGACTCAGTACTTGAAATGGACCTTCGTATGGTGGCTGCAGGCCTTTTTTCAGGACATCGGTCCTCAGGAAAACATGACTGCACGACGAAAGGTCTTTACTCACAAAAACTGCTCTGATGTCTGGACTTTACTGGCAGCAACTCCTGCATGGTCTCTTTTAGCTTTCCAACAAAGTTTGCGGGATCCGCTGTACCAGTAGATGGACATAAAAATTCTCCAGGCAGTCGTATCGGAGTTCCGTAAACCATTTCCGCTGTCGTTGCTTGCAAGTCCTCCTTCCATGCAGCTCTAAAACCTAAAAGTATGGTAGGTAAAACTCTGGTCCACTGACTTGTACTGTAGGCTCTAATCGCCCCCTTCATCTGTCTGTGAAATCTTTCCACTTGGCCATTTCCTGCGGGATGGTAAGGACTTGTTCGATGACGGGCCGAACCCAGGAACTTAGTCAGGGCATCAAACAGTGAGGCTTCGAACTGTGTCCCCTGGTCTGTTGTGATTCGTAGAGGTATTCCAAACCTAGCAATCCATCCAGCATAGAAAACCTCAGCAACAGATTTGGCTGTTATATCTACGAGCGGGTAAGCTTCTGGCCACTTGGAAAAACGGTCGACACAAGTAAGACAGTAGCGAAAACCTTCTGATGGCGGCAAGGGACCTACGATGTCGATGTGCACGTGCTCGAACCTGGCATTTGGTGGAACAAATGTACCAAGCTTGCTCTGAGTGTGACGTGTCACCTTAGAACGTTGGCAAGCCAAGCATTGCTGAGCCCATGTCCTAACATCTTTCTTTATACCAGGCCAAACATATCGCTCTTCCACCAACCTTATAGTAGCTTTAATACCTGGATGTGAAATAGAATGCAGTTTGGAAAAAACGTTTTTTCTGTCCACTTCGGGTACGAATGGTCGAATACGTTTGGTTGATACATCACAAAGCAGCTCCACACCAGGATCACCTATTACGAATGGTTGAAGTACCAAAGATGAGTTACCGGTTTGAGCTAAAATTTCGGCTAGTTCCTGGTCACCTTTTTGGTTGTTAGCCATTTCTTGAAAATTGATGTGGGAAGGTGTTTCTATGGTAGCAATGCTTACTCTGGACAGCGCATCTGCAACCACGTTATCTATTCCCTTCACGTGCTGAATATCCGTAGTGAATTGGCCAATAAAATCCAAATGACGTAATTGTCTTGGCGAACACTTATCTTCTTTTTGTTTAAAAGCATATATCAGCGGCTTGTGGTCAGTGTAGATAATAAACGGCCGACCCTCTGCCATATGCCGAAAGTATTTGACTGCCATGTATGCAGCCAAGAGCTCTCTGTCGTAAGCACTGTACTTTCTTTGAGATGGTGCGAGCTTCTTTGAATAAAACCCAAGCGGTTGCCACTCTTTCTCGATCCGCTGATGCAAAGCAGCACCCATCGCAGTATCTGAAGCGTCTACCACCATCGCCAACTGTGCATTCATGACAGGATGGTACAGCTTTGTTGAATTCGCCAATTCCTTCTTGCTCTTCTCAAACGCAGCAACTGCTTCCTCCGACCACTTGATCACGCTTTTATCATTTTTCTTAGCACCTTTTAAATATTCGTTCAAAATTGCTTGAGTGTGGGCAGCTCTCGGTATGAATCTTCTGTAAAAATTCAAGACCGCAAGAAATCGACGCAGCTCTCTAATTGTAACTGGCTGAGGAAAATTAGCAATTGCAGAAACTTTATCAGGAAGCGGAGTAATACCCTTTTCCGTAACACAATGCCCTAGGAATTCTACTGTAGACTGTCCCAAGACACATTTGCTTACGTTGAGTGTTACACCATATTGAGCAAAACGTTGAAAAACTCTTTTTAAATGAATTAAATGTTCTTCTTCGTTCTTCGAAGCTACTAATACGTCATCAAAATAAGGTACACAAAATTCGAACTCACCCAAGACTTGATGAATGAAGCGTTGGAAAGTTGCGGCAGCATTTGATAATCCAAACGGCATATACAAAAACTCGAACAATCCAAACGGCGTTGTTACTGCAGTCTTTGGCACGTCTTCTTTGCGCACTGGAATCTGATAATACGCTTTTTCTAGGTCCAAGGTAGAAAATATCATTTTACCTTCCAAAACCTGAAAACAGTCTTGCATGTGGGGAACAGGGTACCTATCTGGCACGGTCACACCATTAAGACGACGAAAATCACCACACGGTCGCCAGTCGCCATTCTTTTTTAGAACCATGTGTAACGGACTTGCCCAACAGCTTTTGGAAGGCTGACAAACCCCTGATGCTACCAGAAACTCGAACTCTTGCTTTGCAGCCTTCAACTTATCTGGCGATAAACGTCGAGGTTTAGAAAAAATAGGCGGTCCTTTTGTTTGTATCCAATGTTCTACTTCATGCTTAACCTTTCTTGGTGTGACACCTGACCTAATCAGAGAAGGAAACTCTGACAACAACTGGTGGAACTTAGAATTCTCTAAAATTACCTTTACCGTTGAAGTAATCCCAGCATACCGGGTACCTCTTGTTTGCAACTTGGTCAAAGGATCAATTACTGCAGCATTTTTGACATCGACTAATAAACCAAAATTGCGTAAGAAGTCAGCTCCGATAATTGGTTGAGGCACGGCAGCGATGATAAAAGGCCAGCTGAACTCTCTTCTGAGTCCGAGGTCTAATTTCAACAGGCGTTGGCCAAACGTTGGAATGGTCGTACCGTTTGCGGCGAACAATTTCATCTGTGAAGAATGGTCACTGGATGCATAGGCAACACGAGGTATCACAGAGACGTCAGCTCCCGTATCGATGAGATAACGTGAGGATGTAGACTTGTCCGTCAGATAAATCCGCTGAATCATCGCCTCGCCGTCACCCTTTTGACGGGATGACGGCCTCAGCAGTTTTCCGGCTGGAACGAACATGGAGGTCGGCATTTTGTCGCTCGTTGCTTGAATACCCTATGATACCAGCAATACTGTGAATTTGCAGACTGTCTGCTTCGGCTAGTGGAGCGTTTCTGACTAGTACTTCTTGACCGGTCACTTGTACGGGCTTCCAACCGTGAGAGACGAGCTGTGATCTCTGTCAATAAAGACCGTAAATCCGTCTGATCCGTCGAACCAGCAACTACGCTGACTGACTGTGCGTTAGTTGTTGTAGCCATAATACCATCCGCCATCTCCGCCAGCTTGTCCAGATTGTCGTTGGAAATTGCCAAAATCTGTTGAACATTAGTAGGCAACCTCTGCAAAAATAAAGACTTAAGAAGCTTGTCGTTAATTGTTGTACCGGCTTTATTTCGCATTTCCAGAAGCAGCCTTGAAGGACGGCGGTCACCAAGTTGCATTTCCGAAATCACATCCCTTAAGCGTTGAGCTTCAGATTCAGCATATTGAGTGCACAATCTTTTTTTAAGTGCAGTGAACGGCTCATCCACAGGTGGACTGATAACAATGTCGCTGATAATCGCCAGTTCCTCCGGTTGTAGAGCAGAAACTACGTGGTGAAACTTCGTAGACTCTGTAGTTACTCCGGCAAGAGTGAACTGACTTTCAATTTGTCTGAACCACAATTCGGGATTGGCTCTCCAAAAAGGTGGCGGCTTCACAGTGACACGAGCAACTTGTTGATCAGCAGTTTCCGTAGATTCGGGCATTTTTTATTAATGTATAAGTCCCACAATAGAAGCAATTCGTACTCACGGCTTACCAAGAATTTTAAAACTTGCAATGTACCAGCATCTCTTCGTAATTCATGGGCTAGTAGAATTTCCCAAATGCAGTTTGCAGAAACAGAAATATACGTGTTCGTTCACGGGTCACCAATTGTATATAGGTTTCGGTGATGGGAATGTAAGACGTTAAATAAAACTATATGCAATGAAACATCCTCTTTAATAGTCAAAGATAACAAAACCATCCAGAAACTAACAAACTCCAATTAACTGATTAATTGTTAAAAACATTTAAAAACTTGTTATAAAAATCAATTAAAACTTTAACTTTCGATTGTAAACATCTCAAAACTTCAGGTGGGCGTCACCGGGTAGAAAACGAAATATCGTGGCGAAGTCTCGGACGCTGAACAACAACTCCTTCGAAGGCAACTGTCATCCTCTTAAGTACTCGACATCAGCCTCTTCACTCTCAGTCGTGGCCGCCGGTTGTGCTCCTCCGCCGGTGTTCATCCGCGTAGGAACTATTCCGGTTCATCCTCGTACCTTCGGTCTTCGATCCAATCCTCGATCCTTCTACCTCGGATTTAATGCTATATCAGCTGTCGAAACCAACAGCCTCTACATTAGTGATGAAAACGAGCAAAAAAGATCAGAAAATATACCCAAATCTAATCAATTGTCTGAAAGCATAGAAACATTTGCGAATGTAAACCGTAAAGCAAATTTTTAAACAATAGTAAATACTGAGAAGGATATTGTTGAAATTGTATCTAAGAACAAGTTCTAGTTGTTTATCCCGTAAGAGTAAATTTTTGAAAAATATGCTCAGTTTTTTCCCTGATTTTACGTCGTTCCACTGCCTCGTGCGTTTTTTAAAGCTAGTCCGACGAAAAACGGAAAATCGATAAATAGAATTGACTTTCTAACGACTTTGAAAAACGTTTGCGACTCCTTGTTCCTAAATGATTTTCTATTTGTTTTGCTATTTAATTTTGATAATTTGTTATAAAACACCTTGTGCGTTTATTTAGTGTATTAAAATTGAAATTTTTCTGAGATATTTTTTTATTTTCAAAGGTGTGATTCGCCTTCAAGATTTTTTAAAAGAAGCACAGGTGAATGATTGGCGAGTCCAGCTATATCAATTTCGCCCAACACAAGCCTACAGAGATATCTTTTGGAAGATCAAATCAGCAGGAGAATCAAAAATTGTTCTCGATGTCAAACGAGACACTTTGCGCACAGTTTTAAAACACGTAAGTCGGCTTTTTTTTTCAATTACACTTGCTAATGGCAGTGATATATATTCAAATAAAATGCCAGTGGCTAATATTTGATTGAACCAGTCATTATTAACTTTATCCATAACTATTTAAATCTCTGGTCTTTTTTTGAAAATTAGGAATTTTAAAAAGACAGTTTTTTAAGTAATTAGCTGGAAAAAATACTGCAACTCATAGAATCGAAATTCCTGAAATTTAATGAGACAAATCGGAAAATATTAACTTAGGAAATGATGTGCCTTAACCCTTTACGATGCAAAATGGGATAAAACCTTTATCTAAGGCGGGGAACTGCTCGGTTCAATACGCTATACCAGAAAAACAACTCACAGGGTCAGCAACATACTCAGATTTAGCAGAGTCATTTGAACTAAGATCTAGCGCATGCGCATAAGAAGCAAAAGGACAGGAGGTACATCATCTGTGTACCGATTGTTGGACAACTCTACATGCATGGTTGGGTACGTTGCATCTCTCCAAATCCATTTTATTCTTTCTTTCTATGTTAAAATACGTTAGCAAATTTAAACCACTGACTGTTCTACACGTATTCACTCTGCAGTCTTCTCCGCATAGCAAAACCGGTTTTTCCGTGTTATTAGGAAAGGAAATTGCGTATCGTGGGTAAACATTCTCCCAATTTTTGCCTATTTTTTGAACCACCAGTTGGTTAATTAGCATGGGTGACATAAATATATTTTCAAAGAAAAATCTTAATTGATAGTACTGTACTGTTCATCAATAGTGTAAAAATGCAGAACAAACCAACTATAAAAAAGCTCTTCTTTTTCACCACAACACTTTACCATTACCAGTATTGGTTAGGAGGAGAGGAAAGTTCAAACCCATTTCCAGATCCCCTGCTGCTGTGCCCCTAAGAGTCATTTTCTCCTTTATACACAGGGACTACACCTAACATTGGGGAACTAGTTTACATTTTGTCAATGAAAGCTAGACTTCTTCTCCTATGTATATTCCTTGTTTGGGCTCCGGTGTGCGCTGTTATAGGTAAAAATAAATTATCAGGATCAATAGTTGATGAACATCCTCAAAAAACAATTATAACCTCAAACCTCCAGGAAATGCTTACCCTATTTCTTTTTATGATGCCTATCTGTATTTTTAACCAATTAGCTTGAAGAAGAAAAAGTTTCTTTGCCCATTTCGTATGTTTGGTGCACCTCTAAGGGGTCACATTACCCAAATATTGATTAAAGTATTGAATAGGTCTTATTGCTTACATTTAAAACTCCAAGAAGTTCAAATACACTGGAAAAATTCATTTTTCTACCAGTATAGCTTATAATGTTATGAATGATGTTATAAAAACGAAGCGGTTTTTTTCAGCAAAAACAAACATGCTTTTAACAAGATTCGATTTTAGCGTATATCTTTTATTTGAATCCCTAAAAGATTTTTTTATGATAGATAAAAATAAACTTTTAACAATTAGCTTGATATTTTTAACAAAACTGCGCATTAAAAGAGAGTTTCAAAAATTATTGAAATTTGCCGCATGTTGTATCTATGTTTTCGATATTTCTTTATTTTACTTTGCACGGAATAATAATAAATAATGTCTATTTTATCTTTTATTTTTTACAATCAGCTTGATATTTTTAACAAAACTGTGCATTAAAAGAAAGTTTCAAAAATTATTGAAATCTGCCGCATGTTATATCTATGTTTTCGATATTTCTTTATTTCATTTTGCACGGAATAATAATAAAGAATGTCTAGTTTATCTGTAAGTAAATAAATAGCAAATGCTATAAAGCAACCAAAATAATATTTGTTTTACTTTTATTTTAAAAATATGGCGATCCAACCCAACCCGAATGTTCTTGATAATGTTCAAGTCTGGACTCCAGGCAAACCAATCCATTCGTTAAACCCCAATGTCACCATAAAAATGCTTGGTGAAACTTTTAACATAACAACCAGTGTTGCAATTCTATTGTAGAAGTAGCCTGGTTCCAACCAATACCTTCTAAAGAGTCCCATCTAGGAGATATTGATCCAATCCTTAAAATTACCACGCCGAGGAAGCACGTTGTCATTCGAAATAGATAGCAGGCAACGGCGTTGAGCCTTCCATAAATTTGGATCAAGGGCCCCAGTGTATACTAGAAGAAGCATTCGAAGACCATAGTTCCGCCTCCGCTTATAGACATGACTGTCTAAATAATAGTATCGTCCTAATATGTGTTCTACCTTACTTAACAGAGTAGTTACTTTACAAATCAATGGGTACCACCACTACATTTTTTTATAAAAATTATAATTTCTAAAAATTAATACAAAACAGCTTTATTTACTTCTGCATTCTTATTTTTAGCTACACTCTAATTATTAAAATAGAACAATTTTGCTTTAAAATTCAATATAATTTAATTAATTTTATAAGCATTTGGAAAGCATATTCATCAAATTAATAAACAAATGAATAATTACTTAAAAAGGAATTAAAACTTCCCTAGGTTTACTTTAGTAAACGCAAAAAAGTAAAACACTTATTTTTATTGTTAAAATAGTTTACTTTTTATCATTATACAAACATACAATAAATTCAAAACAGCTAAAACATGTTAGTAAAATTGAATAGTTAGTTGTTTTTGATTAGCTGTTTCTTTTTATCATATTAATAACCAATATTAAAGCAGAAAATTATATCAGATTTCTTATCAATTGACAATTAATCAGTATAAAATTGAATTGTATAGTTTTTAAAAAGCAGTATATTTTATAGAAAATGATATAGAGTGGAATTTTAGAGACGCCATCTATCGATACTTTAAGTAACTACGCAGTTAAGAAAGGGAGTTCACATATTCTAACAATACCTAAATTATTGGTAAAAAGTGTGTTATAATTTGTTTTCTCATAAAAGAATCTCTTTTAGGCTCAACAAGTTGGAATGATGACTGAAAGTCATAATTACCTCATCACTTCTTTAGTAAGTAAAAAATTATGATATCTGTATAAATGTATGTTTTTAATTTCACCATAGTAATAATTTCCTATTTTTCAGGATCTTCATACCATAGATATGGAAGATTTTAAGTATGGCAAGACAAATATCACTGGGTTTCGATTAGTCGATGAAAACAATGCTGACCTTCAAGGTCTTGTCGTAGAACTTAATACAAAATGGACAGGAGCCATCCGAAAACTTGATTTTCCAATTAAAACAATTCGAGTAAAAACATAATTACTATTTATCTTTTCTATATTAAATAAATTTATAAATTTATTATGTTATCAATATTTAACTGAGACTTTTACTGAAAAATCTCAACAAAAAATATTATGTCTTTTGTGATGTAACATAATTCCTAACCTTAAATTTACCAATTAATTTAAAAATCGGAATTTCGTTAGCTTGACAATTGACAATGATTTCTATTTTGAAAAAGTCAATTGCATTTTTTATTATCTAATATGATGCAATTGTTCAGTTCGGTTTTTTTAGTATAAAAACTATTATGTTGCAATTTATCTTATGATATCGCTTTGAAGTTTTATCACTGACATCTTTTACTACAAGAAGTTTTTACCTACTAAAAAATAATTTTTTTAATTAAATTTTTAATTGTTTAATCCTTACATTTTCAAGATAACAAAATTTTTATTTTTATTACATTTTTTACTATTTGCAATTATATAATTTATCTTTTCATTACAATATTATTAGAAATTGAGGACATATATATTTATCCGAAGTTTAGAAGACAAAGACTTTTTATAAATTATAAATTAAAGATGTTATTGAAAATTTTTTTTTAAAAAAAAGTTATATTTTCGTAAGACTATTGCAATGAACAAAAAAGAATTCTTAAACAACGCCGTCACAATCTGTTTGAAATACTTTTGCATATATTTCGTAAAATTTTAGATACTAATTAAACATAACATTATTTTATTTCCTTACCTGGAGTACGTACTATCGTTTCTAAGTTTGGTGCAGTGTATCCCAGCCATTTAATTGTACATTCAGTTCAATCCAATAACGTGTAAAACTAATTATCTTGAAATAACTTTTAAGCAATGCTTCACAAATCTCTCTTCATTATTTATATTTCAAATAAACCTCCTATATATTCGATGGAGAGCAAAAATAATACAAAAGTCTTTCTTTAGTTTGGTGCATCTTCTATAATTCTACTGTCCTAACATTTTGACATTTTTTGTACAACAAAAACAACAATATATATATATATATATATATATATATATATATATATATATATATATATATGCATTTTTGTTATTGTTTTCCTGGAAAATGATCCGTGAGAATATTTCGACAGATTAAATCTTCACTTAGGATTTGAATTCCATTAGCAGCATTAAGCTTAATGGATCAAATAGATTACACAATTGATTAGAAAATGCAACATTAAAAAGGACAGGAGTTATACCAGACATGTTTGAGAAATGAGAGCACTAACCCCTGCACTATTCTGCCAAATAATGCAAATGGCAAAAAAATGCTAATGAACTCCCGGAACCCAGTAATATAACACATAAGTTGCAATCTGTTTCGTTAAAAATTGCATAATTTCATGTCGAAATTATTTTAAAAGAAATGCAGTTTAAGTATTTCTGAAATGTCAAAAGTGATAGTCCTATTTCTGAAAGTATATGAAACAAAATATTTTTTGTAAAAATAATAGCAAAACTTTTTGTTATTTTAGAATTCTTTTAACTCCTTAAAATTTGGTAAAATCTTGCCTTTTTTCCCCAAATACAACTTTTCTAACAATAGCGACTGTAAAAAAAGTATTGTTCAGCACACTCTGGCATCTTATACACAGGGTGTACCGTAAAAGCCACCCTTAATAAATCTTTTTAGAATCCTCATCAAAAATAAAAATGAAAAAGTATATTAAATTAGGAGTATATATTACAGGTCTCAATTGAATATTTAAGCGAAGAAAAAATAACAATGCTCTTGAAATTTGACATATCACAGTACTGGAGAACAAGTGTAATAAGTAAGGCCCGGATTTTGATGACATTTGCATTTTTTGCATTTTTGAACATTTTTTGTCCTTTAGAGCATTTTTTTAGATTTATAGGGCATTTTTCTTCAAATTTTGGGGCATATTTTGCATTTTAAAGCATTTTTTAAATTTTTTGTTAATTTTTTCCAATTTTTATTATTTTTTATCATTTTTCATTATTACACTGGCTTCCAAACAATGAAGAAAATCTCTAGGATATTAACAGGTGAAGCAACATCTTTTCAAATTGAAGAAGAATTGTCTGTAAGTGAGACCGTCTTTTTCAAGTACGCACCAATAACATCAGTAGACGTTAAAAGAAGCTTCTTCAGGTATAAAAATTAACTTTCAGACAAGAAACGCTCGTTTACATTTCAAAATATTAAAAAAAAAAAATTAATAATCCAATGTAATTCTGATATTTAGTAATATTATGAGATGGAAGTTGTTATATGCATTAAAGTTTCTATACAAAATGAAAATGTTTTGGAGTCAATATATTTTCTTTTTTTTTTGTTATTTTAGGATATAAAACATATTTTTTTTAAACTTTAATGAACGTAGAACAAGTATTGCATTGCTTTATATTTTTTTAAATGACTCATAATAATTTTAAAGAGTAAAAAATTGTTTTAGTTCAATATTTTTACTTTATTTAAGTCATGTCATAAGGCGTTTTTAGCGCAATTTTTGCATTTTAAGGGCATTTTTTGCATTTTAAAGGGCATTTTTTGCACTTTTAAAGGGCATTTCTTGCACTTTTTAAGGGCATTAATTGAGATTTTTAGGTCATCAAAATCCGGGCTCTAGTAATAAGCAACAGCACAAGTTTTTTTTTGTGCAAGCATTCAGAAAGCAGTTGAAGAAAACAATTAGTTCAACTTCTACTTTAATCTTAGAATTTAATTTTTAATGTTATAAAAAACGTTTTCGTTTAATTTTAAAAAAAAAGTTTATTATTATAGAATTAATTCAACAATTAGTTCAATAAAGTTTCAACTTCCAATTAAACGTGTTTTGATGATTATTATATTCGCCTTCTTCTACTGTAATTTATCAAATTTCGATAACTTTTTTCTTTTTCCTTGGTAAAATATTAATGTGGGACAAAAATGTTTGTTTTAATTTTTTTTATAAAAATTCAAAAAAATGCATATTGAAGTTGGTCCTTAAGAAACACCCTCTTAAAGATTTAAAATTTATTTTTCAAACCGGTGAATACATAATAGTTCTTCATGAAGAAAAAATTTTATGCTGTTTCACTTTTTAGACCGAAACTGCCTTGATGTACGATGCTGTACAACTCTTTGCGAAGGCACTCCAAGATTTAGATGGCAGTAAATCTATAGAATTTCCTCCAATTTCATGTGATAGTGGTTTGCGAGGATTAGATGGTAGCAGTATTATTAATTTCATGAAACCCGTAAGTAATTTCAATTGATTTTTTTTATATGACTGTGTTTTATCTTTTTAATTTTTTATAGGCTTAATCAGCCTCATTATGTAATTAAAAGTCATAAAAAAATCGTAAGAGATAAAATTTAACATTTTCAGATAAAACATTTTATCCAGTTTAAAAAAGTGATTACTCATAAAACCCAAATTAACAAGAGTAAAGCTTTTATCACAAGTTACTTAAAACAATTCTGCCAACAAAAATTTTTATATTTAAGCTTATTGATATATTTGAGACGGTAATTTCTTTCTAAATAATATGCTTACATGGTATTTTTAAAATAACTAATTCTTATGGTATATACACTACCGGCCGAAAGTATTGTATAAGCCGTAAAAATGCAGCGAACTTTTTTTTTTTAATGGCGGGCACTTGAAACTATTGTCCATTGGCCACAGAAAGTGCCAGAACTGCTAACTCTCTTTTCGTTACCCAGTGGGCACCTGTGACGAAGCCACGGCAGTGGAACAGCGTCGCCCCAGTCACACTACCACAACCCGTTTATAGGGCGGGTCGCATTAACACACAAAGGAGAAAGGACATAGAACACAGATAGAGAGAAAGAACCATCCATGTCTTGCCCGGGATTCGAACCCAGATCCTTTCTGATGCAAGGACAGTTCCCTGCCCCCTACACAGGCCGGTCGGCAAATACAGCGAACTTCGGAATAAGATTTACAAATTTCAGTATTATGATAACTATGCTTATTGCAATTTTCATGCTTATTCAAATTTTTAAAAATAAAATTACTTATCATTATCAAAATACTCAAATATTATTTTCATTTTTATACGAAATATCAAAATAAATATTTTTATACAAAATAAAGGACCTTAAATATTCATTTTCTATTGTTACTATGTTCTATTGTGATTGCAACTCTGAACAATGCTCATGAAATTTTTTGTCTTTGCAAAGAAATTAAAACTTTTTATTATTTTACGCATATTTAAGAAACGAAAATATTAATTTAATTATTTAGAAAATGTTCAATAAAAAAAAACTAAAAATAATTGATTTTTCAAAATTTGATGGCCCTAGATGACACTTATGTAACTTTTCATCTTGTACATTTTATAAGGGAAAAAGATTTACAAAATATATTTTTTAAAACTTAAAACAATATTCAAACTCAAGAATCTACTTAAATCTACATAAAATTCGGATTTTGAGTTCAAAGCAAAACAAAAAATTAAAACTACAAAAAGTTTCGCACTCTTATATCTGTTAATATTAGTTGTAACTAATTAAACATTTAATCATTTTATTTAGTTTTACGAATTTAATTATCAATAAACCCATGCATGATTAGCTCATAACATGTTCTTCCTTATGCCGTTGGTCACGAAATTATAGAGATTTCACCTAAATGCCACATTTAGCTTACAGCAGGCTGTTGCGGACATGCTTTACTGTAAGTTATTGTTTTCCACTTAATTCATAATTATTGAGTCAATAGTACATAAAAATAATTAAGCTATGGCGACAATGATTTATTATAAGCTTTTTTCTTATAAAATTATTATTAATATACAAAAGTAAAGATGTTGCGAGAATGCTTAACTGTTGGCTTCTGCTTGTTTTTTAATCTGTTGTTGTCGTTGGCCATTAATGCAAGAGGTGCAATTGTTCTTATTTTTCCAGTGGCGCCATCTAAAGCCAAGAATTCGACTTCTGCCGCACCCATATATCACACCCATTTATAGGGCTGACCCATTCATATATCCATTCATCCACTGATCGTAATTTAAAAATGAACCAGGGAACGATCAATCTCCAATTCAGTACCCCCAGAGGTTTTATTTGTAATGGGAACACGGAGGACTTTGTGACCCGACAGATTTAAAGTGCACCAGTTACCATTTACTGCAGTCTATTATCTTCGGTCGGCTAGATTCGAACTCCCATTCTCACGAGGGTGAGTTCAGTGCCCTAACAAACAGGCTATCCCGGCCTGATTTTTTAATTATTATTATTGTATCTATAATGTAAAAATAAAGCATTTCCGCAACAGCCGGTTGAGGGCCAGAAAGGTCAAGAAGTTTAAAGCTCTACAATTTCATGATCAACAGCGTGATTGCGACAATTAGGTCAAAATTGCACTCACTGTTGCATCAAAAGCATATAGGGAGCTTTATGAGTACTGCTTGTAAAAATAAAAATAAAATGCTTAGGACTTTTATACGAAAGTAAATTGGTATTTGATTACTTTATTAAAAGTTTTTCCCTGGTTGATAATAATTATACATATGTATCAACTAACAAAGTAATACATTCAATAATAAGCAGTAATTACATAAATTTACAATTTAAAACGAAAATTTACCTTTTTATAAAATATAACCAATCGTAAAAGCAATTTAACTAGTTTTAGTCAGTTAAAATTTAATAAGATTCAAAGCGATTTTTTTTTACTGGAAAATGTTTAGTCGTTGCTTATGTTTAGATGTTTTTCAATGCTTAAACGTATATTTTTTTATTTTTTTAGACAAATATTACGATTCAGGCTGTTTCCTAACTATCGCCGTTTCGTTTGAATGATAATATGTAGTTTTTACCTTTATAATTTGCTTTTCTTATAAATAAGACACTTTATTCAGAATTCAAACTCTTGAATCACCTTACATTGCAGTGCTTATTAAAAGTTGCAATATTAAGTTTCCAGATCCCAAAACAAAAGAAAACAAATATGTTTTTTGTTTACTTTCATTCATATTGAATATATATTTTTTTAAAATATGCCATTAATGATACAATACGTTCGGTAGTGTATATATTTAATTATTTCTTTAAACAATAAATTTTTTTTTAATGGTTGAAAAAGATGTTTAACAAATATTAGTTTAAAACATTCGACTGACTTAAAAGGGAAAGCGTGAATAATTACTTCAAAATAACAACATAGGACGATGATTAAGAATCACTATTATAAGTTGTTCTGACAAGACTTTTTTATTATTTTCAGTTTAAAGAACCTTTCTTGATTTTCATCGAATAAAGTTTTACAGAAATTTGACTTCCATCAAATTTGATAATTAGTTTCACAATTTCTAAATAGTTCTAGAGATAAAAGCATTATATTGAGTACATATATGCAAATTCTAAATCATCCAATAAGTTTGAAATTATGATTTACAGCTACCGAAATAATGATTACCACTATAGGTAATTGTTATAAAAGTTAATAGGATTACGTTTTCAATAATTGAAACTACTAACTATTTAATACTGTTAAATGGGATAATGATTCATTCAATATAAACGACATTCATTTAACGGCAATATAATCGGCATTCATTAACTTTTCTGTCATTTACATTTGAGCATAAGTTATATTTCAAACAAGATCTAGAGTGTTCCGAAATCAACACAAGGTTCAAATTATACGATGCTTTACCAGTTAAGTCAAATATGTTGCTTAAAGCATACATTTTGTAGTAATCACTTTCTTGGAATTAATAGTTAGTCATGAGAAACAGACGATGCTTGTAACTATACTCATTGGGAAAGATCTACTGAAACAGTACCAATGAAGCGGTTGAACATGTTCCCTGAGTGTAAATTGTTAAATGAAAATTCTTAAAAATATACAAATAATTGCTTATGTGATTTTCACCATTTTAATAAGATATAATTAAAATAGCCATAATTTGGATTACAATATGGGAAATATTCTGAAAGCAACAATAAATGTAAGAGTTTATTTGAGTGAATTTGAAAGTTACCGTAACTAATTTTTATTCACTTTTTGATATGTTGACATGCCCTTCGATTGGCTCGCGGGCTAAAAAAAATTTTTTTAACCGTCAGACGCAGATGGGAAACCCGTACCTTTAATTCTTTTTTTGACGCTCTAATTACAAACAAAAATATATTTCGGTATTTTTAATCATAAAAAACAGTCTAATAGTTGAATCTGTTAGAAAATCTATTAGATTATCGGAATTATACTTGTACAAAAATATGAAATCCAAAAAAGTAATTTGAAAATCTTTTTTCATTTGTATTCAAAAGTTTATCAATGATTGATTCTTCAAATTAAAGGTGAATAGCTGTTTCTTTTAGATCTAAATGCAAATAAGTTGAAAGTTGTAAATTTGAAAAATGAAAGTGAGCCGCAATTAGAAAATTTTAACCTTGACGCAAAAAAAAAAAGACAGTGGTGTTTTATGCGGTATTTCATAATCTTAAATTATTAAAATGCTAAATATTTCACATATATTGACTTAAATTAATACGAAATATGGTATTTTTTACTCATAAAAACAGTCTAATAGTTACTAGAAAAATCTGTTAGATTGTAGGAATTATACTTGTACTACAGTATAAAATTCAAAAAATTAGTTTTCATTTTTTTTTCATTCATATTCAAATATTTATCAATGATTACTTTTTTTAAATAAAATATGAATAACTGTTTCTCTTATTTCTAAATAACTGCAAATAAAAGCAAATTTGAAAAATGAAAGTAATCCGTGTTTGGAAATTTTTTCCCTTAACGCAGAAAAATGCACGGTGTTTTATGCTGGATTTCATAACCCTTAATTAATAAACTGCTAAATATAATATATTTCACATAAATTGACCTTAATTAATACGAAATATGGTATTTCTTAATCGTAAAAACCAGTATAATATTTATTAAAAAATTCTATTATATTAATCAGCATTATATTTATAATAAAATATAAAATCCAAAAAAGTCGTTTGAAATTTTTTTCAATCATATTCAAAAATTTATCAATAATTGTTTTTTTAATTAAATATGAATACCTGTTTTCTCTTCGATCTAGCAAATTGCAAATAAGTGCAAATTTGAAAAAATGAAAGTGAGCCATGTTTGGAAAGCTATCTCACATCTTCAAAATAATTCCTAATATTAAAACATTTGTGTTACTTTTTTTTTCTATTTTGGAGGCCGGTATGTCTCTTTTTAGAACTTTTTTTTATCCAAATAAGTGTGAAAAATTTTATATTTAGCATATAATTTTTATTTTAACAATTTATGGTTATAAAAAACAACACAAAACAACGGTGTCTTTTTCTGCAACAACTTAAAAACTACTTAAACATATATATATATAAAACCTATTCCTGAGAAATTTTCAAGTGCGGATAAAATTAAACAAATTAAGTTTACTTTAAATTATTATTTAGCTATCGTTTTAATTATTCAGAGAGTTCTCATGCTGAAATATGCATGACATATTTCTTAACTTTTAAAAACCAAATTATTATCTTATTTAATCCTTTTTCATACAATAAAAATCATGAATATAATCTGTAATCTTTTTATTCCACAACCTTGAATTGAGTGCAGAATAGAAAAAAATGTTAGAGATTCCCTCTACATCTACCTGAAACATTAGCAGAGAATTCGAAAAGCTTTATATGGTTGCCAATGTTATTTCTTTTCCACCTACACATTTGAATGCGTAAGGCTCAGAAAAAGTGCCTTGGCATTAAATTTAATCAATTATTAGCCAATACATGGATTCCTTAACTTTTCTTGATTTCTTAGCCCCTTAACGATCAGTTAGTTTTCAAGAACACGGTCATAAAGGTGCCTATTTTTTTATTAGTGTTATTTGATTAGTGCTGACATCTAGTTTAAAATAAACTAACTATCTACAATTATCTTAAAAATATCCTGGTGCTGCAATCTGGTGTGTAAAATGATAAATAAAATGTTTTCCGGGCAAAAGAAATGAATTAGTTTTATTCTTATTGGCGCGTTACTACTGAACACTCCAGCCCGGAAATATCACTGGAGCGAGAAATAGAGGGTGAAACCTCACCTCTTCATTTTCACGGGAGTGAGAAGGAAGGATTAACTGATCGATTCCTTGATTCTTCATGGATTCCTTTACTATTTTAACGTACACATGACATTCGCATTTTTGATTGCTTGATGGGCGAAGATGTCCTGTGGGGACTTAGTCCAACCACACTATCCGGGCCATTTTCTAAATTTATTAATTATTTTACATAAAAATGAATTATTTTCTTACATAGCTCCATATGATTCCATGTTTTTGAAATAACATATGTTTATTATTTATCGAATTTAAACTAAAGCAGTTCCTATTGTTTAATGTCTTCATAACTCTTGCCTATATCACACTAGAATAATGTATGAACAATTGGAAATACATCAAACAAATTCCCTTTCAAATTATGGCTAATTCATCAACCAACATTTTCAACTCATGGTAATTCATCGAACAACTTCAGCAAACTAAATAATTTCTTGATAGAAAGCTAGGACTTTCTGAATGACAGTTATGTAAATATATTTTGCATACCTCGTTTATTCACTTACTCCTTCAATTGGGCAAAAAATTTAAACTTCTAGAGTTCTATTTTTTTCCGAAGATTTACAGCTAAATTTATACTATTCTTACCAATACTTAAAAAAGAAACTTAACACCTCATCTCAAATTTTGCCACCAAAGGGCAAAAATGTGATTGCAATATTTGTTCAAAGATTAACTGTCATATGATATGAACTGGACGGATTTATTTAAAGATAATTTTCTATAATCGATTCAGAGCATTTATTTTTCAATTATTACATAACAACATGTTGTAATTCTTGCGTTACTTTTGGAATACCCTGCAAATAATACATATTTTTTAAACTAAAATATTTAAGATTTTTCATATAAAAATTTACCAAGCCTCATAATGCATTCAAACTTCAGTATATATTGAAATGTTCTTTTATTTGTATTGCATGTACTATACATAGAACGCATTGTGTTGTCTTCAGCATAGATTCATATCCCAGTATTTGGCATTTATAACACACTCTAAACCGGTTGTATAAAAATAAAAATTCCCTAAAACCCTCTTCTACCTTATATTAATAGAAAACAAATTCAAGAGATGCTGCTCGTTCAATAGTGATGATTTATGTTGATGTTAAAGCAAAAGAAAGCAGCATTTGTTCTATTTGTATGATGCATATTGAGGATGTCTTGTGTTAAATGAATCCTTTGCAACTATTCTATATTCGCATTACAGGCAAACAATCGTCTAAATAGACGAGCTGTTCCTTCTTGCAGATGTCTCACTAATGTCACTGCAGCAAATGTGAGTGTCACTAAAATCAATCCGCCCACCCTTTTTTTCTTTTTAGAGAAACAAATGCCTTAAATGCTAGTCTTTGCTTTTTTTAGTCGTAAATACGCTTTTTTTTCGCTGTATTTATGGGAAGTTATTTTATTATATAGCATATACAGTGTGCCCTGAAGTAGACTGGTGTCATTTTAAGATTTATTAAAGAAAAAAATTTTAAGTTAAAAAAAAACAGTATTACAGCAAATTTATGCGACAGGGTATGTTTTTTTCTCCCAGAGTTCCTGTTTTCAGTTAAATGCCACAGGCAACGTGATACTGGACCGTAGACACTGGTCGATTGCCTAAACCAAGATAAATACTTGGGTCTAGTACAGTTTTTAGAGATGATTCATCCGCCTTAGTAATATGTGGCTTCACTAAATATTTTTTAAAGTTCCATCCAATATATATATGCAATAATAGGTGCGGGCCACGAGGTTATTTTTACCAATTTTGAGCCATTTTACTAAAAAGTAAAAATGTTGGAAACCATTGCTCTAAATAAATAAAATATAAACAAGAGAAAACTACATTAGGTATTAAAAATTTTTCTAGGATTGAAAATTAAATTACATATTTTTTTTTTAAATGTTCACTATCAGTCATAAAATCACGTAAATTAATCAGAGAACGAAATTCACCAACAGCTAAACATAACGGATAAATGACAGAAAAACTTGTACCGCCATCGCCCGGAATATTATTGAACTAAAACTAAGAAATCTGGAAGGAAAAAGCACACTCTGAAACACACATTTGATAGAAGTTTTTTTTAGCTACCTTTACCATTTTCCTATTATAAATTTTTGAAAACCGGACACACTGTATGTGGAATTAAATTCACTATTTCTACTATTAAAATTTCTGTAGTAATGGAAATGCATTGAAAATTACTAATATAAAACTATTAGTTAAACATTTTTGTTAAAATTTCAGTAACTATGCCAAAAAAGATTAGCGGTAAGTTCTTGTAATAAGTAGTGACATTCAATTTTTTTTATTAAAACTTATCTTATATTTTCACTCATACCGATTCTCGTACCGAAAGCAAAAAGTACAAGTACAAAACGTCAGGTATTCGAACTTACTAAAAGGTTTACAGATGGCTGACGTCATTTTCAAGTAATTTTCACAGATGAAACTTAGACCGACTAGACCGTAACAATTACGTCACACTCATAAAACTTTTTACGAATTTTAATTTAGTTGCGTCCTTGTGTTACTATGATGTTAAAATCTCACCTTCAACTGACTAAAGATTTAAATTGCCCCAAACGTAATTTTTTATCACGAAATATGCCGATAAATTTCATTTAAGAAAATTGCTTCAAAATGACATCTGGCACCTCAAAACCTTTCAGTAAGTGTGTATATCCTTCATTGTTTTGCACTTTTCTAAAGTGGAATTACCATTTGTGATAGATATGAATTAAAAGATTGGATAGATTGTTTACGTATTCACAACATTATTATTAGAATGAACTCAAATCATGATTTTCTTTTGACACTTTTATAATAACTTTACGTTTTTTTTTTTACCAAACACAAGTTATGAGAAGTTAAAAATTAAGCGAACGTCAAGTACTTAAAAAAACAGATTAGTTAAATTATATTAACAGTCATATTTGAAGAGCTTAGAGGATGATGGTTAAGTTGTAGGTAAGTGATATTTTCAGGGGTATTTATTAATCAGGGAAAATAGCATAAAGTAGTCATATCAACAGAGTAGTTTCGTGCTTTCACTTTAATTTTAACATAACTAGTCCACGTCAGTTTTGAGTATGCTTGCATGATTTTTTATTTTAAGTTAGGTAGGGGTAGATAAAATAAGTCAAAGAATCACAAACCCAGCCTTATAATAAATTAATAATAAAATAGTTCGGATTCCAAATGTTTTCTTCCCGCACTGGTTGTAGTCACTCAGAAAATGTCACTTACCTGGTTCCTTCACTAAGCCCTTCCTTTATTCGACTGATTTTGATAGTGAAAAAAATCTTTTCTCACACTGACGTAAGAGTAATCGAAAAAATTATTGAAATGAAAACTGAAGCCATGAAATGAGTTTCAAAGTTTTATAAAGTTAAAAATTCTGTCAGGTTTAAAAAAGAAAAAAAAAATTCTATTTTTATAATTTTAAAATAAAAATTTCTTTTTTTGCAATTTTTATATTATTTCTAATATTATTATCATAATAAAAATTTTATAATTATAAATATTTATTATAAGTGTTGCTTTTTTATTACATGTTATAATAAAAATGTATTAAGAATATATTTTAAGTGAATTTTAATAGCTACGTTGTACTTACTTTTTAGTTCAAATGAATATGCCTTATATATAACATATACTTTAATTATTATAATTATATAATTTAATCATATATTTAATCTTGTTAAATATATATAATAATTAACATGTTATTTAATTTATTATTACTTGTTAATTATAATTATAACTGTATATTGGAATTTAAAATTATTATAAATTAAAATTACGGAGTAGCTCTTCTGTATCAGAATAGCAATTTACTATAATTAAAATTGAATTTAATAATACAAGCTCCTTTGCAATCTAACGTCATTTTTTAGCCTAAATCTGCATATACAAATATTCATTAAAACTATATATATATATATTTTTTTTTTTGTAGAAAATATATTTTTTCTCGAAATAAAACAATCTTTTCTTCATTATCGAAGTAATTACGAATGGAATACAAGTGATGCTGTTGCTGCTTAAACTGCACCTTTAATTACTGTGACCTTCTTCATAACACATATTCTAGCAAAGAAATGCTTCAAACTTGTTTCAGTAGTGCTTTATTTCCTACCAATTATGTTCCAAAATAACTATTTTACTGAAAACTTCGATAAATGTACAACTATAGCTTCTCCAATATACCCTAGTTACTCCAACCTGCTTTGAAATATGTATTTTAGCAGAAAAATGCTTTAAGTATGCTCTAATCATGCCCCATTTCACTCCATCTATTCCCAAAAGTGCATACTTTTTAGAAAAGTTGATAAATATGCAACTGGGATTTAGCTTCTTTACACACAAATTGCTGCAAAACATGCATTTTAGCAGAAAATCACTTGAAAGCATGATCAAATACATCTTTTCAATATTTTCTATTTATATTTCACAGCTACTATTTTCCAATCCATAGTATACAACTATTACTATTCCTATATATCCTAGTTGCTCCAACCTGCTTTGAAACTTGTATTTTAGCAAAAAATTGCTTTAAGAATTTTTAGTCATGCTGCATTTCATTCCATCATTGTTTCAAAGTAACTACTTCATAGAAAATTTTGATAAATATAATCCTGTGGTTTTGCTGCAATACATTATTAACTGTTTCAACCTTATCAAAAACATATATTTCATTAGAAAACTGCTTCGTTATGTTCTGGTTGTGTTCATTTCATTTTTATTATGCTTAGAAGTGATTATTTTGCAGAAAACTGCTGACGCTCCAATGCATCCAAACTGTTCTAAAATATGTATTTTAGCAGAAAATTGCTTCAAACATGTTCCAATTTATCATTTTGTTATATTCTTCTTCTTTTATTATATTTTTCTCATTATATTGCACCTGTTCTTCTCATTAACATGGCAATTCATCAGCATATAACTTTGATGAATATACACTAAACATTTTTTGCAGCAAACATTTTTTTGCTAAGTCTCATTAAACGACTTGATCCAAAAATTAATTTTTTGTTCCAAAAGCTGGAAATGGGATTTTTGTTTGAATTTATTTCAATGATAAATTCTTATGCTAAATTTTTTTAAAAAAAAGCAGTGTTTTCGATTATAGTTTCCAGTTAGAGTGAAATTTTTGGCACAAACGCCTTACTTAATTTGGAGGAAATGCCTTAAAAGTTTGGTATAAATGAAATTCTCTAAGCTGTTTAAAAGCCTTAAATAATGCTACTGCAGTTTGTTTCAAACGAAAATTACTGCCCATTATTGCTAAAAAATTTCAAATTTTGAATGACATCTCTGTAATTGTAATAAATTCAGAATTGGACACCGTGATGACATATAATAAATTACTTACAACTATCATTAGAATTTTATTCATAGATTTGTAGTATCAATCAAGATTGCAAGTCGAATCAAGATTGGAAGATTGTGAACAAGAGTGGCAAGATTGTAATCAAGATTACAAGTCGAATACTTATAAGAAATTAAATTTATAATTAAATACTTACAACTGCGCAATGCAAGCATTATTGGCTCAACTTTCTTCGAGGGTCTTATAAAAATATATTAAAGGCAATGCTTTGAGAACACCATATATATTTAGTTTGTTAGAACTTCGAGATTCTTTCACTTTTTAAATTCATGCGATAGAAAATCTACCAATCAGCTATCATTGTTTTCACGATTTTCGTCAAGACTTGATCGTCGCTAAATCGTCCGCCTTCAAAATCTATGTTTTAATTTTTACATGCCCGATCGGGCATATTAAATAAAAAAATACGCGTCCGATGAGAATTTTTACATGCCCCAGGCATGTCGATTAATATAATTTTCATGCCCTGCTCCAAGCTTTGCAACAACCCTCGAAACGTGATTAGTGTGTAAGTAAGTAATTCCGTTTCAATCTTTTTTCATACAAAACTACATTCTTTTAGAAAACTTCAAATATTTTACGTTACACGCGTATTAATTTTTGCTCTGCACATTACAACAGCCCTATAGACATCTGCGATTTTATGCATCCATCAAATCAATTAACTGAGTTATTCTACTTTTTTGTAACCTTGATTTTGAAATCTTATGTATTTCAAAATTTACGCGTAGGATTGAAAAAGTGTCGTAGGGAAAGTAGGAGTCTTTTTTCCCTCACATCTACTGAACTGATAGAGTGGGCATAGCAAGGTCATCATTATTTCAACATTTCATTCACAACATTCTTTTAACTTCTTCATTTCGTTTTATTTTCTTTTTGACTTATTTGTTCAAAATTTCGCTGGTTATAGGGTTCAAGTGGTTCTAAAATCAACTCCATAGCTACAAGCTCTCCGATGATTTGATCTTTAAATTTAACTAAATTAATGCTTTAATTCATTACTATTTAATTAATTTGCGGGAAACTCGAACATTAAATAATGACAGAGAATTTGAGTTTTACTTAGGAATATGTAGCTCAGAAGAAAGTTAACTCATAATTGCGATAGTTATAAAACTATCGCAATTATGAATTCTTAAAAAATCGGTTAATTTATTTGACATCATTTTAATTATTTTTAATTATTACATAAAAAAACAAAAAATGTTAATTTTTAGCAGTTTTTAAGTACTATGGAATATTTTTATGATTTATTTATTTCCATTTTGGTCTTGAAATAAAATATTTAAGACTCAAAGAATAAGATATTTATGATAGTTTCATGTATATTGTAAGATATATATAAAACTGTCTGAAAGGTTAGGTGAAACGAATTATATTTTTACATAAGCAATCTCTCTGTGAAGGCATACAAATAAAAAAAATTCGCAACTTAATTTTGAAGTAAAAAACCTCATACCTAATTTAGTTCAATATGTTGAACTCGGAGACTCTGGAGGTTAATAATTTTGATTTAAAATGATACTAAAAAGCGTTAAATTGAACGATGAGTCTCAAGAGGTTAATAAATTTGATTTAAAATGATACTAAAAAGCGTTAAATTGAACGATGAGTCTCAAGAGGTTAATAAATTTGATTTAAAATGATACTAAAAAGCGTTAAATTGAACGATGAGTCTCAAGAGGTTAATAAATTTGATTTAAAATGATACTAAAAAGCGTTAAATTGAACGATGAGTCTCAAGAGGTTAATAAATTTGATTTAAAATGATACTAAAAAGCGTTAAATTGAACGATGAGTCTCAAGAGGTTAATAAATTTGGTTAAAAATGATACTAAAAAGCGTTAAATTGAACGATGAGTCTCAAGAGGTTAATAAATTTGATTTAAAATGATACTAAAAAGCGTTAAATTGAACGATGAGTCTCAAGAGGTTAATAAATTTGATTTAAAATGATACTAAAAAGCGTTAAATTGAACGATGAGTCTCAAGAGGTTAATAAATTTGATTTAAAATGATACTAAAAAGCGTTAAATTGAACGATGAGTCTCAAGAGGTTAATAAATTTGATTTAAAATGATACTAAAAAGCGTTAAATTGAACGATGAGTCTCAAGAGGTTAATAAATTTGATTTAAAATGATACTAAAAAGCGTTAAATTGAACGATGAGTCTCAAGAGGTTAATAAATTTGATTTAAAATGATACTAAAAAGCGTTAAATTGAACGATGAGTCTCAAGAGGTTAATAAATTTGGTTAAAAATCATATTGGCCACCGTTATACTGAACACCGAATTTCAGGAGGTTAATAAACTTGATTTCAAATTATGACCACCATTACATTGATCGCTGAGTCTCAGGTTGATAAATTTGATTTAAAATTATACTGACCACCCTTATATTGAACGCTGAATCACAGCAGGTTAATAAACTTGATTTAAAATTATATTGACCACCCACCCTCACATAGAGTTTATTTAAACCTATACTGATATGAAATGATTGACAAGCATTTATTATGTTTTACGTGCTCAGGAATATTTTGAAAATAATTGTTTACACTCAAAAGTACAACTTTTCACTAGCACAATGGAAAAAGTTCTTCAAAAAGTGCACGTTTTGGCAACTATGCAGCTTGAACCAACAAAAAAAATCCCTATTTCCTCCAGACATTTGTAAAAAACCAAGTTTTAAAAAAAAAAATTTATACATAGTTTTCATCATCATATGCGTTTTAGTTTTAATCTATTGAAGATGGGATATTTTTAATACATCCAGATGTATCCATTATAACCAGAGAGGTCTAGTTAAATAGAGGACGCCTGGAGATATATAAAACGTGCTATTGTAGTCGTAGGCCATTAAGACACAGGGTGTGCGATTGTTCTTGTTTTCCAGTAATGCCATCTATGGCCAAGAACTCGACTTCTGTGACACCCATACGTCACACCCGTTTATAGAGCAGATCCATTCATACATCCATTCATTCGTCCACAAATCGTAATTTTGACCTGAATCAGAGAATGATCAATCTCCATTCCAGTACCCCCCCCCGCCCCAGAGATATAATATGTTATGAGAACATGGAGGACTTTGTGACCTGACAGGTTAAGCGTGTACCAGTCATCATTTACTACACGAAGAATCTTCGACCGGCTGCATTCGAACTCCCTTTCTCACGAACGTAAGCCAAGCGCCCTACCAACAAGGCTATCTTGATCTCCAAGTTTCGTTCAATGTTAATAATTGGAAATTCACAGTTAAAACTTATTCAAAGTTTCATGCAACTTATTAAAAGTTGCATATATATTTTATATCACTTATTAAAAATAGCATGTATTTATTTGAAATTGATTTTATCCTAAATATCATTTAAAATAGAGAATTTTCTGTAAATGCCTTGACTTTTTTGTTCCTTTTTTTAATCATTTTTTGTCCGCACATGGTTAGGTTTGATAGAAATGAAAATGATCAGTTAAAGGAAATGAAAAGGTAAATACTGCTACTGGTGGTGCTTGATTTCCAATTCCATTTTTGTTAAATGAATATAAATAATGATAGAGGAACTCCAGTATTTAAGAGTATTTTCGATCCCAAAATCTATTTTAAACTAAAGGATATCGAGGTGATTAAATTTCACCTATAGTAGATAAGATCAATCGATTCTAATACAACCAATACTATAAGATAAATCGATACTTGCTAAATCAATAAAATTAGATAGATCAATACTTGATGCACCACTTTCCATTCCCTTTTTATTGGGTCGTCCGGAAAGTACGTGCCGATTTTCGAAAGGTGAAGCTCTCAAAGTTCCACCAAAAATATTCGAATGGTAGCAAAATTTATACTATAAAATATAATTCTTGTTTTTAGAAATGTATTATTAAATTTTCTTAATGACCGCAAAGATTTGGAAACTTATTGCATATATAGAAGTCTGATATACATTTTTGATGAATATTATCTAACTTGAAGCGGTTGCAAAATTAGAAAAACTTCAAATTGCTTTGATGAGTTGTTGGCTGCCACTTGAATATTTTTGGCGAATCTATCGAAAATTGGCACGAACTTTCCGGAAGAATCAATATTTTCTAATTAAATAAAAAGAACCCGTTGGTTTTCAAATTTTATATTTATTTCCTATTTGAGTATAAATTAAATTTTTAAATTAAAAAATAAAATATTTTTGATGATAGAGATCAAATTGCATGACATTTAGAGTTATAAAATAAAAATATATATAGATTTTTAAGGGATTTCGCGCATTCTAGGATTAAATTTTTGTTAATAGAATTATTTAACTCCTTATTGTTAAATATCCAGAAGTTCAAAACCTTTTAGTTAAGATTATATGTATATTTAGTCATTTAACTATAGTTTTATTATTATGAAATAATATTTTTATTGTTAAACTGCTGGTTAAAGAATGAAACAATAATTTCATAATTTCATTTATTTTTTAATTTAATTATAATATTAATTAATATTATTATTTAGAGAAAATTATATTAATATTTTATAATTTATTAATTTTAAATATTTTTTTAAAAAGATTTATAGTATAATTGATACATTCTTCATATTATTTTACGGAAAAACAATTTTAAATGTTTTCGAAATCATTTGTAAAAGTAGTTAATTTTTTTAAACTCTTCTCAATAAAGTTATTCAAAAGAAAAATTTTTATAACGATGAAAAATAAGTTTGAATTACTCCGTTGAGTTTTGAAAATAAGTTAACGTACTTTTTTTAATTATAAACTATTTTACAAACACTGAAAATGAATAATACAGAAATGAATAAAATAACCAGATTTCAGTTTTTGATTAGAACTAAAAAGAACTGCTATAAACGTTTAAAATGGTTAATAGTGAAACACATTTCTTTATAAATGAATTTAATTACTTTAATGTAATTTGAAAAACATGATGGGAAATACTAATTCAGTTTTTTTATTATATTGTAATTTTTCATAATCTAATTCAATTTTAATATACAAAAGCAGATTTTAATAATTTATTCAATGCAATGTAATTAGAAAAATTGTATTCTTAAAAAAATAGCCATTTCTTTTTCATTGGCATTTAACTTTAAATATTTTCTTAAAGACAACCGAAATACTCAATAAATAATGGATTATGAATTGGATCTACATATATATGCAGATTTCAAAAATGCTCATAACTCTCGGAACCCCTTTAACTTTTCCTAGGCTCCTAACCTTAGGGTTCCGACCATTTGAAAATCGCTGCTTCAGTTAGATATTTCATATTAGTAACGTTTTAATTTTTAACATCTATAATAGAAAATCTCAAAGATATGTCACTAACCATAAAGATTTTATTTTTATTACATAGGTTCTTTATCAATTATTTGACTGATCACCTGAAATACTTGAAAAAAAACGGGAAAAAACTAAAAACGGAAAGCTCATTTTTTTTTAAATAAAAAGTTTCAAAATAGCTGCAAAATAAAAGTCTTAATGATAAGTTAATGTTTGGAAAACTGAGATTCTATTAATCATTCTCTCATTTTGGTCGCTTATTCTTTGCCGCTAAAATATGATAAAAATTTAGTTTATTTAACAGAAGCATATTTATTTACCATGAATATTAAATATTTGTTTTCCGAAAGAAGTTAGTAGTGGCACAATACGTGGGGTATCCAAAAAATGACTAAAGACATGAAAAAACCAACTGAAGAGAAATAGAAGATGATTGAAAATTTACTGCTTACTGCGTTCTGCTTAGAAAACCAAAAAATTTTCATAAAAATTTCAAAATGAATTGCTAAGTTTGTCGACAGATGGTTACTCTAACACACTGTAAATCAACATTTTGTGCTTAATGCCAGATCATTCCAACTGAAATATTTGCACGAGCTTCTTTTAATGTTGACCTCAGACTGAGTCACGAAGCCGTTAGTTGTTGAGGCTATTGAAAACCATTATTAGTTGAGGCTCTTTATAGTTAGCAGTGCAATCTGTTGATGAACTTTGAAATTAATTTCAATGAAAAGAAATTAACTTGTTTCCTAATCGGGATGCAGCAAAACGTATATTTCTATTCCATTTAATTTTTTTTTTTTTTTTTGCTAACTTTTCACCCTAATGGTCATTTTGGTATAAGTGCTACATGTTCTAAAAAAAGTAAAATCTAATTAATATTTTAAATTTTAATTCAAATTAAAAAAAAGCATAATATATATTTTTTTTATTTCACACATTAGAAAAGAAATGCGGTTTCAAACTAACAAGAAAGCACAATGACAAAAATTTGAGCTTTGCATTCCATTACACTTAAGTATATTGTCATAAAATAAGGATTTTGGTTTAATATGTTCCCTTTTTTTTAAATTTACTTAAATCGTCACTAAAATTTCTTTGACAATAATTATTAACCTTATAAAGAGGTTTACAAACTACCCGTTGTACTAGCATGTCTTAAACGTAAGTATTAAAGCCAATGAATAAATTTTTTTTTAAACAATTAGTTATTATTTTCTGCAACTGCAACCAATTAATAACTGCTACCTATATTTTTTAATAATTGTTCTGTTTATTCTTTATGTGACTAAAGTAAAAACATGTAAAGACGAACGAAGTACAATTATATTCCTTGTTTTTCATTGATTTTAGGGTAGTATATGTTACACAGGATGAATCATATTTATAAGATTTAGATTGAATGATCATTAAGATATAATTTTACAAAATGGAAGTTTAAAGCTTAGTATGTTCAAACGTTTCTTTAAAAAAATATATACATCTTTTTGTTATCGATAAAAAAGTAGGTAAGTTCACTTTTAAGTTGTTTATACAATTTTTATGATTAGGCTCAGTTACAGCTTTAAAATACTGTAACTAAATAACTTTACAACTAACTCAATCCTAAACCTAGCAGTAGGGATAAAAACAAAGCAGAACATTAATGTTAGATATCTTTTTCATCTCAGTTATTCTGACGCTATCTAGTTTCAGTATGGTTCGTCTATGGTAAGAAGACGATTGAAGCCAAACCATGGTAATTAATTAAAATAGAGCTAACCTAGAAACGCGTTTTCAGGAAATTTATGGTAATGGCAAAATATCTTCACGCCAATGACGATTCTTAAGTGCAATGATAACTCCTCAAAATTAATTCTGGGATCATCAATTGTCTTCTTACATTGGCTGCAATTTACTATACACACGATATAATAACATATGGGTGATTTATATGTTACATAATATATATATATTTGTAAACCACATAGAACTATTATTGTACTTCGTCAGTCTTATATAAGTTTTAAGGCTTGAGTATAAAACAAAAAAAAATTTTAAAATATACAACTGATAATTAAGATTTGAGGAGCTTTAATTTTGCAGATTTTATTAAATTAATTGCAATTTAATTAAGAAATGTAGGATTCGCATTTTATTAATTTTTATTTTAACTAAATATCTGATAAGTTTACAATAATTTCCCAGTTTCAGTTTCCATTTTATTTTTACTTTTTTCTAGAAAAAAAATATACACTTTATTATAACTTTTTTTATATTTTTTGCCCTCTCCCAGCTTCAGATAAAGAATGGCATTTAAGGCATTTTAGAAGCATCCCATTTCAGATAATATAATACTTTTCATATTTTGTCTAATGGATTGATTTTTAAATATATCAAGATTTTAAGATTTTTATGCATATTCGGCCAAAGTGAGAAAATGTTTTCACGGGATTCTCTTTTAAAGCAATAAAATATAAATTAATTTAAAAGTACATTTTTGACTTTTTCTTTTCATATGGCTCCAGTTTTTATATAATTTTTACACCCTACCGTATTTTAGCTTTTTTCAATTTTTTTTTTCTTTCAAATCTACATTCTATCGATTTGTAAGATATTTTTTAATGTAAGCAACAGTATTCTCAAATTTTTGTAATGCATTATGTGATACAATACTTTTCTTGGCTTTTTGTCAGAAAAACTTGATTTTTAAAGAGTCGACGATAAAAGTTTTGTTCAATACTGTTGAATTTTTGTGTTAAATTAGATTTGTTTTGCTTGGCATGTGCATAGCTAGACTAGATAGAAAAATCCTGCATTTAGCTTGTGATTGTACATGACTTGCATGTTTTGTGACTATTACAGCATTGAATTTGAATCTTTAGTCTTTGAAAGTTTTATAGAAAACTCTTGCAAAGTTTTCTCCATTTTGATCGAAAAGTACTATCTTTAATACTAATATTTCAACTGTAACAGAGATATGTTTGCTTTATATTTTTCGATCACTGCTTAAAGTAACCTGGTTGTACTACACTTATACTCTCTGTAAATATAATAGGCGTCTCAAGGTAACGTGATTTCCCAACCCTCCGCCTTTTTCCGCCTCCGTTTCGGGAATCTTGGTTCTCTTCAGCATCCTTTTCATTTAGAATATACTAAGATAGACAAAAAGCACGTTTTGCAGGGAAAAAACATGGTAATGGAGAGGGGGAAAGTGCGAAGAATGGGGAAATCGCTTAACCAAATCTCGCAGACGCCCAATTTATTTACAAAGAATGTCACCGTGTCTATAATAAGTTGGTGAACTTATTATAGACATAGCTCAATATGCGCGTTTAATAAAAATGCACATCCACCCAAAAAGTGTCTTTAAGAAAATGAACATAGCTTGATAAGCGTTTTAGAAAAAACTGAACATAGTTCAAAATATGCATTTAAGAAAATAGATAGAACTTAGAACGCGAGCTTTAAAAGTGGACATTGCTCAAAATGCCCGTCAATAAAACTATACATGGCATATAATGCTTTTCTTTTTCAATATTGAACAATGAACCCAAATTTTTACTTCTTATATTGACTCTTGAAAAAATTGTGTATCAAATCTATATATAAGCTTTCTGTTGTTTTTAAAAACATTTCTATTGATCATTTTTCGTGAGGGGACGTGGTATCCCAACTGTTAGAGCATCGTACCTTGATCCGGAGGAACCAGCGTTCGATCTTCGAAACCAAGTACATGCGATATATGTGCTCCTAAAACCTTTAGAATTGAAAAGTTCGGTGGTCGTTCCCTGGCAATGCCATGGGAACAGAGGTCTGGAGAAAATTTTTTTCCTCTTTAAATTTATGCCTAACTTGGAAGTAATTTTACGAATGAGCGATTCTGCCATCAATCGTGGGTGGGATCTGAGCTAGGTCCCGCTTTCACCCTAGCGGTGCTCTCTTGTCAAACGAAAGGCGCCCCTTCCTGACTTAATTCGCAAGGCCACTGGCTGGCGAGATTCTCCAAGTTTCATTCGAAACAGCAAAATTATTCGTTAGTTAATTTCTTAAGATACAATAGTCATGACAGCAGTTAAAAAAACTAAATTAAATACTATGTCTAGTTTCTTAAACACATTTTGAGACATGTCCATTTTTTTAAAAGTGCTATTGAAGCTGTATCTATTTTTTAAACGCACTTCTTTATACTTTTCACTCGTTGCTTGAAAAAAATCATTGAAGTTTTTTTACATTTTAAACAAAGCCAAGCTTATTACATTGAAACATGTCAACATTATAAGAATTGTTGCTCAAATGTGGAAAGGAAGAGTATTTAATTCACCTGCATTTTTGCTTTAATTTCCTTTTCACTAAATGGATTGAAACAAGTCTTTTTAGCAAAGTGCTACCTCTTAAAGGAATCAAATTAAAATACTGAGCCAAAATTTCTGAACTGTTACAGAAAATATAAAGAACAAACATTTTACATACTTAAACTGCATGCATTAAATAGGGATTTTTTTCTTTTTAAAAAACGAATTAAAACAATATTTCAAGAATTCTTTGCATTTTTTATGCAAAAAGATATGTGTTTAAAAAAAGTGAACTTAACAAATTCATGGAACTTCGAAACACGTCTAACAGAAAAGTTTTGGTACATTATTACAATTCAATTTCTTCATTTAACTATTCTTCGCAATTATTCGAATCAAGAGTTTTCTATTCGATTTGGTAGTTTTATCATTTTTATTTAATTATTATAAATCTGCTTTTCTTTTTTAGAGTAGTATACAAGGCCTTACTGGAAAAGTAAAATTCGACGAACAAGGCTTTAGATCTGAATTCGTTTTGGATCTCATTTATTTAACTAAAGATGGATTAGAAAAAGTAAGTTTTTGTACCACAAAATAATATATAATATGAATAAATATTATTATATAAATAAATATTATTATATAAATAAATATTATTATATAAATAAATATTGTTATTTTTCTAATACGCTAAATAATGGATAAAGCTAAAAATTGTGAGAGAAGAACATATATAATACCTTATAAACATACCAGAGATTGGGTTCTGCGTTTGAGTTCGGTTCTGCGTTTGAACTTCTGCAAACACGAACTGAAAAAGGTGTGCATCAGTGCCAAAACACAAACTGAAAGAGCGAACCACAGAGGTACAGAAAAAAATCATAAAAACAAGTTGTAAAATGGGAAAAAGGTGTATATCAATAATGGAGTAGAAACAAGCTTGAACGAGATAATTAAGCGAAAAGAAAGGGCAGAAAAGGTGTTATGAGAAAGGGTAAGAACTTCAGATATTTCAATAGAAATTAAAAGAAAAAATTTCCAAACATTTAGATAGAATGAAATGCTAGAAAGGATAGAAAAAATTTCACCTTGCGTTTCATGGAGAAGAAAACCACGAAAACTAGCTGGTTGATGAGGGGATTTAACCATATGTTCTTACTTCCACTGGGATTATTTTTACGCCGGCACTGTAATCAGTGCAAACTGAATGCAGTATACGATATACATCAGATATTGCCAAAATAAAAACATAGGTAGAGAGGTAATAGCGCCATCCGCCGAACCATCCTGACCCTTAAATAAGTTGACATTTTCAGCCATAAATGTAACCCAAATTGATGTTGCGCTCGAATAGAAAATATGTTTTGAAATTCCATCTTTTTCTAAAAATAATGTATTATTTATTATATAAAACTATATATTCAGTTTCCTAGCACGATAGATAATGTATAAAGCTATAAAATGTGGAAAAAATTCCTAACTAGACCACATATCGTTTCTGTTCTTTAATGAAAAAATCTAAACACAGAATGAAAGGAGTGTCTAAACACAGAATAAAAAAAAAGCGAAGCACATAGGTGCAGAAGAAAATAATAGAAAAACGAGTTAAAACAAAGAGAAATTAGTTGATCAATTATTAAATGGAAAAAAGTTGAACAAGAGATATAAGAAACATGTGTGAGGGGGGGATCAGATGGGTAGTCAGATTTATATGGAAATTAAAAGAAAAAATTTCCAAGCATTAAAAAAAATGAAAGAAAAGAAAAAAGAAAGAAAATAACTTTGTCTTTCATTCAGCGGAAAATCATGAAAACTTCTCGCAGCTAGCTCGTATTTATCTCAGAATTATCAGTCATTGCCGCGTTTCGAACCTGAGATTGGAAGCGATCGCTGCACCCTCCGGACCTCAAGTCAATGCGTTGGTATTGTCCGCTGTCAATCTAATTGATGATATTTTTAAATAAAGGATATGTTTTGCAATTCCTTCTCGAAACGCGTTGTTTAGCGTCTGATCCAAGAACATTAAAATATAGATTAATTTAAACTTAGTTCTTTTTCTTACTGAAACTAACAGCATTACAAATAACTTTTATATCCTCCAGAGACCTAACGCCCAATAAATTGAATAACATTTGGCACAATTTAATTATTTAAAAAGTAATATTTTAAAAAATTAATCTGTTTATATACTTTTACAAAGTGATTATCAATAAAAATATAATTGCGTTAACCCTTGTCGGTTGGGGTTCTTAATCACAATGAAAGATAGTAAGAAAGGTACAAAATTCGATTCAAGAAACCTTTCAGGTGGGTTTTGGCATATATGGATTTTGTTTCACGAACAAAATGTAAAAAATGCACTATAAAAATATCCTAAAATACTAAAGTTAACTAAGTTTAATTGTCTGAATTTATTTAAAAAATAAGTATTTTATGACACTCATGAGTATTCTTTTTTCTAAGCAAAAATCTCTGCCATTATTCAAAAATCGGGCCTCACTGGAGATAATCTTATGGTGCAAGATCAAGTGAGTAAGGGGGATCAACCAAGTCGCTGTCGATCCCAACGAAGTCACTGTAGAGTATCCCTGATCACCCTTGCGACATACGGTCGGCCGTTTGTCATGCATGAAGAGTACATTTTTCCGAATCACTAGTGCTGTCCTGTTGCTCACGTTCCAAATGCTGCGAGTACAGGTTGCAGTGACCGTTTGACCCATTGATAGCAGCTCATTGTGAACCCCTTGACAACTAGTCCACCAGACAGAAAGCATAATCTTGCGTAGGTGCATACTGCTGTGCAATTTTAAAATCAACGTAAAAGCTTCACGATTGATTCCGAGAAAAGTGGCTTGACAGCTATTTGTTTTCTATAGCCAAA
Organism: Parasteatoda lunata; assembly: GCA_949128135.1. Classification (NCBI taxonomy): domain Eukaryota; kingdom Metazoa; phylum Arthropoda; class Arachnida; order Araneae; family Theridiidae; genus Parasteatoda; species Parasteatoda lunata. The sequence goes on along the minus strand of OX421981.1, from coordinate 46,673,159 downwards.
GCTATGAACGCTAAAATAAAATTTCAAAAAACTGATGAAACAAAAATATTTTTGAATTTTTTTTTTCTTTCTGTAATATGTAGTTTACCATACAAAAATGCCAAAAAGATGTCATTTTGTGAATTTTTTTTTGTCGCTTACGTTGATTTTTCAATTGCATGGAAACATAAGTGATCTTACGTTGTGAGAGAAAATATCCTGAAGACAAAACCAATGTTTAGATAGGCTGCTTTTTTCATCACTGGTAAGTACTCGATTGAATATGGGTGCGATACGATAACGGGAAAACAATGATATACAGGCTGTCATTCGTTGCTTCGTGTGGACCAGAGTGTGCAGTACCCAGTTGCTGACCCTGTACGTCTTTCCTAAGCGTTGCAAATGAAGTCTAACTCTTTCATCAGAAACGTTAAACTATGTTGAAAATTCACCTCGCGTTAGGCTACTGTCCTTTTAAATGACCGCCTGTTGGACTTCGTTATCCAAGGGCTGTTGTCGCCCACTGTGAGGTTCATTACAGAGGGATAAACCTCCCGATCTGAATGTTTGAAACCATTGCCTTGCAATACGTTCATTCACAGCACTATCCCCAAATGCTTGACGTATTCGACGATTTAATGCAGCTGCTGATAAGCCCACTTTGAAGTCGTAAAGCAAACAACACCGAACGAGCTCCTTCCGTTTGTCTTTGCCACTTTATGAAGTACCGTCCGGTGACTATGTGCCACTTTTTGACGTTTTCGTGTCATAATTCCTCTAATTTTTCACCTATAGAGTTGATTATTTAATGCAACATAATTACACATCTTAGCTTTCAGTTCACATATTAAAAATGATTCTAAGATATCATGGAGGGGAGATATAATTTTTTCTTAGAGGCACTTACTTACCCCACACATGGGGGTGACTAAGTGCCACGCATGTTTCCTCCTTTTAAATCTATTAGAACCGATTGCTGGCAACTTCTCACCCTTCAGAATTCATCTCCTTGTCATTTTAGCTATTATAAGTTAATTTTTTTATGAGTATACCTTCAAATTTTAAAATAAAAAAGGCCATACATATGGAAAAACGTTATTTGTTAAAGAAACTCTTCAAAATGTTTTTCAAAATAACTCAATTTATTAAACGAAACAAAAACTACAAATTTGAGATAGAAATTCTCTCTTCAGTCAATCCGAATTTAGAATAACCTGAAATTTGTCGCCATTTGGTAGAGGTTCGGGAGGACAAATCTTCTAGGATTTATTTTTTTTTGAGGCCACAAAACATCCAGGGTGTCAGGCCACTTCCAGAATTGTCCACTTTTCTCCAGGAATTTCACACATACCTCGTTGCTACTGTCGAAATCAGAAATCATTTGACCCGGGTACATTTTTCCTTTATATTTTACTGCAACAAAGTCACCTTGCACAGGGTCAGTGTTGTTTGCGTCCTGGACTGACTCACTGCTTGTCAACGGTTGACCAGAGACTGTTGTAGATGTGTGGTCAACATCTAGGACATCAATGTCTGTCTCTCCACTTAAACAATAAACACTCTAGAATCTTAAAAATGACCAAAACACTGCAAAACAAGATGGCACCTAGTCACCCCACACTTCATCGAAAATTGAATTAAGGGTTATAACTGGAAATCAAAAAATCATTTTGAAACGTCGAAGAGCGTAGAACTTCTTTGACAGTTTACCTTTCTTCTGGCTGCTTCCGAAATATGATTACCAGACCACACTTCTTTTCCAGATCACAACACCACAAATCCACGTCGACACAAACAATGGTAGGTTACAATTTAGGTTATAATTTGATTGGTGTAGTACCCCAGTTAAAATCGCCCTACTATCCCGCTACCTAGCTGTAGTTTTCCTTTTTCGATCGGCTCCTTTCTCTGGCGCCATCAGTCGCTTGAGTTCGAAAACCCAGGATGGCACCCGTATGGAACTTAGTCACCCCGTTTGACGCTACGATGGATGAAAGTTCCCGGTGGACTTGCTTTTATAACGACTGATATTCCTACTCTCGACCGACAGAATTTTACACAACGTGATACAATAATTTTCGTTCCTTTTCTAACTTCATTCAATGGCAAAGCAAAATGTCAAGAAATTTATTGGTTATTTTGTAAAGTTAAAAAGGGACGAAGTGCATGTAAAAGTGCTTATTTTCGCTTTCATTGCTTATAATGAATGTAAAAGCATTTTACGTGTGATCAAAAGTGAAAAACTCTTATTATTCTCTAAAAAAGAAATTTTGGAAGATGAAAAGATTTTTTACGATATTTTCGTTACAAATACTTCAACTTTTACTTTAAACAAATAACAAAGTATAAGTATAAATAATAAAATTCAAAATGCCAGTAAAAGTTCGTACTCTTACTTTCGTTGCTTGTAACGAATAAAAAATAATTTTACGTGTGCTCAAAAGGAAAAATCTCTTATTATTCTATTCAAAAAAATTTTAATATATGAAAAGATTTCTTGAGATATTTTTGTTACAAATACCTCTATTTTTACCTTAAAAAACTAATAAAAGTATAACGAAGAAAGTAACTAAAATTCAAAAGTAATGGCATAAAAGTTAAAGTTCGTATTTTTATTTTCGTTGCCTGCAACGAATGTAAAAGCATTTTGCGTATGGTCAAGAAGTGAAAACAACTTATTAGTCTCTATTAAAAAGTTTATGAAAATGAAACGTGAAAATGAAAATTAAATTTCTTACGATATTTTCGTTACAAATAATTCTACTTTCATCTTAAAAAACTGATGAAAATATAAGTAAAAGAACTAAAATTTAAAAGCGATGAAGTACGAGCGAAAGTTCGTACTTTTACTTTCGTTGTTTGTAACGAATGTAGAATTATTTTACGTATGGTCGAAAGTAAAAATTATTTATTATTCTTTAGCATGATACTATGACTGAAATGAACATAAAGTATACAAAAAAGCATACCAAAAAAAATATTTTTGAACAGTTTTTACGAATTAAATATTGTGAAAATGAAGACAGTCTGAAAAATTGCATATTCGAGTTTATTGATTCGAAGATAAAATATAATTTTCCATAAGACGTGCCTCTGTTTTTTTTAAATTTTGTTGAAAAAGTATTTTATTGAATAACTGCGTGTCTTTTTAAAAAAGATATGCAGTTTTATATATTCACTAAAAATCCGCTTGCGCTAAACTAATAAAATATTGTTTTTCTAAATTTTAGATTGGAGTGTGGGCGCCTGGCAAAGGAATAAATATTACTAAAAATATGTCCAATGGTTACGACACCCTTTTACTGCAAAACAAAACGCTCATTGTAACAACCTATGTGGTAAGTAATTTTTATTTATATTTTTTTATGAATAATTAAATAAAATGGCCTATTTCTTTTCTTCAATTTAGAATTCGGATATTTCTCAAAGAGAATAAGAAGCTTTTTCTAAATTCTTTTGATATTAACGCAAAATGCACTAAATACTTATGCAATATGCATTGGGAAAAAAAGGAGAGCAATACCCCATTTTAGGGTTGATAACCTCTCTTACTATAGTGCTATGGGATGAGCGCTTGCGCTTCACCCCCCCCCCCCCTGCGGATCGATGACCTCTCGTCTTTAGGATGAGCGCTACACCCAAATTCTTCAGTATAGATGGGAGTTCAACCCCAATGATAGCTCTTAGTAGGGATGAAGTAGCATGGCTCTTTATGTAGCATGGTTTGGACTAAAAAAATGCTCCTTAAAAATCTGGGTATTTATTTCTTCAAAACTATGGGTTTATTTGAAAAATTTGATGCTAACTTTTTAATCTGAAACAAGTTTCAAATGAATTCCTCATTGCAAACAATTATCCGCTAAGTGTCCTCGATTATGTTATCGATAAATATGCTCATGCCATGAGTAAACAAATCCTTCTTAAAAATTTTGAGTACCTATTTCTTGAAACAAATAGGTATTTTTGAAAAAAAGTGAAGCTCACTTTGAAATCTGAAACAAGTTTCAAATGAATCACTCATTGCAAAAAATTACAACAAATTCATAAAGTGTTCTCCATTAGATTAATTGTATGTTTGCTCGTAACGTAACATGGTTAAGAGGGTGGCATGATCAAGAGAAAGCGTCTAATATTCAAAAAATAACCATATATGTGAAAATCTAAATACACAAAATTTTTAAGAAGCATTTATTTAGTTCAAACCATGCTACGTAAAGTGCATACGTATAGTTAAAAAATGGAGGACATTTTGCGAATTTTTTATACTTTTTTGCAATGAGGAATTCTTTTAAAACTTTTTTCAGATTAAAAAGCGAGCGCAAACTTTTTCAAAAATACCCGTGGATAGGATGAAATATATATCCAAAATTTTTAAGAAGCAATTTTTAGTTTAAACAATGCTGCGTTAAGAGCATGTACATAATTAACATAATGAAGGACATTTTTCGATATTTTCATTTGTAACTTTTTTCTATGAAAAATTCACTTGAAACTTGTTTAGATTACAAAGGATTCAAATTTTTCTAAAATAACTATATTTGTGAAGAAATGAATACTAAATATTTTAAGAAGCATTTGTTTAGTCTAAATCATGCCACGTTAAGAGCATATAAATTTTTTATAATTTTTTGTAATGAGTAATTTCCTTAATACTTTTTACAGATCTCAAAGTGAGCGTCACTTTTTTCAAAAATACCAATATGTTTCAAGAAATTAATCAACCCAGCTTAAATAAATACCATCGGTTCCAGCCAAATCTATGCCATTAAGCGGGTTATTCGATTAAAAGGGGAGTACAATATTCAATCTTAAATTTTAAATGTTTTCAAAATTTTACTGTTTAATGATATTTTATTCATAGTACAGCATTTTGATTAAATAAACTCAGTTTTACCAAAATTTTTAAGAAGCATTTGTTTAGTTCAAACCATACTACGCTAAAAGCCATGCTCTGCCATCCCTACTAAGAGCTCATCAGTGGTTGAACTTTCATCTATACTAAGAAAGTGGGGTATTACGCTCATCCAATAGATCAGAGGTCATCGATCCGAAGTGGGGAAAGCGCTCATCCCATAGTACTATAATAAAAGAGCTCATCAACTCTAAAAGTGAGGTGAAGCACAAATTTTCCCCATATTTACATTGCTACTTATGCAATATACATTTCTTTTTGCTTAAAATTAACACTGTACTAACTTTTTTCATTGAATTTTAGAACATGCGCTTAGCTTAAATAATAAATTTATGGAAATAAAACTATTGGAGTTGCATACGTTAAATGTTTTGAACAATGATATATCACAAGTATAATAATACTTAATTATTTTTAAAATTACTTTAAGGATGAACAAATAAGTTTTAAGTTGTTGTTTTGTTGTTGTTTGTTATTGTTGTTTTTTATTTGCCAAATTAATAGCGTGGTCTAATACGTTACATTTTCATACATGCGTCAAAATGCTAAATTGCTTTTTATAAAAAATCCTTCATACAGTAAAATATAACTTATCTAAGGTGACCAGATTTCTGAATCATCATTTGAGGACAAATCAACAAAGTGCCCTCAAAAAACTTTTTCGGAAGTTATGTTTTATAATATTTATTATAAATAATAATTTACATATAGTTATGCAAATTATTAATTTAAATGAGCAACTAAGATTTATTTATTTTTTTAATTGATAACTAATACTAGGTTCAGAACCATCTTCATTAAACTTTATTTCATTAAAAAGCAGTTTTGACATATTTTATAATATTCCGCATTTATGTAACACATGTAAAATTAATCATTGATTATCAAAATTTATAGTTTTTGATTAAATTATTTACAGATGAACATAGAGTTTTCTTTTCAGCATGTTTATTTTTTTCTTTGTGGTTGCATTCTCTGAATTACGAAATATTCTTGTTTTAAAAAAACAGGCATTTTTCTATTTTTTTTTAAATATTTTACTGTTTATAAAAAAGATTGAAACTTTTCGGATAAGTTCGAGGACATTTTAGAGTATATGCTTTCATAGCAGTTTAATCCAGACTCTTTACTGTACAGTAAATGTAGTTTCTTTGTAGAATTTAAGCATAATTTTTTTTTGTCATGTGGGGTACTTCTGAATTTTGTTATGAAGGAGGGATATTTATCCCAGAAAAATAAATATAATCGTTTCAGAAAAATTTCTTTATTATGTGAATCTTATTACAATGAACATGGCCACATTCCAAAATTATAAAATTTAAAAAAAAGTCTATTAAAGGGATCAAGAGAATCATTCTTTTAGCATCTGTAAAGATAATTCTGGGGAGGCCACAGCCCCAGAATTATCTTTGCCAATAATTCGAAATTATAAGTGTAGTGAATTGTTCCCAACGCCAACAGTTTCGGAGCATGGGAAGTGGTCAATGGTTGGTGATTTATCGAAAGGTAAGATAGCCTAAAATAAAGTCAACCCCCTTTAATCAATATTAAATTTTAAAATTATTTGGCGAAAAATCCCCAAAAAGACTGTGAGAATTAGTATAACCATGTAACTGAAAAATTTTTGTGTTAAGAAATAAAGAATAAAAAGTTCTGAATAGATTTTGTTTTCAACTTAGTCGCGAAAGTGAATTAATGAGTTTTACATTTGTTATTTAAATAAAAAGTTAGCCGTTACATAGATTGTTAGAAAAAAAAGAATAAAATATTTATATTAGCTTTTTATAAAATGGAATAAAAATTAAATAATTGGTTTAATTTAACTAAAATTCGATTAAAAAAGATTAAAAAAAGTTTAAGAAATTTTAAAAGCTTGGAAATATATTTAATGCTTATTGTGGCATCACAAAAGCATTTTTCTGTTCTCAAAAGAGTTTGAAAGTTTTTGATGACAACTGTTGAAATTCGAGGACTGTTCCCAAGATTTGAGTACGTTTGGTCACCTTAAACTTATCTATTTCTGCTATTTGCTTACGGTATTATCGAGTAACCATGCCATTTAATCATACTCTTATTTTTGATTTATTAACATCTATATACCATTCTTTTTTTTTAAAAAAATTGTTTTTCATTGACTCAGTTAACATTATAAATATCCCAAATTGGCTTTTTCTGATTGCAAAAAAAAAAAAAAACTTTTTTGATGTATTTATAGAAACATTTTGCAATAATTTTTATTAATTCCTGTCACTAGACAGAATTATAAACTTTTAGTAATAAACCTAGAATTTTGAGGTTAAGGCTTAGATTTCTGTTCCACCTTTTGAGAACTTCCCATTTCTACGTCATCAGTTTGATGACGTCCCTGAATCCTTCAGATATTGAATTAAATAACAAAAAACGCTTAAAATATGCTCTTGAAATATCTTAAAAAGTATATCCTGGTTTAAAGCGCTGAAATATTTCTTATTAACAATTTAAAATAATTTTGTGTTAGCTAAAAGCGCTTAAACTTTTTTTTTATAAATATTTAAACAATTCAAAAATATTTAGTTGGCAAAGTATTGTAAAATCAACGATATTCCTACGGCTCCAAATATGATAGAATTTGTGCCGATATAAGTAATTCAATTTTTGAGTGACTGGGGTACATAAAATAAAATTAAATCGAAACACCTTTATTTTTATGTCCAATATCACTTATGTTATATCAATTATGTACAATATCACTTATAATGTACTGAAAGTTTAAAAAGAAATTGGAATTACAATCAAACTACGAAAATGTAACAATATTATTTCGAGACAAAAATGGGCTTTTAATTAATAACAAATACATAAAATTACTATATTTTTTAAATTTTCACTTTATCAAAAAGAAAAGACAACACCCTTTAAAATCTAATTAAATCATATCTGCAGTTAGATTTATTAAAAATATCATATTGGTTGAAAAATTTGGTTTTGAGAAAAACGTATTTAAGTTTAAAAGTCAGTAATTTAAATTCTGGGTACTTATAGGCAATTCTAGGCTAAGTATTCAGTAATAAGTATGTTCTGTGAAAATTACACCTCGAAAAGTGTAACTATCGATTAATCCCTTCATGAACTCCTTTCTAATTATGTGTGAATTATAGAAAATTGAAATTAATATAAATTTTTAACAATGCTAATTGCTGGATTTGTATATTACTAAGCATCATACAAAAAAAATCAGTGTTTTAAAAACAAAGCACCTGTACTAAATTTTTTTAAAAAACTGGCTATTCCAAATTACCTTTTTTGTCGTCTCAGTAAGCGAAATTCGTTATTCACACCACTGGTTAAAAACTGAGGGTCGTGGTTCAATCCTGGACGTTGACTAAACTTGTGGCGTGTATAAAATCGAGGTGTGAATTAAATGTATCTTGGCAAAAACCCTTCTGTAAGTGTGATTGTCAAGCTTGGAAATTGGGTACGCCTAATCGCCTATAGAAATTAAATCTCATGAAGTCTAACCAAAGAGATAAAAGAAATGGCGCATTGATAAAATGATTAAACTATTGGCTACAGCCGGGGGTTTTGTAGAATTTTTATGGAACATACGTGTTCGACATAAGGAAGAATGTTTGAACATATGAACATTAAGATGAATGAACGTACGAGAAATGTTTAAAAAGGTGGGGTTTTTTTTTTAATCGGTTTCAAAATTTCATTTTTCTGTTCCTACATGCATTTGGAACGAAGAATATTTTAATTATAAATTTTTTTCTGAATTGTTGCATTAATAAATCTTTGTTCATCTCTGAGAACATCCTTTTCGAATATTTCCCATTTCATGATTTATTATGAATCCTTCACGAATCCAAAAGATAACATATATTCTTTTGCAATTCTTTTTGGTGACATTTTTCTTATTCCAATATAGCTTGGGCAGACTACGTCACCGGAATGTTATTTATAGTATTTAGCCTAAATAGGCCCTATTTAGAATTATCCGACTCTTCCCATATTTTATGCCCGTTAATCAACCCACAATCATAGATGACACGAATTTGTACAATTCAGTTTATATTTTAAATCCCCTATTGTCTAGTTACAACCTATCTCGATCATTAAGACCAAAACCTAGACATTCCAATCTTGGTTCCTTTGACCTTCATTAATTTGCCCAGTTCAACTTCACTGATCAACCAAGGTATGATCAAGTATATTTTTCCGAGCCTATCTAGATTCATTGAAATAAAACCTGGACAACCCTAGTTTGGTCTCTCAATGTATGTTTTTATAGAATCTTAATTAAGCCAGACTGGGCGCAAGATAAAATTATAAAATTGCTGCAAGGGTTATTATAAATTTAGTGTATGGATATAATAAATTTTGTCCATATGCCTACATGTATGTGGATATGAATATAAAAACTGCATGGGTAGCAACGTAATTGGCAATGTGTATCTTCAATAAGGGATTTACATCACTTTTGAAGATCATAAACATTTTAGGAATCCCTGTTGGAAATATTGCATAAATATTTGTTGGCTCAATGGACAATCAACTCATTGAAGCTGCAAATAGTTGGTCATCAAATTCATCGAAAGAAGCCAGAACTACCCAGAGAATACAAAGTTTGGCTGAAAATCAATTTCAAGAGGAAGAGAAGGGTTTATTATATGGTGCTTGTATAACAGATTAGGTGTAAGTACTGGAAATATTAATTATATATTAAAAGCTGTTTTTGAAACTCTAAACGCGTTTTTCTCAAAACTATTATAAAAGAACTCCACAACTCACGTTGATCTTTTTAAAGTGGTAAGACAAACTATCCCTAAATTAATCAAAAATAAATGGTACTTTTTATTCCCTCAATGAAGAGCTATCTTCTGAACTTGAATTTCAAAATCATGAATGAAACGGAGCTTTTACTTAGAAACTAGAAAGTTATAGTTTTTTGCTACATCTTATAATTTTACATTCTAATGAGAAAAAAAAAATGATTTTTAAAATTTTTTACACAGGGTGTTAATCTTGGAGTGTTTATTTTAAACTAGGTTGAATTATTAGGAAGAGATTGAAAACGATTCCAAATTCTTAAAGATTCAGTAGATAAAATATCACGCCTCTGATCCAACAAAGGGTAAATTATCGAGTTCTGACAAAAAGTAAATAGTTTAGAAATTTTTAAAATACAAGGTTAGTATAGACATTTTCTCGAGAACGTATAATTTTTCATAGTACTGTGTACTTTTCAAATTTTATATAAAAATTAAAAACCTGAGCTACGAATTTTCCGCATGTGTTTTTGGAAAAAAAAAATTTTTTTTTGACACACTTGTACTTGTTTGCTGATCGTAACTCAGATACTCGACTCTTCACGACCTTCAAATTATCTGTGCTAGTCAAATAAAATATGTCCTCGATTCTGAGCCTGTTATCTAAAAGCAAAGCCTATACTCTCTATTTTTGAAACAGTACTTCTTCTTCTACAAAAGACTAAAGAATTATCCGTCTCCACAAGAGAGAAGTGAACTTCTTCCTATACTAGAGGCAATTCTAATCATTTTTACACCCTTTCTAAACGCTCGGGCTTAATTTAAAACCAAACATTTCCGAAACTACGCTAGTTCCTGAAAATTTTGAAAATTCAATCTAGTTTAAACTTGTTCAAGTGCAAACTAAAACCAAAGAAGAATTAACAAGCCATTTGGAAAAATCGAACTTTAAATATCAATTTTATCAATAAAGTGAGTAAGACCCAATCACACACTGAGGGAGCGGGTGGGAAGCAAGAGACTTACGGGAGGCAAACGGTTATATATTAGCATAAACATGCGCAGAGATGACGTGCGCGTGTCAATGCAAGCGTAGGGAAATTCGCTTCCCTGATGCCTCGTATGCCGTCCCGTATTTCCCACTCGCTCTCTCAAAAGTGCGAGCCGCATACTTCGTATGATTAATGGTGAACAGTGTATTATGCATCCATCTTGATAAAAATCAAATCTATGTTTAATTACCAGACTTGAACAGCCAACCTAATTCTGACTCTCAATGTTCAACTCTGTAGCCTAGTAATTTTGAATCCAATCCAGAAGACAAGAGAACTCCTGGGTCAAGCATTGGGAGAAACTAATCTTTGTGGAGGAATTTTTTTATAGAACTGACCCGTATTTACGTTACCCGGAAAGGAAAAATAACACAAATCTCCCCCGTTTAAAGTGACTGTAAGGGGACTCTAACCCAAAATCTGTCGACCACTGAGGATATTTTACGTCAGCACTGTGGTCGGTGCAAGCCTAGAGCAGAATTCGTTACGATCAGCGTACCGTTGGGATTGGGAGGTGAGTTCTCTATCCCTTAAGCTTTCTGATAACTATATAGCACATTATAATATCCCATTTAAATCCCCTCACGAAAACAAAAATAAGGAATACTCCATAATACTAAGCCTCCATCTTCCCTCTAAGCGTCCATCTTTCAGCTTTCATATTGTAATCGATTTCTATTTACAAACCAAAACTCCCCTTATTAATACTGAAAAAATTTCCTTGCACTCGACCAAACTCTTATTTTCAATTACTTTCATGGCATATGGACATTCGTGTTTGAATAAACCATACGAAAACATAGATCATCTTTAGTAGACTAATGGTTTGACGTTTAAAACATTCCTACAACGCTGTATATCATATTTCTTCAGTTAAGCGCAGCTATTTACATTCTGACATTTGAAAAAATTTTATAATTCCGTTTTATTTCTTATGTTCTATCTTTCTTTTTAGAACTCCCCTTATGCTATGCTAAAAGACTCAGCTGAAAAACTTACAGGCAATGCGCGATATGAAGGTTTCTGCATTGATCTCATTGACCATTTAGCCAAACATTTAGGTTTTAAATATATTATTAAAGAAGTGGCAGACAGAAAATATGGCATCAAAAATGAGAATGGAGAGTGGAATGGCATGATTGGTGAACTTATTAGAGGAGTAAGTTTATTTCTCTCAATTGATTGGTTAGAGATATCATCAAAGAAATACAAAAAATCAAATTGAAATTTGGTATGAGTTTTTACCATAATTATAGAATGAGACAAAAAATTATTTATAATTCCCGAAATATATATAACAGGTATTTTATGCATTTTAGAGTATATTTTTCCTTTTACAAAAAAGAGGAAAATGACTTTATTGGGTTAGCAACTAAGTTCCTACTATTTTTTTTTTTATTATTTTATTTTGCTTTATTTTCCCCTTTTTTCGGATGTCGATGAAATATTGATGCATTATAAACAAAGAGATAGATAGGAATAACTTTGTATCAATATACCTTTACAAATAACCCCTTTCAAAAACTATTTTAAATATCTTATACGCTATTAATTTTGCTCTTCTCTCGTCTCATTTTCGTTGCATGCAAAGTTTTCTTTAGAAAACTAAGTTAAGATTCTTGTTCATTAATATTTCAAAAAATACAACACAATGAAAACTTTTAAAACATACCATAAAGTTACAAAGATCCCAGAATACCATTTCTGTCGGATTCATTAAGTTATCTGGGTTGTCACACGAATCCCACTCAGCAATGGATTATACTTCATGTTCACTTGCAGAATCCTTTAAAAAATTTACCTCAGCCCCATCCAATGTGTGTGTGTGTGTTGTGTTTTCAAAATTCCAAATTTTTTTTAAATATTATACAATAACATCTGAATCCACATTTTGCAACTCGCCTAGTAACATTTGGCGCATGACTTCTATAGGAATAATAATCAACTTAACGACAGCGATCGACTTATACACTCGACATGCCAGAAATTTGCCATCTCGTAATCAAAATAGGAAGTCGACTTATACACCGAAATATACGGTAAATAAATAGACGTGTTAAGTTTTAGTATAAATTGGCTCATTTTGGAAGCTGATTGCCAAAACACTGTTTTGAGAAAATGCCATTTAAAAGCTTATGAAAACTTATTAGAACTATTTGTAGGTCAAGCATTTTACACTATTAGTAAAGCATCTATACTTAGATATGCATATTATTAATAGTAATAATTGCATTAATATGTAAAAATGTGTAAAATTCTCAAATTTGATGCCAAAACTAATTGCGAAAAATAAGTGACTAAGGTTGCAAAGCATATTATAACTATTTGCACGTCATACATTTTACACTACAATTATGACATCTATGCATAGATATGCGTATTAACTGTATTAGCTTGTAAAAAACTATCGAAGTGCCGAATTTGATGCCGAAATCAATTGCGAAAAGTAAGTGACTAAGATTACCAAAACTTATTAGAACTATTTGTACGTCATACATTTTACACATTATAATTATAACATCTGTGCTTAGATATACGTATTATAAAAAGTAAAAACTTGCATCAACATGTATAGAACTGTAAAAGTGCCAAATTTGATGCCAAAATTAATTGCGAAAAGTAAGTGACTAAGATTACCAAAACTTATTAGAACTATTTGTACGTCATACATTTTACACATTATAATTATAACATCTGTGCTTAGATATGCGTATTATAAAAAGTAAAAACTTGCATCAACATGTATAGAACTGTAAAAGTGCCAAATTTGATGCCAAAATTAATTGCGAAAAGTAAGTGACTAAGATTACCAAAACTTATTAGAACTATTTGTACGTCATACATTTTACACATTATAATTATAACATCTGTGCTTAGATATGCGTATTATAAAAAGTAAAAACTTGCATCAACATGTATAGAACTGTAAAAGTGCCACATTTGATGCCAAAATTAATTGCGAAAAGTAAGTGACTAAGATTACCAAAACTTATTAGAACTATTTGTACGTCATACATTTTACACATTATAATTATAACATCTGTGCTTAGATATGCGTATTATAAAAAGTAAAAACTTGCATCAACATGTATAGAACTGTAAAAGTGCCAAATTTGATGCCAAAATTAATTGCGAAAAGTAAGTGACTAAGATTACCAAAACTTATTAGAACTATTTGTACGTCATACATTTTACACATTATAATTATAACATCTGTGCTTAGATATGCGTATTATAAAAAGTAAAAACTTGCATCAACATGTATAGAACTGTAAAAGTGCCAAATTTGATGCCAAAATTAATTGCGAAAAGTAAGTGACTAAGATTACCAAAACTTATTAGAACTATTTGTACGTCATACATTTTACACATTATAATTATAACATCTGTGCTTAGGTATACGTATTATAAAAAGTAAAAACTTGCATCAACATGTATAGAACTGTAAAAGTGCCAAATTTGATGCCAAAATTAATTGCGACAAGCAAGTGACTCAACGACAGAAACCTTTTTTATTTTCATAAATTTGAAAATAATTTTTATTTTTCAGGATGCTGATATTGCAATTGTAGATCTCACAATCACATCTTCCCGAGAAGAAGCGGTAGATTTCACAATGCCTTTCATGAATACTGGCATTAGTATACTTTTCAAAAAACCTACAACTAAAGTGACGACATTATTTTCTTTTCTATCCCCTTTCTCAATGGAAGTTTGGATTTATGTTATGGGAGCCCATATTGGAGTAAGCATAACGCTATTCTTAGTGGGACGATTAAGCCCATATGAGTGGGATAATCCACATCCCTGTCGACAAGATGAACAAGTTCTTGAAAATAGTTTTAGTTTAATGAATAGCTTATGGTTTACAATAGGATCTCTTATGCAACAAGGATCTGATCTGGCTCCTAGGTTTGTATAAAATCTTAATTAAATAAAATTATTCCTTTTTTATTTAAGACATATGGAACTTTTGATCTGCAAACCACATTATTACGTAGTAGGAGTCAATCTTAATGATTCGAAGGCCTAATCTTAAATATGCTCATTATGCATGCTCGCTATACATTTATACAGACAAAAATTTAATTGCGAAATACTTTATGCATACTTTTGTTAAATGAAATGTATTTTAAGGGCTATGGGTTTTTCATCTTTAAAATATAGGAGTTGCCACAATCTGGAAAACAGTTCCATTAGTTTAATGCTGTTTTTCAAAGCTCTGTCGCTAAGGAAAATATAAAAAAATAAAAAAACAATAGTTAAAGTACCTTAAACTTGAAGCAATGCGAGGATTTTAAACTATATATATAATCTTGCCGAAAAAAATTATCTGGGCTTTAAAACAGACAAATAACTTAAATATTATAAAAATTATTAAACTTTTTTAAAAATCGCCAATTTGGCGACATTTTTCCACCCAGATGAAAAGTATTAAACTAACTGTCTTATTTTCAGTTTATGCAAATTTTTATGAGCCCAAGTAATAAAACATTGGAGTAAGTTTTTAAATATTGAAAACTTAGACCACAAACGCTTTTCATTTTCACAAAACTGTGACTTTTCACCATATTGATGTTTTGCGCCATTTTCAAAATAAGCGCATGCAGCACTGGCTTTAGATAAGCTAAACTTGACCCAACAGTCTTGAGTAACAGCCAGCTGCAAACTCACAGCAGTTATAAAAATAGCATATTATTCGCAAAAAAAGCATAATTTAATATTACGACGGAGACTTCGACAAACAGCCTAAGCAGGTTGGTGGTTAAGAGTTTGGGCCATTAAATACTACACAGTAAAAGGATGTCTCTCTAAATTGAGCAAAAATGTGTTAAAATAATTCTGAAACAAATAGAATTGAATTTAAAAAAAACCCATGAACCTTAGGTCGTCGGGCTACCGAAGCAGGGGAACCATCCCGTCAGCAGAGAATCAAAATTGCGATGGCGTATCTTCGGATGTTTCCCAGACCGTCGCCAATAGCCCATTGTGCAGCTCTAGTGCGACGTGAATAAAATACCTACTTACCTGTTTTTGAAGGTTTTTATCTCACTCTCTTTTCGTTAGTGGTCATGAAAAATGGCAACGCATAGAAGAAGTGCAGCATCATAATTTCTGGTTCTAAAATCACCGTTCCAACTCCCTTTTATGTTTTTGACTGTCAGGATTACATTTGTATCAAAAAAGTGGGTGTTGCCATTTCAAAATTTTGACATTTGTAACTGTAACCGTGAGAACTACGCCATCGTTTTTAAGCTCATTTTTGAGCGAATGTATTATATGCACAAAATTTTATTTTGTTCACTGAAACGGTATACTCTCCTGAGAGTCGGAAAGAGGGGGGTAATTATTTACAGTTTTTTTTTCTATACATTATAATATAGAAAAATATATAATGCGCGAAAAGAAAATAAATAAACATAACATCCTGAATGTGATAAATCTTAAGGGTTCGTTCGTTCGTTGTAGTGGAACTAAGTGGCGTTTGTTACATACTTTTTAATTGTTTGCGTGTAGTGGTAGGTTAATTTAACTTTAAATTAAATCTAAAAAGCAAAGATTAATCTATTAAAACACAAAGTCAGCTACCACTAAAAGAAATTTTCCAAACCAGGGTATAAACTTGGTTCGATTTTCCTAAAAAGTTCTCGAAATAGGGTGAAATACGCAAAAAGTAAGATTAGCAATAAGGGGCTCAAACTTTCAACCGCGCTCTTAAACAGACTATTGGAACCTACTTCCTAGATTGCTACTAACTCCCTCCCCCCCCCCATATTTTAAGGGTCAGAAATCCAAATCCGTAAAATAAAAGTGGGTATGCTTATTCAGTCCGGTTTTGTGCTTGGGTTTGTAACTCAAAATATCGTCCATATTAGAGGTCACACCCGTAAACAATTAAGATTGATGGTACGTGATTTTTTTTTCTTTTTTTAAGTACTGTAGTACAATAATAATTACATGTTTTAAAAAAAATTCAAAAATAAAAAAACTTTTATTTTGGAAGAAAATGAAGAGATTTCTCTTTAAAAAAATATGTTTTTAAATAAACTCATTCGAAATATTTATCTTTTTATATTTATGTATACAAAGTGAAATAACTAAATGCTTATATTGAAAACTGACATATTTTTAGGGCAATGTCAACGAGAACCATTGCAGGAATTTGGTATTTTTTCACATTAATAATGATTTCATCCTATACAGCCAACTTGGCAGCTTTTTTAACAGTAGAAAAAGTTATCTATCCTGTAGAAAGTGCGGAAGATTTAGCAAAGCAAACCAAAATTAAATATGGTTGCTTAGGAAGCGGCTCAACAAAAGCATTTTTCAAGGTAAACATTGTTTTCATATTTTCTTTCAGTTTGTCGATTTGTGATGCTCTAATTTTACTAAGACTGTTTTTGAAGGCGTCATATAAAATTAAGTTTTTTTAGTAAATAATATGAAATTTTGCTGCGTAACAATTATTATTATTTTAAAAATAAAGAACGATTCAAAGTCGGTTTTAAAATATTTAAATACTAACTCTATCGTTTCGTTATATAACTCTACCTAACTTACTCTATCCTCTTAAGAAAATGCATAAATTTAGAACTATTCATAAATTTTTAAGATTTTATAAGTAAAAATAAGTCATGACGAATCGGCGGTTTTTGTTTTTATTTATTTATTATTTGAAACAGTTGTCGTGGTTAAAGTTAAGAAAATTTTTTTCAGCAATTCTTATTCCGTAATGACCACCATTATTTTATATTTTTGAATGCTTGTCAAAAGTAAAATTAAAAAACAAGATTACGCATTAGGGATCATAAATTAATATTTACGGAAAGAATAAACAAAAAAAAATTTTTATTGAAATCTAATGAATCACAACTTAAAAATACGGGACTGAAAATATCAATACATTCTTGATTTAAAAGAAAATATAAAGGAGTTGAAAGGCGATATTTAGAAACACCTTCAAGTTTTTCATTCAATCAAACAGGTTTTGATGCTTGCAGTGGTGTTCTCCTCAGAACAAGAAAGAAAATTCGTAAGATTTCGATATCGTTTTTGTTTTTTCCACACTTCGAACTTGTGACCCCTAATGTTTGGGCCTTGTCTTTTTGACTTCATATATGACAATGATTCTAAAAATATACACAAGGTGCTGGCTAAAAAAATCAAACATAAAATTTTAATATATAACTTAAGTAAGTAATAAATAAGTTAACAAAATATAACAAATAATAATGAGAATAGAATTTTTACTAATAAATAAATTTAATTTCCTTTAAAGCGGCCGCCTTTTGTAGAGATGCAAACGCTTATTGAAATATTCAACAATGGTTTAAATTTATGGTATTGAAATAATATTTAATCAGTAAATTTATAGTAATTCAACAATGGTCTAAATAAATGGTCGTAGACTCCAAAATGGACCATACACTGCAATCCATGGGATTGAGATCTAGCGAATAGGATGGCCATTCTTCAGATGATATCACGTTCGGAAAATGTACCTTGCACCACTCTTATGTCTTTTTGGCCTTGTGAGCTGGTACAGAGTCTTGTTGAAATGCCAAATTTACATTGCCAAAGTGCTTTTTGGCCCTCAGAAGTACAACAATTAGAAAGTTCCTCTGGTACACTTTTCGATTTATTTTAACTTCTTCATCCTCAAAAACCAGTGCTGCTTTGCCGCTTGCGGTAATTCCGTATCTGACCATGACGGACTTTTGATTTTTACGATGTTCAGCAATTGTCACGGAGCTTGAATCGTTTACGGACCATATCCAATCATTTTGGAAGTTATGAGCTTGTTGAACTGCAAAGAACTTCTTGTCAGTGATGCGGAATCTCTCCCAGCACTGACTTGTGGCCTATTGCTGAAAATTTCAATAATCATTTGCCCTCCGCATCGCTTCAAATGGCTGACACTATGAAACCAATTAAATTTAACTATTAGTAAATCAAGAAAAGTTATATCAAAATTTGTTTTTCAGGGCTTTTTTGCCGCACCCTGTATTTAGAGAGGTAACAACGTAACATATTATAAAATTACATCATGTTTTCAAAATGTCATTTTAACGAAAGAACTCAGGAAATTATTGAACAATGTTATACAAGGAAAAATTGTGTTCCATATTTTCATAAAATTTGTTATTGTGTGATTCAGACGATGCATAATTCTATACTTCATTTTAACTGTTCCCAAGTAAAAATTCTTGATAGTCCCATCAAAACATTTTGATGGTTTATGTGGGTTTAAGTGCAATTCATGATGGGCCAACATCATTTGATGATCTGAATCATCCAACATTTTTCATTAAGGGTTCAGAGTTTTTGATATGCATCCAAACTTCCATCATTCCATGGTGGAAAATACTATTTTAATACTATGATTGTTAACCATCAGGAGAAGTTTGATTCTCATGAACCAACAATCCATGATGATCCGTGATGGTCCATGATGGTTCCAACTATACATTTCCATGATGGTTTAATGGGAATTCTTGTTGGTTCTCATGAATATACCGTCAAAATAATTTGGTTTTTTTTTTTATGTTGGACCATCATAAATCAGTCCGAATTCCTACATTGAGATGATGGTTGTTCATGATCGTTTCAACATTTGAGATCTAAGACGCTATGATGGAAATTTTTGATGGTTCATTATGAACAAACTATCAAAACAAGTTGCTATTCTTATGTAAAACCATCATAAATCAGTCCAAATTTCTACATTGGAGTGATGGTTGTTTATGATCATTTCAATATTTGATTTTTAAGATACTATGATGGAAATTTCTGATGATTCATTATGAACAAACCATCTAAACAAGTTGCTATTCTTATGTTGGACCATCATAAATCAGTCCAAATTCCTACTTTAGGGTGATGGTTACTTATGTTGGTTACTATCAAAAATATAATGGTTCATGATAGAATTATTGATGGTTACCATCAAGATTGTGTTGGTTCATCAATGGAAAACCATGTAAAATTTTGACTCGGGTTTCTACTGTAGAAGTAAGAAAATGTAATATTGCTTTACCTAATTATATTTATTTGTTTAAATTATAATTAAAAATAATTGTATCGATGAATAACTAGAAACAATTACTGTCATAAGATGACGCCTCTGCTTTACTTCTCTCAGTTTTAAAATTTTTGAAACTTAATATTTTGAAATCATTTTGTTTTATGATATTGCTTGGGAGATAATTTAAGACAGCATTATTTCTTGGATAAAACGAAAAAAAGAAGAAAAAATGAGGGTGGTTATTCCTTTTTTTTCCTTCCAAGTGTCGTTGTCTCCCCCCCCCCCTAGTTTTTAGTTCTTACTCTTGCTAAATCAGCTGTTTAAAGAATTTAAAGTACGAAGGGTTAATTTAAAATAATATATAATTTTACCATATAAACCATTTCACCATGGATAAAAGAATGATGATAATAACAAAATCATTACTTTTTTTTCTTGCAGACAAAATGATTTCCTTATTATCAAACACTTTATTAAAGAAAATTGTTTCAAATAAAATGAATGCATATATTTTGTTTCTCAATAGGAGTCAAAGATTCCTACTTATCAAAAAATGTGGAATTTTATGAACAAACATCAAGAAGTGTTCATGTTAAACAACGAAAAAGGAGTCCAACGTGTCATGCAGGGTGATTATGCATATCTTATGGAATCAGCATCCATTGAATACATTACCGAGAGAAATTGTAATCTTACTCAAATTGGAGGTTTACTAGACTCGAAAGGCTATGGCATAGCCACGAGGAAAGGTAAATTTACTATGAACTACTACTAAGATTTTCCTTTTATGACGTAGCTTAGCTATCTGTTAATCGAACTTAAAGTCACAACGTTAATATTTTCCTCATAAAAGGCTCTTCATTGCTCTGAATATAAACAAAAACCGGTTCTGAAGCATGCGAATGAATTTTTCTCTTCCTCAAAAATACACAAAACAAATCTCGTTACGTAATAAAACCAATCTTTCCTTGATTTGGAGATCACCTTACTTACGAGGCCTGTTATGAGGCTCCGCCCCATTCGCGTTGTGCATTACAATAAGTCCAAAATAACGACACAGCTAAATAAAATTCATTATACAGTCTCCAAAAATAAGTTTCACTTACATTGTGAAATAAAAGTCCAAATATTTTGATAAGAACAATTAGTCCACCATCAGCCAGAAAAAAAATATCACACAGTTAGTTGAAGTTTAGTTATTTATATACTTCGCACTAGAGCTGCACAATGTGCTATTGATGATGGTCTAGGAAACATCCCTGAGGATGATCCGAAGACATGCCATCATAATTTTGATCCTCTGCGGAGAGGATGGCTCCCCCGCTTCGGTAGCCCAATGACCTGCGTGTGAAGTCGAGCACTGTACGATCGAAGAGTCTCACGGGGACCGATACTACACCCCCTCAGTCCTTTCGTAGCCCGATCAAAGCGGTTAAACACCCGCACACTGACCGCAGCCAGTGATACTTTACTTCAGTGTTCTATAGTGGTCGTGCCTGACGATCTGTGAGACATATCACCCAGGATAACATTTTTTCGAATGATCGGAGCTCACACCCCAAACTTAATGGCTCAAAGGACTGACATCAAATATGTGAATCAATATTAATTATTAAGTAAGCTACGGAATCAAATATAAAAAATTATTTTCTCCGAAACATACATTTTCGAAGAATTTTGATTTTTGACCACTGAATTAGAACGGTAAAAAAACATGGTGCAAGCCGGGTGCGAAATTCGTATCGACCAGCCATCGCTGGGATTCAAACCCGGTTCACCTCATTAGAAAGCAAACACGCTATCCCCTGAACCATCACGGTTCTACTACTCTCAATATGTCATTAATCAGGGTTACTAAATGAATTTTTAAAAAAATAATAAACCATTCTGAAATTCGAAATTAAAAAAATTCCAGAATGTAGTCTCTCCTAAGAATTATCCATATATGCTTGATTACATAAAGTTGTATATTGTAGGATCGACATATAGAACACCATTATCAAGCGGAATTTTAAAACTTCAAGAAGATGGTATTCTACATATTCTAAAAGAGCGTTGGTGGAAGCAGAAAAAGGGTGGCGGCAAATGTATGGATGATTCCAAAAAGTCATCAAGTGGAGTAACAGAGTTAGGCTTAGGAAATGTAGGAGGTGTTTTTGTTGTCCTTCTAACAGGTCTGGCTTTAGCTGCATTTGTTGCAGTTATTGAGTTCTTCTGGAAAGCAAGAAGACTTGCTCATGTTGATAGAGTAAGTAATTTTTCTAAACATTCGAAACTGTTAAAATCTTGAATCGGAATATACTTATCGAAGATAATTTTCTAAAAAGTTTTTCGTCTATAAATGAAACAGTATCAACATTAACGATATACCACAACTAATATCCAGTACTGTCTTTAAACATGGGCATAATCGGGCAGTACCCGGGGGTCCCAAATACATTCCCAATGCATTGCTTTATAAATTTAAAATATATGTATATATTATTGAATGAATCTAAAAAATGAAATATATTCGATTAGATAAATCTATTTTATTGAATGTGTAATCATTTTCATGATACATTAATTATATCGTGTGAGTACAGTACCAATAAATTACTTAAGTATTAAAGCGAGCTAAAAATTATTTCATGTCTCATGATTTTAAGTATACTGCAGAGTTGGCTGATTTAAGCCAATGTAGTTTAAGTTGTATACATAAACCAATTGGTTTTTT
This sequence comes from Parasteatoda lunata, assembly GCA_949128135.1. Classification (NCBI taxonomy): domain Eukaryota; kingdom Metazoa; phylum Arthropoda; class Arachnida; order Araneae; family Theridiidae; genus Parasteatoda; species Parasteatoda lunata. The sequence goes on along the minus strand of OX421981.1, from coordinate 46,650,727 downwards.
TTTTTAATCTTTTAGTTAATAAAAATTTTTTTATATTTATATAAGTACTTTTAATTTAACAAAATTAAATTTTAACATATATTTTTTCATTTATGAGTTCAATTATTAAAGTTAATCTGCCTTAGTTATAAATATAAATATGACATTTTAAATGTTTACATATTGCTTTCCTGAAAAATATCTATGTGGAACAAATTAATGTTAAAAAGTTTTAGGTTCATATAAATGATTAATTTTATGCGTGTGAATTTTTTGAAGCTCAATTTTAAACAGTATGATATATAATAGGGGCCCAAAACATTTCAGTGCCTCGGGGCCCTGCATACCATAAGGACGGCTCTTCTGCTAATGTACATTTTGAACAAAATAATGTTATTTCACAAAAGGATAAATTATTCACTGAACTTAAAAATCAGTATTCCGAATATCCTAGTACTGTCGATACTTAAGTACATTACACTCCACATCGAAAATATTCGTGTGGATTATCCGTTGTACGGTTTATTGACTGCCAGGCTTTTCGACAAATGGAAGATGTAAATGTAAGAATGATTTAAATACTATTCGTATTTTGTCCTTAGGAAATATTTCCCACGAAAATTTGTCTGTTCGAGATTTTGTTGCAAAATCGACTGTCATCCTAACTACTCATATTTCATGGTCAGTTAGAATATATATTTATAAATATTACAGCAAATTATTTTCAGCAGAATTTTGACTAAGTTCAAAACTAAAAATCTCGAAAATAAAGAGGTGTTAGAGGTACATTATGAAAGTTATAAAACTTTTATGCAGAAAGGCTTTATTTAAAAAAAATATATGAAAGATACCCACAGATGGCGGTGTAAGCTATCGATGACCAGAAGGATCAGTTGTAGCGTTGAAACGTGAAAAGAAATTGTAACTGATTGTTGACTAATATGTATTCTATTATATCTCGTCTGCTTCAGACATAGAATATCACATGCAAGATTACAGTTCAATAGCATTTGTATTTGTTTCAAGAACATCATACAGTGTGCCGACACATCTGTTGGCAACTTTTGTAACTAAATAATTCTAAACGTCATGTATAAAATTTTTACCACTTTCACAATAAACATATTATTAGTTTCATTCCTCTATCATCTTTTGTTCCCGAGATTTTTAATTTTGAAATCAGTCAGCCCTCCACTAGATATCCTGTATAAGCACCTGAAAAGTAAAATATTATTCAAATGTTATAAAATGAAAGATCTGAGCAGTGTCTCTGGCGCACGTAGCCCATCTGTTAGGCTCTGCTACACTTGAAATATTGTAGTGTTTATAAAAGTCTATCCAAAAAGAAAACATCTGATTAATGTGAGACATAAGTGATCGCCATATTGTGATGATAATTTTTTCTCATTTGTAATTAATCGTCATTACATAGATATTATATAATTTTAGTTTATATGTTTTAAATTTCAATTGCAGGAACCTCTATGTAAAGAGATGTTCCGTGAGCTAAAGTTTGCTCTTTCCTGTCGAAGCTCTACAAAACCAGTTATTGGAAGAAAACAAGACAATTGTGGAGAATTCAGAGTATCAACTATACCAGGATACAGTACCCAGTATTAAAAAATGATTTTTAGGTGCTTTTAGACATTCAAACAAAGTTGTATGAAGCAACTTGTGAGACAAACTCTCTTAGCTGACAAAGAATGTTGGGGCGTTTTATAATTACCATGGAACTTAAGAGTAGTCTTTTTTTATCACCAGTAACAAAATGGTTTTAGCCTCTTTTTCATTAGGTTAAAGTCATTCAGCCACCGAAACATTTATACATGTTAGATAAAGTTTTTATTATAACCGAACATAGACTGAAACATTTTGAAGGAAATTATTTGGTGGCATTTTTGCAATAACTATTTTATATAACTGAAAAATCTCATTTATCGTCTGTGTTCATACTGTAAGATATTTTAAATTACAATTTATCAATTGTTTGTGTAATTTTATTACTTAATTTTCTTCTTTAATCCGTTTTCGATATTTTTTTAAAAAATTACCTGAATAATATAAATACGAACTAAATTATTCAGTCCCGCTTTCATAGACTATTTTTCGTTTATTTTATTTTTTTATTAAGTACTCGCAATTACTTTTGTAAAATATTTAATTATAAGTCTACTATGCCTCTTTTTTATAATTGAAAATGTTTAATTCGCAAACTAATAACTACGTAAAAATTGAGACAAATTTTTTTGTTTATATGGGAACTAAAAACCGTTCCTCTTAAATGTACCGCAGAATGCTAAATCTACGGGGATAAATAATTTCTAACACAATTATCTAAAAAGCTGTAAATCGAATTTTAATCCTGTTTGCATTCTATAAAGAAAAATAAGATCTAATAATCTAATAATTGGTAAAATCTATTTTTCCAATATATATATATATATATATTTCAAGATTTCGTAATAAATTTTAAAGTTAAAATTACAGTTAAAAAAATAAAAAGTTTACCTAAAAAATCAAATTTAGAGTGACGAGACTTTTATTTATGGAATACAAAAAGGAAGAGCATTGTAATTATAGATTAAACGGGTCAACAGATCAGAAATAAGCATTTTACCCATAGACATCGTTAGACTCGAAATTTAAGATGGTCAGTTCTTTAATAAAACCAAAAAAATTATAAATGGTAAATATAAAATGTAATCAAAATTAATATAAAACAATACCGATGCATTCAATTGATTATTTTCCTAAAACACTGTTCGGAATGAATTAAGAAACCTTACGTAAATTTTTAAAATACAATTTTCCTAATATTACCGTATATTTTTACACTCATTTCAATAAGGTATACCTTAAAATTAACTATCAGATTCCTCAAACATTTTTAAAGATTTTTGTTTTAAACATCAGAGCATATATCCTTTCTTTCTTTTTTTTTTTTTTTTTTTTTCGTTTTAAAACCAGTAAGTATTAATGGGTGCAAACTTACACAAGTGTATAACATCGGTAACAGTGTATAACATCTTTTAAAGCATATTGTGCGCTGTTGCTTTTTCTTTTTTATATTTAATCTTAATTCATGAAAACGCTTGAGTTTTTCTCTTTTTTTAAAAAAAAAGGAATCCATCACTGTCTTGATGAAGAATTCACGAATTGTCTTGATGAAAGTTCCAAGAATTACCTATCGAGAATGAAACATTAGATTCTGCGAACAATTCATCAAAATTCCATAAATAAATGCCTTTAATATTCCAGTTTGATTACATATAAATCTGTGATTTTTGCCATGATCCACCTTAATTCGTCTAATTGTCTTGATAAATAAGTCCTTGAAAATTTTCTGTAATGTTTCCTACTTTTCCGCAGGAATTTAACCGAAGAAAAAAGCAGAGATGATTTTTTAACTTTTTAATTTTTTACTGTAGACATTGTTTTAAGCATATTGCGGGTAATCTGCAGTTAAACGGCATTCAATTCTACAAATAATCGTCGTGTTAGGATTCCTTTACAAGTACACACCATGTATAACTAATAACATTTACATTATCCTTCATGTATTTCTGAAATAGTAGCACAATTTATGTTTTAATAATTAATTAATAAATTTTATTTAAAGTTAAGCGTGCTCAATACTTTTAAATAATTAGAACTTATAAAAGACCCGAAAATAATTGTAAGAAAATTTTAAGTGGTTGCAAAATAAAAATAAAAAATTTTTAGTCTTAAATTAAGTACTTTAAATGTTTTCAAATACAACTAGGTGAAAAAAAGTATAAAATGTCATCTACGCAATTTGTTAAAACTCACCTATTTTTACTTCTAATTTTTAAAAAATTCATGTTTTTTTATTATATATATATATATATATATATATATATATATATATATATATATATAGAAAACCAAAAATAAGTTACTTTTTTGTCAAATATATTTTATACCTTTCAGATACTTTCACATGATACAAAAAGAATCTGAAGAATTTTTTTAAGTGTTAAGAAAACAGAGAAAAAAAAATCCCACTATGAAATGAAAAAATTCTTTCAAATACACGATATCAAGAATACCGTTTGGTAAACATTGTTTTTGTGCAAAAATTCAACGCTATGGCAAGTGATAATGTCAACTTTTATACTATATTTGGTGCAATGTCAATTAACGTTTGAAAGATAGCCAATTGAATACAATGTACCATATGAATATATGGTATGATATCCTTATTAAACTGACACAAGAAATAATCTCTACCTGTGATTTAACAACGTAATTATATTTCTTTAGGTTTATTAATTGTTTTCAAAACTGAAAATAATTGTGTAAAATATATCAGCTATTATTTTATTTTTAGTCTATAAGTCGGTGACATAGATACTTTTATTCTGTTTGCAATAAATATTGTGACTGATTTACTCTATTGGCATTAGAGATTTAAGTCGTAGAACCTTTTTTATACGAAAAATTTATCCGTAAAAAAAGATAGTGAATCTCAAATTTGCGAATAATTTATTTTTAAGAAATACTTCATCTTTGGTTCCACATATATTTCACTATTATTGCTCAAGTAATTGTAACAAATAAAAGCTTTGCTTTTATGTTTATTATCTTTCACAGTGGTGTTTTTTCCTTAAAAATGATTTTAATAATTATTTTCAACAAATAGCACATCTTTGGTTTTCATAAACTATAATTAATTATGTCATTCTCACAAAAAGGTGTCAGATTTATGTTTCTTTATCTTTCTCAGTGCTGTTTTTTGTATAATAATGATTTTTAATTGAAAATAATTCTTAATTGTATACATTAATTCTATCATAAAGTTTCAGTGTCATAAACTGGCATTACAATTGTTTGATTAGACCTATTTAAGACCGAGATAAAGTACGGTTTTGAATGCCTCACGTTTTAGATTTAAAAACTTCATCATTTTTTTCTCATATACTCTAAAAATATTCTTCCAAATCTTCCTATTATAAATAGTTTTAGTGCCAATAAATAATAAAATATTTTTATGACCAAATTTTCCCAGGAATCACTTTTCTTTTGATAAAAAGCACATTTGTTCGGATATTTCTGGCTTAAAAGTTGTAAATGATGAACAAAAGTTGTTTAGAAAGACTGAGAAAATAGCTTTGAGCTTACTATAAAATTCTCATTAAGGAGAAATTCTTGATCGCAAAAATTATATGATCCTAATAAAAAAAGATATCTCTTAATTGTGATAAAGAAAAAGTCAAAACATATTAAAAATCATCTTTTTGCTATGAAATACAAAAGCACAATCTACCTATTTCGTATGTAAAATCTGCAGAGAAAAGAAAAAAACATATTTCCTATGCAAAACATTTGTTATAATAAAACATATTTCTTATGCTAACTCAAAAATATATGCAATAAGTAAGAAATGATATGGAAGCGAAAAGAAGCATACATATTGCATTTATAACTCTTTCAGTTATGTTGAGAAATGTCTTAGGATTTAATGAAATAGTTTGGTTTGAAACTAAACTCAGATCTATATTAAAAAAATATTAGAAATGGCGTGTTGTTGCTAATGTGCGATCTGAGTTATTGAAAGACGTATACATTTCATACAAAACAATTTTTGTCGACTTAATAAAGCATATATAAATCTCCAAAAAGGATAAGGTATACTTTGTACTATGCAAACTAAAGCAAAAAAAAAAAAAAAAAAAATGAAAGTACAAAATAAACATACTATAGTTTCAGTTTTATATACAAGAACCTTCCTCTGCGTCTAAACACCAAATGATGGTCAACAAACTCGTGCAGAGTGGTTTAACCAATAGAAACAGGGGATCAAATCTGAACAAAACCCAACTATAAAGACCCTACTGCTGACCCTTCAACCTTAAAAACCTTATTGCTGATATTAATAGCTGAGGTATTTATCTAATTTCGGGTCATTGTGGTCCTGCATATATTGGACAAACTAAACGTACTTAGTCCAAAATCAGGACATCAACCGATCTTCCAACGCTCTACATATTAGGAATTCTAATCAGAGATTTGAGTTTTCTTTAGATAAAATCATTGAACAGTGCTCTTCATTTTTCGAACTTGATTTTCGGGAGTCATTCCATAGTGTAAAAAATTCTAATTATTTAGCTAATAATCTCTCTACTATATCTGATTTTCGGGAGTCATTCCATAGTGTGAAAAATTCTAATTATTTAGCTAATAATCTCTCTACTATATCTGATTTTCGTGAGTCATTCCATAGTGTGAAAAATTTTAATTATTTAGCTAATAATCTCTCTATTATATCACCTTTTCTCAATACTTGGAAGTTTATTCTATTTTAATCTGTTACACCCTGAGTTTCCCTTCAAATCCCCTCATTCCTGTTTTTTTTTTTTTTTTTTTATCTCTCTTTCTTGTTATTTTGATCAAAATTGTTCCTCTGTCCCTATTGGTTAAACCACTTTGCACATGTTTGTCGACCATCATTTGGTGTTTAGACGCCGAGGAAGATTCTTTTTTATAGAACCGAAACTATAGTATGTCCAATTCTATACTTTCATTCGGGTTTTATTCGCGTTATTTTTTCCCTTTGCTTTACCATTCATAAACCTCTACTTCTCAATGAATTGTTATGAAAATTAGGCTCTAAGTTATAAAGACATGCCTTCTTTAAAAAATATCTATGTAAGTACTATTTCATTGAACCTATTGAAGTATGAACTATTCAGTTTTTGAAATTGTCTTTGAAGAATGAACTATTCAATTATTGAAATTGTATATGAAGTATGTACTACTCAATTATTGAAATTGTATATGAAGTATATAGTACTCAATTATTGAAATTGTATATGAAGTTTGTACTACTCAATTATTGAAATTGTATATGCAATATTATACTACTCAATTATAGAAATTGTCAGCAAGACTCGAAAAATCTCAAAATTTTTACGAGCCCTGTCGGGCATGTTAACGCATGAAATACGAGCCCTAATAAATTTTTATTTGCACAATTATGATTTTTCAAATAGCGTATTAATGAAAGCTTATGAATAATTATACCAATTAATAGTCTATCAAAAAAAGACGTTAATAACATTATTCTTATCAGAAAGAAGATATCAGAAATAATAAATAATTTTGTCAATTTGAGGGGCAGTTTATTCAGTATTTTTTCAGTATTTCTGATTAAATACATATATAAATGCCTGATAGGAATTTTTACAAGATCCAGTATGTTCAAAACTATACTAGATGAAAATTGTCTCAATTTTAAAAAAGAAAATAAATACTGTGAAAACGGAAATGAAAGGAAAATCCTGACTTCAAATATCTTTGATGTCATTATTTTAAACTTATTCGCAATAATGCATACGGCAATCAATAACATATAAAATTTAAAACCCAGAATAATTTTACACGTTACTTCCTGTATATGTGACGAATTTTATGTTATCAAAACATATACAAAAGTATTATTGAGAATCAAATCTATGTCCTGAAGTGTGTTGTCATATTGTATAGTGTTATTTCATGCGATATATCAGTTTAAAATATTACTGAGCATTAAAGGATTTTAGAATAACCTATTATTTTAGAACGCTTTTTAAAATGTTTAAATATAAACCTCTATTATTTTTATTCTAAATAGGAATCTGCTAAAGTAATAGCAATAATTTATTAGAAAAAAAACTATAAGCATAATTATCCTTTGTGAACATAATGAATTAATTATTTAAATAAGTCAAATCATGTTAATTTATCAAAATATCTTTAATTAAAAATAATAAAAAATAACAAATAGGGATTTTATTAAATTTCTAATTTAATTTCGGGCAATCTCTCTACAGCTTGTGGTTATTCTCTTTAGCCAGATGTATTGTAATCACCCCCTTAATTTGTAATTTTTGAAATATAATAGCAAATATAAAGTCAAAAACGTATGCACATTCGAAATCGTAAATTAATCTTAAAACACTATTGAAATCTGATGAATGAATGAAGAATTAAAAGTATAAAAACCATTTTTATTTCAAAATTAAATTGGGAGATGATTTTAACAATCCCTATCTATTGAATCAGAAAGATTTTCATGACTTTAGTCTTGCCTGCCTCAATAGTGGTTTGTTCGATTTCGACAGTCCTTTTGCTTTTCCTTCGCTTAATTACAAATTTTTTATCACTAATCTGAATATTTTTTTAAAAAATTCTTAAAATACGTATAACGGGTAGTCATTAAGGAATAATACATGATACATTTAATACTGTATAAATACAATTAAAGCTCATATTTAAATTTAAAAAAACTATATACACACTATGAGAAAAATAAGTAGGAAAAAAATAAAAGTCCACTCTGTATTGGGCATTTAAAATTTAAATAAGACAATAAGATGTAACATTTCATAACTTAATTCTTTTTAATAAAAACATTAATTACATGACATTCAATATTTTCAAGTATTTCATTCGAAATTCGTTAGAATAACTTGAAGCAGTTTTACTTAGATACTAAAAATTTAAAGGAGTTTTCTCTACACATATTTTCATATTCTCTGAAAAGAATTTTAAAATTTTACTTTTGAATTCGAATCTTTATCTATAGTTTCTATTCAAGATTCATCTTATGATCAATTCATTTTAGTAAAGTAGATTCTAAAGTAAACGGAATAATTACGCGATTAGGTAAAAATAATTTTAATGACCTACTATGAAATTTATATGTATTCATTAGCTTGCTAAATTTTTAATGATCATTTTCTTATATTTAAGCAACAGTAGACTCTCTTTTAACGGTGTTGTGTGTGTGATTGAAGTAGTACTTTTGGGCACTGAAAAAACAACAAAAGTACCCTCTGCCTCAAAAATTCGCTTGATTTTAAGGAGGCTTGCTGATATTGGCAAGTTACATTAGTACCAACAACAACCGATATATGAATGTTTGTTCACCACAGTCAAACAGAAGCCGATTAATTGAGAGTCTACTGGAATTTACATTTTCAATATCAAATTTTCATCAATATATTATCAGCTATATTCATCTTTTCTTATGTGATGAAGTCTTATCACTTATGTGAAAAAGTATGTTCCTTAAATATTATCTTTAAATAGAAAATAGTTTTGTATATGATGAAGAATTTTCTCTTTGCATTTGAAATATTTCCTTTCAACTGTGCAACTTTCTATGCAACTTTCACCTGTCACAAAACACTTTAATATCAATTCTTTATGCCCCAAAATATCGGATAATTCTGTTATACTATAACGAAAAGGACTGGTATGAATTGAAACATTTATTTTCCCTAAACCCCGTGGATTCCCTATCAACAATTTTACCTTGGTCCTAATTGGGCTCAAAATCGGCTCAATGTGGCTGCTATATGAACATACACAGTGAGATATTGGGATGTCAAGATTTTTGAAGATTGGTCCTATATAGGGTCAATATATGGCCTATATTGGCTGAAAAAGGAATCTAAAATACTGGGTTAATCTGACACTTCTATATAGGGCTGATATTGATTCTAAAGTGGCTGTAAAATATCGGATGAATCTGACAATTCTATATAGGACTGGTATTGGTTCTAAAGAGGCTGTAAAATATCGGATAAATCTGACAATTCTATATAGGGCTGATATTGGCTCTAAAGTGGCTGTAAAATATAAGATGAATCGGACAATTCTAAATAGGGCCAATATCGGAAAATAACGACCTTTTGATCTCTTATTGAGCCAAGATTCGTGAATAATGATCAAATGAGGGCCCAAGTTATTTTGTTGCTAGGGATAGTTCTTTGATTTCTTCATGCAGGGTCAAACAGTTCAGTAGTAAAATTAGGGACTCAGGAAAGATTCAAATTTTGGGTTTGAACTTTTAACTAATTTAATCCCAATATTTTTGCAGATTAACGTTAATTTATTTTTAAAAAATATTTCATACTAAGGTAAATTGATTTTAAGCTAGTTACTGAGCAAATAACAGTCTCTAACTACAGTGGCGTGCAAAATTCTGTTGTTGCTGTTGTTGCTTATCCTCTTAATCTGACATTTGTCAGATAAGCTTCAGAACTCCACTGAGAGCAAGAAAATATGCAACAAAAAGAAAATCTTATGTAAGATCCACCTTAGAAAGTTCAAGGCAAACCAGAATATGTTACAAAAAGCTGGTTGAACATAGCATTTTTGCTAATAGGCAAGATCTATCTACCTCCCTCAAAAGCAAGGCACTTAAGATGGCTACTTGCCTATCTAGCCAAAGCAGTCTGGGTTCTTCGGTCACGTTTTATGACCAGCAGAGTACCAGGGGATGTCCTATGATACCATTGGTGTGTGGGTGGTATACGCCCCCCATAGATGAAACTTGGATCTGAGAAAAAGTCTGCAACAACAATATCATTACATTAGTTTGATTAAAATAAAAATATCGAATAAAATTTGTTTGTATTTTAAAACAGCATAATGTTTTCAATACAACATTGCTTTTACATGCATCTTATAAATAATTTATGTATATTTTTAAACTCAATTGTATTCGCAGTCAAAAATTTTAGGAAGTTATAAAAATATGCTGCCCAGAGACTTTTGCATGCCATTGTATATAATGCTACTCCGAATGTTAAGCTACGCAAAATTATCCCCTTTGGAAAAAACGTGGTTCATCAATATTTTACTCCAAGCCCCTTTATAAATGAATTTTAAACTGAAATAAATATTGTGTTCTTTAAATTTTATGCTTAAAAAATTATTTTAATTTGATACAATGTTCAAATTTTCTAGAAATTAATAGAGATTTATGAAGGGTGTGAAAAATTTCCTGATATCGCTTGTTTTGCTGCTGAAATATTTCTGACTATTTCCATGTTCCATTAATTTTCCTACTTAAAATTTCGTCCATTTTGGATTTATTAACATGAATCAGCATTTGCATTACCAAGTAACATTTTTTTAATCTTTCTTCGCAATTATTTAACATAAAATTTCTTAAAAATTATTAAAACGTTTCGCGGTGGCCTCTAAGAAATTTCTGTCAATGATGGTATACCATTAGCGGCCTCTCGTGTGCCTTACAATAAGTTTTAAAACAAATATTACATTTTGATATCTGTTGTGGTATGAAAAATGAATCAGAGTCCTGTTTCCAAAACTATTTAGATTCATCAATAATAAACATCATACAAATCTTAATAATCAGATAATCAGGTTAAAGTATTATTTGAAAACAGCTTTAAAATGCTTGGATTATTTATTCAGAAAAAAAAATCACACTAAATTCATATGATATTATACTTCAAAGCGAAATATTTCGAGTAATATTTGAACATTTAACTCTAGTTATTTTAATTTTTTTTTAAATCAGAAACATTTCAGACATATAAAACTGTAGAAAATTAAATAAAATTGTTATATAAGCCATATAATATATGATAATAGAGTAGAAAATATCATAGAAAAATTGAAGTTATACTAAAATTTCCTATTATCGTATAAATTATTAATATGTATAACACATAAGAGGATTCGTCAGAATTAGAAATACCAAAAGTTTCTCATACTAGCAAATTTAAAGTAAATAATAGTGAATAATAGTCTTGAATTTCTCGGTATACGAGAAAATGTTTTTCTTTGCCAAATATGAAACTGGGAACATGTATAATTATTAAAATTTGTGAAAGATAATATTTTGTTTTATTAACTGTAACTATAACATGTAAATAAATATAATACTATTCATTTAAAATTGTATTTCCTTGTACAGTAGAACCCAAATTTAACAGTTACTACTTATTAAAATATATTTCTCTTTGCTTCGTTTTAGTTACTTTAATTCATTTCATGTTGTTATGCATAATGTAAAAATAATACCGCCAGCTAGATTATTGCCATTTCTTGTGAATAATATTTCTAGATTTTTTTAATTACTCTCGTTTAAATACTTAAACGCTTAGAACAAATTTAAACAGCAAAGCATCGTTAAATCAGGGTTCTACTACCTTAGTGTAATTAAAGATTTTGTCAAAATATGATTAGAGGACAAAATTGTCAGTACATGCATGTTTATGTAAAAAGAGGAAGATTGAGATTTTCAGCCAAATAATATTTCTTATAAAATCATTATAATATATACTAATTTTTTGATACAATAAAAGTTTATCTAAAAAATTGTGTCTTGATTTTGTGCTTTATAACCTGTGATTTTACACTTACAATCTGAAATACAGAGCTAAAAATGAAAAACGGACCACCCTAATTAACTTTTGATCTAATGATCAGATCTTCACGTTCTAGGACTCAATCTTAACAGTTCGACTGTGTGACCTCAAATATGCTAATTAATTAGTAAAAATGATATTTTAGGGTACGAAACCAGACACAAAAACACACTTTCTCTGAATAAGCATGCCTTTTCTTCAATGGATTCGGATTTCTGACCCCCAAAATATGAGGTGTAGCCGCAAATAGGGAAATATGGTCCCAATAGTTTGGTCAGGAGAGGGATCCAAAGTTTGGACCCCTTAAGTATGTGCGTGTAAAAATACGTCTTTTTTAAAATTCAGGAACTATTCGACCGATTTCCCTCAAATTTTGTATTTTATCATGTAAAATTATGTTCTATAAAATGATGTTAAAAAATTTTATATAATTCAATTCAAAATATCTTTCAATTTTGACTATCATTTTATAAAATAATAAATATTTAAAACGTTACTTTTGTGCATGGAATTTTCTTCAGATAACCAAATTTCATAATTGTGTTGCAAAAAATTTTTCTATTCGTTTTACAGTATCTCAAAATATGGCGAAATATGTAAAAAGTAAAATTAACAATATGGGATTCAAACTTTGGACCGCTCTCCTGACTAAATTAGTGGGACCATATTTCCCAGATTACGACTTCCCCCTATGTATTTCAAGGGTTGAAAATCTAAATTCATCGATAAAAAGGTATATTTATTCAGAGAAAGTGTGTTCTGATTTCGTTACTTAAATTATCGTTTGCTCTAATTAATTAACATACTTGAAGTCACCCCTTCGAACCGTTAGGATTGAGTCCTAAAACATGAAGATCCGATCATTTGTTCAAAAATTATTCAGGGGGGTTCGTTTTGTATTTTGCACACTACACTCTAATAGAAAGTCACATTTCGAGTTGCATTCTTATCTGTTTAGCTAAGATAGTTTTTCAATTTTTTTATTAGATAAAGAAGCGGTGTATAAAGTAGAAACATTCTCCTAAAATTTCCCAATTTGCGCGATAACTACATGTATTTCCTTGTAATAAATATTTATGTTTTACTCAGTTTAAAAGTTTAAAAGAGGACAACGATTTGAGGTTTTCCAAAAAAGAAATGTATTTTTTCCTGCATAAATCGGAATATATATATATATATATATATATATATATATATATATATATATATATATATATATATATATATATATATATATATATATATATATATATATATAAAGAGAGAGAGAGAGAGAGAGAGAGAGACAGATAGATAGATTCAAAGTCATTACAGTAAAGAGCAAGGTACCTGGTTTAAAATATGCAGTGCTCAAAATATGAAAGAAAATATATTAACTACAGCTAATTTTTAAAAGTTTCATATTTGTTTTACTACATAGTTAATACACCTAATATGTAGAATTTAACATCAAAAAATATTTGGTGTTTTAAAACATTATAAATCTTAAGATCTGTATGTTGCATGCTATATACAGTGCTCAAAAAATAAACGAACCACCCTGTATGTCTTTCGATCTAATGATGGTATCTTCACTTTCTAGGACTCAATCTTTATGGCTCAAGGGGGTGACTTCAAATATGCTAATTAATAAGTGCCAACGATATTTTAAGTTACGAAACCAGACACAAAAACGTACTTTCTCTGAATAAACATGCCTTTTTTTCGACGGATTCTGATTTTTGAGCCCCAAGATATGGGAGTAGTCGCATTCTGAAGAATATGGTCCCCATGGTTTGATCAAAAAAGAGCTCCAAATTTTGGAACCCTTAATGTTAATTTTACTTTTTGCGTATATCGTTATATCTCGAGAAATTTTTAAGCGAATTAATATATTGTAAGTCAAAAAAATTTTAAATTGTAAAGTATACAAATTTTTGCATCATCTAAAAGAATATAATTTTTCATGATAAAATACAAAATTTGAGCAACTTCGGTTGAATAATCCTTAGAAATTAAATTTAAGAAAGTGAGACATTTAAAATTCGATTTCTCATTCTTTAAATTATTTCTTCGATTTCTTCATATTCAACCATTTTTGCTCAAATTTTGTATTTTGCTATGTAAAATTTTGTTCTTTAAAATTATGTAAAGAATTCTATGCCTTACAATTCAAAAATCTTTTGACAATTATTAAATAAAATAATACAAAATAATAAATCTTTGCTAAAAGTTTTGTATAGGATTATCTTTGGATGCATGAATTTCATAACTGTGTACAAAAATTCTTCAATTCGCTTCAAAAGTTCTCGAGATATAGTGAAATACGCAACAAGTAAAATTAACATTAAGGGATCCAAACATTGAAGCGCTCTCCTGACCAAACTATTGTGACCATATTTCCCAGACTGCGGCTACCCCTAATATTTGGGAGGGGGTTAGAAATCCGAATCAATTAAAAAACGGTATGTTCGTTCAGAGAAAGTACGTTTTTGTGTTTGATTCCGTAACTTAGAATGTCATCAGCACCTATTGTTAGCATATTTGACGTCACTTCCTCAAACCATTAAGAATGAGTACTAGAAAGAGAAAATCCGATCATTAGATTAAAAGTTATTCTGAGTGTTCAGTTTTTCTTTCTTCTTTTTTTTTTGCGCTCAGTACTCAGTAGAAGATTTTTTATTTTCTAAAATTACCAAAACAACCTGATTTTATTTTCCCGAATGTCTAAATTTCAGAAGGGGTGAAGCTCATTCTTTGCCCCCTCAATTAAATTTCAGAAGAAAATGAGGTTTTCAATTTCAAAAATAACTTCAAAATTAAAAAAAAAAAAAAAAATTTTTTTGCCTAAAATACTTCTTTCTTTTGAACTTGGCTTTCCCGAATGTCTAAATTTCGGAAGGAGCGCGAAGCACATTATTCACCCCTTCAATTAGTTCAAGAGTAAAATAAAGTTTTCTTTTTGAAAAATGGCTTCAAAGTTGAAAAAAAAATTCAAAAATTTAACTTTTCTACTGGTAATTTAGGCAGAATTTACTTGACTTTATTTTTGCGAATGTTTAAATTTCAGGAGGGGCGGATCATATTATTCGCCCCCTTTACTTATATTTCAGAGTGGGTGACGTCTCCTTCTTCCCCATCCCCTAACGGGTTGGTATGCTACTGAAACCAATTGATCTTTTTAGTCTGTTTTCGAACAGCATCATCAGAACAGTTGGGCCTGGGTTCCAAGAGCTCTGTTCCGGGGAACTGACCCAATGCATGGAACAAGTTCAACGTCATTCCTGGCTATGGTCTCGATATGAGGAAAATATTAACATTGAAAACTTGAAAACAAAACGGTGAAGAGTCTCCGCTTAATTCTAGTTCTGTATGTGCCAGTCTATTGGGAAAGTGTGTTTTCTAATATTTGTAAGGTGAATTTCTTTCTTTTTTTTTCTTTTTTTTTCTGTCTCATTGGA
Organism: Parasteatoda lunata; assembly: GCA_949128135.1. Classification (NCBI taxonomy): domain Eukaryota; kingdom Metazoa; phylum Arthropoda; class Arachnida; order Araneae; family Theridiidae; genus Parasteatoda; species Parasteatoda lunata. The sequence continues at coordinate 46,635,117 of OX421981.1, read as the reverse complement.
GAAATTTCTAAAAATAGGCTGAGAAGGATTTCAGATATTTCTAAATTGGCTAAATATAATAAAATATGCATAAATCTCATAAAAAAGTATCCAGATTTTGACTTTTATTTCATTAGTTTGTAGTGCATTCCGTTGTATCACGTGACTAGTGTCTTGTTGAACGTCATCGGAAAAATCTTCATTTTCTAAACTGTTGCCACTCATATGCTAGAACTTACTTCCGTTTGACGGCAGCAATTCTGATAATTATGCATTTAGAGCTTGCGTAGGATTTTTCACTGATAAATCCTCCAATCACGGTCGTTGTTGTTATTTCCAAGAGCACGAGGTGATGTTTCCATTTATGGTTTGACACTACGATGACTTGTAGGCAGATGGGTTGGTAGCGAACCACACCTGTGGTTGTGATATAGTTTCTGTTTATTTGTTTCTTTTTTTTCATCACTTTTGTCTTAAAGAATTTTCAGTTTATGATTTTGATTTGATCAGTTCACTTTATTTTTTAAACGAATCATGTCTGGTTTTCATACTAAAACAATCGAAAGTATACTTGAACCAGTTGCACAACAAGTGAGATGTTTTGATTATTTTTCTTTATTTTGCAGTTAATAAAAAATTTCATTCTTTAGATAACTTATTATCCTGACATATAAATATAGTAAAAGATCCCTTTTTGCTAGTTTAAATTGCATAAAAATATTAATAAATAATAATCTTTTGTAATTATATTTTAATGGAGCTTAATGAAAATTTCTTATTTAATACACTGTTGGAAAATGCCCAACGTTTTTATAGACTCAACAAAAACTTTACGATAAAAACTATTGTGAATGAATCCTTACGTTAGAAACAGACAGATCCATTATTTGATTTTGTCAAATTTTTACAAATTAAAAAATACAAGAATACATAAGATGTTAATCATTCAATTCTTTAATTTGTCATATGATAATATCTTGCCCCTAATATTTAACTTTTTTTTTTTTTCATTTTTATTTCTATGCACTTCATAGTCTTATTTAAGCTCATTATTTTGTAAATCATTTAAATTAAACATGATTTTTTTTTTTTTTCATTTTTCTCAGATTTGAAGAAATTATCTAACAGCTTATTGTTTTAAAAGGTGCAGTTACTTAACTAAAGTACAAGAAACTTTCTGAAAAATAGTTTCTAGAAAAATGATATTCTTCTATGCTGAATCACAAACAGTTGATTAACAAGCTAAATCAGGAATGAATTAAGTTATGAATGGGCTCTTTTGTAACTTAAGACCCCCCTTATAACAAATCGGCCAAAACTAACTATACATTCAGTATTATTGAAACTTGTTCTAAAAATAAATTCCAATTTAGCTTGTTTTACACAAAATCAAAAAGATAGTTTTGGTGAATTTTTTTAGAAAAATAATTGCTGTGAAGGTATAAATTCTGTTAAGCTTATACGACAAAAAAATAAAAAAAATCTGCATAAAATTTTAAATGTTAAGTAACATTAAGAACTATCAAATATAAAAATTTTAAATATTGAAAAAAATTTGAATTACTAAATATGTTATATTTTTACCAATTTAACAACTCAGTCAATTTTAGCTATTTTGTTGATAGTTTCAAAAATTAAGAATAACAAGCACCTGTGGCTTGAAGCAAAAGAAGATAATAGGTAAAATTGGGAAGTTGGGTCAATGCACAGCTGCAAAATTTTTCCCATCAGGCCTTAACATTTCAGCGGTCTTTCTTTTTTATAAGATAACATGACCGAATATCACCCTTTTTTTCCTTCTGTTTTCCATTTAAAATACATAATGCATATTTAATTCTAATGAAAGATTTAAAAATTTCACAAAAATTATAATAATTTCTTTTCATAAATGTTAAAAGAAGTTTTGGGGCTTTTACAATGGCTTTGAAATCTCGTTGAGCTTCATGTTTATTAAAAATGAAAATCATCACAAAAAATTTTAACATTTAATGAGTCTTTTATGGTATTAAGCAAATTAATTATATGGTTCTTTTTGAAGAAAAATATAATGACATTGCAAATGGAATAGCAATTATATAAAGCATTGATAAAAATAAATTTATGACTGAGTTTAACTTATAAATATTTATTTGAATAATATTTAATCTATTAAACAAATATATATTTGGTACAAATTTATTTTAATTAGTTGTTAGTCTAAATGCATATACAACAAAATATTATATAGATATGTTCTCCTTAAACGTCTTTAAAAAGGCAGCCCAACCAGCTTGAACTTTGATCTCTTTAAATATGCCCTTTTAGTGAAAACAAGCCTCCATCCCATTAAAACATTGCCTTTTTATTTTATTTTTTTCAAGTAAAGGTTTTCTTAACCACCAGTTTCAATGAAATGTCCACTTCTGATTTATTTTGGGACTGATAATATTTTAACTTTAATTTTAAATTTATTTTAACGATGAGTGAGAGTTACTTTGTAAAATATACACATAAAATTTTATAAGAAGGTAATTTAAAAATTGAGGATGAAATTCAATTACTCTACAATATTGCATATTTTGATAAATTTTAACGGTGGTAAGTGAGTGCCCTTTAAGTACACTTTTCTGTGAGGAAGCACCTTGCCCTTTTTTTATGCCTAGGGAAAACTCAGTGTGTGTATACATATATATCCTATATATATATATATGTACATATGTATATGTCTGCAGTGTTCTCCCTAAGTGCTTTTTAAAGGGTGGCCCGGCTTTCCCTGCCATTTGATTCCAATAAATTGTCGCTTTGAAACTAAACAGTGGTAACTCAAAAAAGCAAGTTTTTCAGGAGAGCGATTTCTAACTTTCCGCGCTAATGCTAATCGCGCCAGTGCGATAACGATTTATCTGCTCTCTAAATTAACTTTATGGAACTATGAAGATAACAGGTTGTTTCTCTAAAAGGGTGACATTTTTTTACACAAAATGACCCAAATATCTCATTTTTCAATTTTTTTGAGTTGCTACGGTTTAGTTTCAAAGCGACGAAATGTGCCCGCATTGTTAATTAACTACTTAAATAATAATTACACATTAGTAAAATTATCTGTGTGTATAGGTTTAATTCTATTTACTATTACAAATATTTACTTTTTTAGAATTATTCTTAACTGTTTATATTTTTCTATGTTTCTTTTTTCGGAGAGGGGATATTAATAAATTTTTTAAGTGTTTTTAAATTTTAACAGAGATTGCCTTTTAGCATGCCTTTAATTCTTTTTATAAACTACTAATTTTTTTTCTTATTTTAAAAATGAGAGAGAATTACTTTTTGAAATAATATTCCCATAAAATAGTATAAGAGAGTAATTTAAAAATTGTTGAGGATAAAATTCTGTTATTACATAATATTAAACATTTTGTTAAATTTTTACAAGGTTAAGTGAATGAGTGCTGTTTCAAAACTCATAGTGCGCTTTTGAGAGAGGAAGCGTCCTGCTCTTCTTTATTCCTAGGGAGAACTGTGTGGATATGTAAGCTTGTTCTGCATTAGAATTCCTCATCAAGGTTATACATAGACAAATGTTTGCAGAAGACATTTGTATGAAAGGGGTTTCTTACTGCTCTAGAATTCAACACTAGTTTCTAATAATGATTGTATGATATAATTTGAAGTTTGTATTGAAATTTAAACTTTCTAATAAGATTTTATGCATGAATGGAAATTGTTATTTTTGCTATTAGTTCGAAAATTAACTTTTTGTTATGCAATAATTGTGTTTGGGAAAAGAGAAAAATATTAATTTGTGTATTTTTAAAAAAATGCTACTAAAATAAAAACAGACGACTTAAATTAAACAGACTTACTTTTATTATGTTCTATATGCTAATTTTGAAATGTTGAACCTCACTTTTCAATTTTGATTTATGTTTGGTTTATAAGAAGAAAAAGTTTCAATTTTGATTGACTTCTAGCTTAAACTTTAAGATGTTTCAGATTAATATACTAGTAATATTTCCAGCTGATTCCAAAGGTATCAATTCTATTGTTTCATGCATTAACAATATTTAATTATATTCTATAACCGGCAATGAACAGCTGACCCAATTCTGAGTTTCCATTTATGTATATGTATATATATATATATATATATATATATATATATATATATATATATATATATTTATAAAAGTACTTGATCTTATCTAATTTGGGTGTGGAGAGTTTAAATCTGAAAAACGTTTCATTTGGAAAGCTACAGATTATTTTCAAAATGGGATTTTTAATTTCATATATTTTCTTGTCTGAATGTACAAGTTTATAAAGACCATACATACCTATACATTTGCCTGTTTCTTTGAAAATAACACTTAAAATAAAACACTTATTAGCTTAGCATATTGTAAACTGAAATTTCACCTACCTCTTACAGTGCCTTGTGTAGCAGAGAAGTGAATTTAAAAGATTCCTGGTTAAGAATTATATTATTAATTTTCATAAAAACTATAGCTTGAAGAGAAACCGATCGAAGATGTAAAATTAGCAATGTCTAAAATTCATTCAAAATCCTCATACAATAGAAAACAATAAAGATTTGTTTCCTAGTGTTATTATTTAGATAAAAACAAACATTTAAAAAAAGTACAAATGTCATTCTATGAAAGAATATAATAGTGGAATATAAATTTATCCCGTGAACTCTTTTAATGAAAAGTTCTTCAATTTTTTATATCGCTAAGTATCAACTTAAGAAGCAGAGTTTGCTAAAGTGGGCCCAGCCTGAAAAAACGAACCTGGTTTTTGTTGAGTATATTTATTTTGAGTTATTTTTTATTTTTATTTTTTTTAGGTGTCTCGCCTTGTGATATTGCATGAAGAAGCTGAGGATGGAAATGCCATGCCAGATTTGTCAAGGCCTGTGCAAGGTGTCAGTAAAGCAGTGGTCAATCTTGTTAAGGTTTGTAGTAGATTTTTTTTTAAAAATAGAAATAAGTATGCTATGTAATTATTGATTACTTGTTTAAAAATATTTATTTTAATTATTTATGAGATACTTATTATTATGCCTAATGCCAAATGAAGACAATAGTTTAATACAAATTTTTCAATTCCTTTCAGTCTAACTATTAGGAATATTCACCAGAATTGTGATTTTACTTACTAGCATGGTATTTTAATGGCATACGAAAGTATTTCTGTAAGAAAAATGTGATAAACTTTGTTTTATCTTACTTGTCACTTTAAAATAAACTGAATGCCTATTTTGGCACATGGTAACCCTTCTAGTTATCGAGGTTTATTATCAAAACTTTTAAAATATTTCTAAAATTTTAGTTTTTTAATGTCCGTTTTTACTATTTTTTTATTCATTTTTTATGTAAATAAAAAAATCTATTGAAAAGTATTGAATTTATTATGAATAAATATATATTATTAACTATATGGTGAACCACTGAAATCAACATTGAATGCTGAACAATTTCACAACATTGTTCAGTGATTTCATTTTGAAGTCAGGGGTCTGTCTAGGTTTTTCTGAGAGGAGCCTATTTTGTGACATTTTACATATAATTTGTGAAAATTAAAAATTATATTAAAAATTCAGCATTAAAATATGGTAAAAATATGGATTTATTGTTTCTTGCGGGATAGGATACAGAAATAAAATTTTACGAAAAAGTATTTGTAAAACTATCATTTTTCCTAAAGTTAAATTTGTGAAGGTTACCGCTAAACGGTAGTAAATTTGGCCTGGACAGACACCAGAAGTGGAATCATTTTTTAATTTTTAACCTTTTCTATTGTACTATACAACAACAATTGGTCAGGCCTACTTTAACTGTATCAAAAACTGGTGCCTCTTTACACTCATCAACACATGCAAATATTTTTTTAAGGGTACAGTTTACTACAATACAGAAGGGCAGCAACAATGCATACATTCTTAGTTCCTGTTGTTTCATCATTAGTTCTGGTTGTTTTATTTATCTTAACCTTTTCTACTAATTGTAATTTTAGAACAAAACTAACCCTCGTCAATTTTGTCTTCAAAATCATGATTGCTGCCCTCATCATATATAACCTAAATGGCACCAAGTCACCGCCCTAAGTGCAATATTATTTTTTACCATAACCTACATAATTAATAAAATTAGTAAAAGACAAAGGTTTCTATTTGTAAATATGTTACGTTCATCATACGAGGATTAGGAAACTGAATAGTAACTTACGTTGTCAATAACAATACAGCAGATAACTTCTCCTTGTTATAATTTATGAAGTTGAAAATAGACTATTGTTATATTAGGCAGTATTTGCAACTTTACAACAATTTAAATTGTAAATCCAAAAATAAATACTAGAATTATATATTAAAATAACCAGCCTCAACTTTTTTTATACATTTTCTCAAGTTTTTTTTTTTTGTTTTGTCAATTATATTAATTTTTCTGAACATAGTTAGTAGTAAAGTGTCAATCACATAATACTTACTTGATTTACAAAAACTTTAAAATGCTTAACAGATTTTTTTCATGTGAAATTCTAAATTTTAAAAAGTAAATGATACAAACTATTTGAGATATGCTGAAATTGCTACCTGATACATTTTCATTATTGTTGTTAAATTATTTGTATTTATTTGAATTTGTTCAATTAGTATTAATTTTTTTCTATTTGTAATGGGAGCTTATTTTTAGGTTGGAAAAGAAACAGTTCAGTCTAGCGATGATCCCATCTTGAGACAGGATATGCCCACTGCTTTACATAGACTAGAGAAAGCCTCCAAGCTGTTAGAAGAAGCTTCTGCATTATTTGCAAAAGACCCATATTCACAGCCTGCACGAAAAAAATTGATCCAAGGAGCTAAAGGTTGATAAAATTATTAGTATAATTTGTTTATTGTAATTTGTCTTTTTTTACATGAAAACTTTTAAGATTTACATTAAGCTTGTAAGGGAAGGCACTTAAGCTTCCTACATTGTGTAGTTTATAAATTTAAAAAAAACAAAAGCAAATCGACAATACTTTTGAATATTTACAGCTATCTGTTATAAGCATACTTAATTTCCATTATAAAGTACGTTATTAATGAGGAAAAATATAGAAATTCACTATATCTTCAATGTCAATATATATTGAATTTCATTATTGTAAATGAAGTTATGTTGTTCTAGAAATGAACAGTTTACTATCTTAAAAAATTAAACATTGATGTGTGTGATTTTATTGACCTTGTGCACCATAGGTTAGTTATGATTTATTGCTGCATTGAAAGTACACTACAGCAAATGCTCCATAGCATGTGAATTGAATTTAATTCATACTTTGAGATGTGAGAAGAATGTTTGTCTCTCATAAAAACTTATTTTGTTTGATTTTTATGGTAAAAAAAAATTATGTTGGCTGAGAAGCTGTATCGCAAAATAATGATGTATGTTTTCAAAAATACTTTATGAGATGAAAAAATTTTTTATTATTTTTAACATTTATATATATTTTTATATATGCATATAGTACATATTTTTTAAAGCAAGCAAATCTTCTCAGATTGTTTATTTATTGATAGATACAGAAACTTGAAGTGATCTAATAAGCTTTCAAATCTTTTATTTTTTCCCTTTTTTTACTGTTTTTACATCAAAACATAGTTTCTGTCATCCTCGGATTTTGCTTCTTCAGAATTTCACTGAATTAGCCTTTCTGGTATTTAACTGTAAGTTTGATCAATCAATGAAAAAAACAAAACAATTATAAGCATCTCTAATATAATGTTCTCTCTTAAATATCTTTTTGGCAACGCTTCACAATAATTGATACCTCTATTGTTTTTTATCCGTTTCCTTATTGGCTTACAAATTATTATATCAATTAAACATACTTTTACTGAGCATTGTTTCTTTAAAAATTGCATATAACATTGAATTAATCTGTTTTATTTTTCTGTTTTGACTAATGAAAAAGTTAAGACTCTAAAGTTTTTTTTATTGAAATTAAAAGTGATGTTGTTCTTAGGTATTATGCAAGATACATACTCTGTTCTTCTGGCTTTTGATGAATCAGAAGTGCGCAAAATCATTGGAGAGTGCAAAAAAGTTCTAGACTATTTAGCAGTTGCAGAAGTGATAGAAAATATGACTGACTTAGTACAGTTTGTAAAAGTAAGCTTTATTACTAATTCATTATTATTATTATTTCATTGTGATGTGATACTTTCTTGAATTACATTCATGTTATTAATATTAAACATTTTTAAACTCTTGTGCATATTCATCAATAATTAAAATACTTTTATCTAAATTTATAAAAGTTTTGTGCAATTGAATTTTATACAGCTGTGCAAATCAAAATGTTTTATGACAGCAGGATATTTCTTAAAAATGCTAGACTACAAGTCTTTTAAGTTAATTCTAATAATTTTTCTTAGAAATAGCGTGTTCTTATAGTTTGTGAAATATTAAATAGTGTTTAAAGTCATGCTTTTTTAATCACAAACCATAGCAATGTTAAAAGTATTTTATCTTTAAAATTTCATTTAATTACAAAACACACTTCTGGGGTTTTGTCCTGTTATTGAGTTAACACTTTAATATATTCGAGGGCTAAGAAATAACACTTGAAAATCTTTAACTACAGAAAAATTTCATTTTAATCATTTCTAATCTTTAATGAGTCATTGCCTTTCAGGGCAGTTTATTTTTAATCTTTTTTATGTTATATAAAAATATAACTTTGTAAGCATTAATTTTTCTTTTATACATATTAAAATATTTCAATGAACTGATTTAATTTTCTTTCTGATTAAATCATCTGTTTCATATGTGAATTACAGAATATATATATATACAGTAGAACCCGTTTAAGAAGTTCCCATTTAAAAAAATTTCCCGTGTTCGAAGTTATTTCTAAAAAAGAAACAAATACCAGAATGTAAAATTATCTTCATGAGAAGTTTTTTTCCTGTTCAAGAAGTTTTCACTTGCTTCCAATTTTCTTCATTTTTTTAAACTTTTTATTTAAAATGTCTTATCTAGTTTTACCTTTCCCTCACAAAAACAGGTACATGAACTCTGTGAAATTAACAATGACCAAAGAGATACAGAAAAACAATTTTGTTATAAAAATATTTTTATTCCAAAACAAATTATTAAGTAATTATTGATACATAACAATAAAAAGATTGTTTAATCAAACAACAATTGTAATCGTCTTGTTTGCTGTCCTAATCTGTTTTTCAATGAATTCTGAGTCATCTTTGATTCTTTTCTTATGCACACTGAGCATGCACAAACTTGGCAGATATCTAAGCTATATTTTTAAATTTCATTTGATAAAATATATAAATAATATTATATTTTCTATTAGTTATTTAGGTTAACAAAGGTATATAATACAAACTGACTTCTCACAACTGTAAGACTTCATCAACACAATAAATACCAATGTTTAGCATGCACAAACACATTAGTATAAGAAACTACTGTTTGCAGTTATTTGTGTTTCAAAGTCAGTAGCTATGCCAGTGCCATCAATACAGTTTCTCGTGGTAAAATTTGCAAGTACAAGAAATTCATACTCTTTTTTTTAAATATCTTGTTAACAATGAAGAAATGAATCTTGAAAAAAATTAACAGATGAAAGTATATGTAATAACAAAACAAAGTGTAATAACAGAATAATTGTAATTTTTTTTTTTGGGGGGGGGTGGTAGTTTGTTAGAGGGTTGGACCCCCTTTTATATTATTCTGCTGGCGCCTTTGAGCAGGTGTGAGCAATGTAATGTGAACCATTAAATGAACAAAGAAACTGATAAGAATTTGAGGAATTGCTTGGACATTATGTCCACCATAAATAAAAATGAGAAAGCCTGATGATTCAGGCATCATCACCAAACTCTACCTCTGTTCTACAACCTTATAGATCAGGGAGTTATCAAGGTGTTTAAGCAGCATTATAAAATGCGACTTGTGAAACGGATGCTGGAAGGACTTGAAAATACAGAAGAGCTGAAAAAAAGTCAATGTTTTAGAAGCTATTCAGTTTATTATATCGGTATGGGAATTAATAACACTATCTGTAATTGCTAATTGTTTTCAAAAAGCTGGATTCTCTGATGGAGATACAACTGAAGAGTATGACTGTGAAGATGAAATGTCAGATGAAGAAACAAATGTAAATTTTGATAATGATTGGGAGTCGCTCCAAAATAAACTTAATTTCACTGCATCGTTTGAAAAATACGTATAGGTTGACAACGAAATTTTACCTTGTGATGTGATATTTGTGTTAGAAGATATTGGTGTGACGCTACAAATGACACAGAAAAATTGAGTGAGCTGAAGATTTTGCTAAACCTCCTTGTTTTTCTGTTGCCAGAAAAGGGTTGGAAACTTTTCGCAAATTCATTTACAGTATTGAAAGTGTGGCCCCAAAAATTTTCAAATATTTACAGCAGTTGGAAAATTTTCAGTTAAAGATCATTGAGAAAATACAAAAATAAACTACTTCACATGATTTTTTTTTCTTCGCAAAAGTCGCATCAATAATTGTAAAAATGTGTGCATTTCTGTGTAACATTGGATTAAATAAAAAATAAAATAGGTAAATTTGTTTTTATTTGTTAGCAATTTTTTTCTAATAATCAATAGTAAAATTAAATATTTATTCCATTATGTTGATTCTGTAATATAAGTTATAAAATTTTGCAAATTTTTAGTTTTTAAATTTTACCGTTTAAAAAATTTTTCCGTTTAATAAGCCATTTCTTTCCGGTCTCTTAGAAAACTTCTTAAGTAGGTTCCACTGTATATATATAGAGAGAGGAGAGTGGCTCACCTTGGGACACTTTTTTATTTTTATTTATTTATTTATTATTTTTTTTTTGATCAATTATTGTCAAAATTTTACCTGGTATTCTTGTAACATTTAAAAAAAATTTTAACTAGGTTTTGATTTTGTATCTGTCATAGAAAAAATTTTGAAAAATGTTAAGTTACCTAGCTATTTGTCCCAAGGTGTACCTCCTAGTGGTGCACCTTAGGACAGTTAAAAAGATGTGAAAAGTTAAGTAGAAATTTTCTAAAAATAGTATAACTAAATAAATTTACATTTTTTAATTTTGTTAATAAAGTTTTATTTTGTTAGTTTCAACTTCTTGTATGCAAATCCAATCGTTCAGAATCAAATACCAAACCTAAAGAACGTTCAAATCTTTGCTCTGCTTAAGTTTTAACGAAATGTCATTTGAATCTATGTATGATTTGTCTTCTTTTTCGGGATAAATAAATGTTGCAGATTGATTCTCTCTTCTTGGAACTGATAACTCTTACTCGTCTCCATCAACTCTTTCAACGCAACCTAAAAAGGCAACAACAGATCTTTTACCAGCAAATTTGATATGAACAAAATCACCAATATGTAATCTTGTTTCACTACTTTTTTCTAGATGTACTTTTTTCTTATCGTCAAATATTTTGTTGTCACTTTCACTGTTCATTTCATTTAAGCTGCAAGCATCATCATCACTTTTATCATTGCAAAAATCACTAATTGCTGGTTTTCTTCTGGATATATTTCTCACTAATTCTAAGAGCATCTCATCTAATCCTCTAAATACTCATCTTCCCAGATTTTTCTTTCTTTTTTTTACATTCTCCCTGTTTGGAGGAATGTTCATTTGGTTTGACGAAGCACACTCATATGTAAGTGCACATGCATCACATATTGTTAATTCATAATGGTACTTGGAGGTTTGTTACTTATAGTGTACCAAATTTGTTTCTTTCTCATCTGTGAATATTTTGCGACTCTGTATATTTAAAATATATTTAAAGTTAGAATTTGGCTGCTCTCTTTTTTTGAAGGAAATAAAATTGCAGTTCAGAGTGGTCTTACTAATACTGTAGAACTCAAAAGCTTTCTTACAAGTCATTTTCGATAAAATTTGCAACTGCTTTTTCAGCATTGTTAACACAAATTGCTGCATTATTTTTTATACTTTTTGCTTCAATTTTTGTGATAAGTTACGTCTAATGAACTCCTATAATAAGAAATAATAACTATTAATAAACACAGATTATATAAATTAAAAAATACTTTGCATGCACAATATCTTTTTGTTAAAAATCTAATTTTAATAAGGATTAATTATGCATATCTAAGGTGCACTATATACTTAGTAGGATATTTTAAAATATCATACTTTTAGGCTTAGCATTAGAACATTTAAATTTGATAGCTCCTAAAGGCAAAGCTTTATGCTTCATTATATTACCCATTGTTAAAAAAAAATTATTAAAATTTCTTTTTACAACCAGTTAAACTTTTGTATAAAAGTAAATAAACATGCTTCAAAAAATAAAAATTCTAATAAATACTTACCTGCTTAATCAATAGAGTCAAAATTTTTTCCAAGGTTAGGGGAGGATGACATATATCTGTATCTGAAAGAACTAAAAGATAATTTAAAATTTAAGACCAAAAATAAAAATGTCCCAAGGTGAGCCACTCTCCCCTATATATTCATAAAATTTTAACTTTTTCCTAGTGGATATTATGTGAAAATTTTTCCTATATAACTCTGCAAATCAGATTCATACTCAATAAATAGATATTTCATAGTATGCTATGAAAAATAAGGTGAATAGCAACTGCAATATCTGGCAATAGTTGCAAATATTTCAATAGTGATACCCATTTTAAAATGCTACAAGCTCATTAAATCAATAAAATATTGACTTTTGTTTCTGTACAAAAATTTCTGTTCCAAATTTTCTTTTAAAATGTGTAAAATTCAGTGACGACAGAAAATAAATGCAAAGTTATAGTATTGTAGATAATATTATTACATGTAATAGTATTACATGTAATATTATTACTTAATAAATTATAAAAGTTTTTCACACATTTAATAATTAAAGTAATATAACTGCATGACATTCTTCTGCTTTGTTTCATAGTTATTGTGCATTTAGTGTTATAAGTTCTGTTTCAATGCCATTTCTAACTTTTTACCTAACTTTGCCATTTATTCTTAAATGTAAGTTAGTAGTAAGATATTTAATAACCATGAGTAATTAATAGTTTTTCTCTTCACTGTTGATTCTCACACCCTTATACATTCATATAAAGTGTTTATTTTCGATTAGCTTTATGGTGTGGCAGATGGATTAGATACACATTCAAAACTTAATCTTATAAACATAACATAATCTATCCATAAAACATAAAATGTGTTGTTATTGCCAACATAAATATACAATTTTTTTTATTTTATTTTATTTTATTTTTCTTCTTTGAATTTGCCAGCATAAGTATATTTTTGCTTGCACTTCAATACCTATTCCAGTAAAAGTATTAATACTGAATTACAAATAGCCTCATTTCAGGCCTTCTTAACAATATTTTCAGAAACTTCTAAAATGTTTTACATGTTACATGTGAAGTGAAAAGCAGTTGTGAAAAAATTTTATCTATTATGATGAATTTTGTTTCAACTTACTACATGTTTTTATAATGGACTGAAAGTATAGTCGTTTTACATAGTTTTTTCTTTTTCTTTTAGGATCTGAGTCCATGCTTAACAAAAGTATCCAGAGAAGTAGATGCCCGTGAAAAAGAACTTGTTCATCAAGCACATCGAGATATATTAGTAAGATCTTTAGAATCTGTGAAATCGCTGTCACCAATTTTAATATGCAGTATGAAAATATTTGTTCAAATTCTGAGCCAAGGTAAGTAAAATAGCATTCTTGCTCATTATTAATATTTCTATTTTTTTGTGAATTCTTTCTGTAATTTGTGATTTCTTTTGTAAATGAGTGAAAATGGTTTAATTTTTGAGAATTGACTTTTAACATTAAGTATATTGTTTCCCAAAATTGCTAACAGGTTTGACTCTTGTACTAGTTGAATTTTGACGTGCAGTTTTCATACAATTGCAAAGCATGTTTTTCTATGTTATTTATTATTAAGCAATATATAAACAATAAACATTCTTCTAAATTTGTCCAATACAAAACTGTCTGAAAGTTTAGTAAAAAAAAATATTGAAATTTCATTTTTTACGAAACGTGCGATACAGGAAACTTGATAAATCCTTAATTTAAAAATTTAGTTCAATAGGTATAATTTTTATACCTTTATGTATTCAATAAATAACTATTAAATATTCTTTCTTCTATAGTCTCGCAAAACTATTGTTTTTCATTAACAAACTGAGCACTTATTGTAATTTTTACTATTTAATTAAAAATGATAACTAAGGAATTTAGTGGAAGAGGTATTTAGTGACATTCAATAACACTTAACATTTTGGTTACAAAAGCATTTTATTGTCAGCATTAAAAGAATATTAATATTTTATTTTTAAGTGTTTAGGTAGGGCAGTTTTTAATGGAAAAAAATATTTTTTAAACAGCCTTCTTGTTGCGTTTGAAATTCGTTTTTAGGTTACTACAAAGGAGCTTTTGTCAAGATTCTAAATAAGTTTGCTATGTTTTTTGTGCACAAGCCTATTATAATACTGTTTTTATTGTCAATTTTACCATGTATTACATTTTTAAATCTGAAAATTTGAGATAGTATTTTTTCTATACAACATTTTGTTATATAACAACTACAAAAAATTGGTTTGATATGCAAAAAAATTGCTGATTGAAATGTATTTTTTCATCTGCAAGTTTGTCTGTGAGTTGTACGAAAAATTTTTCTTACTATGAACAGGTGGCAAAGGAGTTGAAGAAGCAGCAGAAAATCGAAATTATCTTGCTGTTCGTATGTCAGATGAGATTAATGAAATAATAAGAGTTTTGTTATTAACCAATTACGATGAAGAAGCATGGGATGCAGACAACTTGACTGTGATGAAAAAAGCTTTAGTAAGTGTTTTTAAATTGGTGAAAAATTTTATAAATATATATGTTGTTTCCTGGTCTGTGTGTTTTCGGAGTGAAGTTTTATTTCTTCTGTGTCTTATATTTGCTTATATAATATTTTGCTGCCCTCCAAATTTTTTTCCTTGAAAAAAATTTCCTTTAGTTTATCATCATATATTTTCAATAATGAAAGTTTGGACCCATTTTAGCTAATTATATAAATTTTTCTCAAATATTGACATGACATTGGTTTATGGTTTAACCTTCATTGTGCCCTAAATAGAATATTTACCAAACTGATATATATATATATGTATATATATATATATGTATATATATATATATATATATATATATATGTATATATATATATATGTATATATATATATGTATATATATATATATGTATATATATATAACCATCAATTATCCCATTATTTATTCATTTTGTGAAATATAATTACACTCATCAAATAATGTAAGTGAAACATCAGCACAATTCTATCAAATAATTATGATATCCATTTTATAAGTTTATAAAATCTTTATTTTTCATTTACTTACTAATGGTTTTAACCAAGCTAATGTTTATTATTATTATTTACTTGCTAATGTTTTTTTTTTAATTTAAACAAAGGAGGCTTACAAAGCAATCAAAAATTCTTCAATATTATAAGTAAGTGTAAAAAAAATAGTATTTGTTTATTTTTAAAACCTACTTTAAAAATGGAATTAGAAATATCTCATTATAGTTTGTTTTTCTTTCTGTTTTGAATTTATTTTATTTTATGTTTTACAATATTAATGTTTAAAAATTTAATTGCAATACAAAATTTTGTTAATAGTTTAAAATAAAATTATTTGCCATCAGCATTATCACATTCATTGTACTACTATGTATATTGTGTATATCGTAAAATGAAAAATGAATTCATGGTGCGTTTAAGACATAGTTGATAACAAGCTTATCTTCAGTAATAAAAATAATCATGAACATAATGCTTTGGAGCAAGACATATCTTAATCATTGCTGTTTAGACTTGTTGTGTTTAACTGATGACTGCATTATATCTTTGCACTTTGGGGAAAAAATGCTTTAACTGTGGATTTAGTCATGAGATTTTTATACTTCCTGAACTTATAAATCCACTTTCCACCATTCACCACATATTATTGGGAGAAAAAATTTGAGGTAAAAATTTTTGAGTTTTCAAATAAAAAAGCTAAATTTGATTTTTAAAAATTTGAATAAATTTTTTAAACAGTGTTTCAATTGCCCTTAATATAGCAATTCTGTTTTTTTTATCTTTGCAAGACATAAAAATATAAAGTTTTAAGATGCATTTATGATTTTAATTTTTCTGTTATAAAGAATGCTATTGATGGAAAACTAGCAACTGCTCATGATTTTCTCGAAGACCCAAATACTGTTGTTGGTGGCGTTGGTGAAAAGTCAATGAGATATATATTAGATTATGCGAAGCGCATTGCTGATAGATGTCTTCCTCCTGACAGCCAAGCAATCCATAAAATGTGTGGGGACATTACAGCCATGACTAATGCTTTGTGTGAACTAAGAACAGATGGAAAGGTAACTTTAACTCTTATTTAAACTTTTGTTTGCCAAATTTATGTATTTTTACTTTATCTCAATACGAAATAATCTAAATGTTCAGCTGCTTTTTTATATTAACATTCATCAAATTAGTGTTCTAAATTTTTTAAACTATTGTTTTTTTAGAATTACTTTAAATATCAAAAACCAAAGTTACTAAATGAAAAAAAAATTGCTTTTTGGAAGTTGTGCAAAGAATAAAAAATGTAAAAAGCCTAAAAGATGCATTTTTAAAAACAACAAAATTTAAAGAACAAGGCAGGAGAAAATTAACTTATAATTTGATTTTCTACCACTCTAATCCATATGACTTGATTTTCTTACATTTTCCTTAACTTTATTTGTAAAATGTTCTGAAACAAAAATTGTTACTACTACATCGAAATTTTATTTATATATTTTTTTAAAATTTCGCTTAGGATTTTATCTAGTGGGGTGGAAAGTCCCATATACAGGATTATGAGTACTTTAGCTAGTCTCTAAAATAGATTTTTTGCCAGATAATAAATCTTTAATAAATACTTCTGTAATTTTAATGGGAAACAAAACCTACCTGCAGCTGTTTCTTTCAGAACCTATTAGTATTCAGCATCATTTTTAGTTTACTCTTCAGTCGCAAGTTCGTTTTTCTTTAACTGCTTTTGATTTTTCATCGACTCTTTTAACATTGAGACGGAATAAATATTCAACTATTTGAGAAGCATCAAGAAGAAATGAAAAAAGAAAAAAATTCTAATACCTTTTTTTTAATACATGGCAAGCGTATTTTTTTATTTTTAAAGGAAAAGAGTTTTATTTATTTTTAATGTTAAAAGCGCCTGGAAAATTGATTTTCTGGTAAAAAAAAAAAACTTCAAGATATGGGACTTTTTACTGTAAGAAAAATATAATATGTATATGATATAATATTTTCCACAATTTCTAAATGAAAGACTCTTTCTCTGTTGTTATTCTTATTGCCATCAATGAACTCCCCTTAAACATGTATTGAAACTTTTTTAATTTTGTAGTAAAGTATTCTTTTAAGAAAAATTATTATTATTATTTTATGATTTTAATTAGGAAGCTATTTTTAAACTCTGAAAAAAATTAAATAAATAAAACAACAATGAAAATATATTTAAAAGAAAAAGAGAATTATTTTTAAAAAAAATTCTAGTTTATACTCCTTGAATGAAAAACTTTATGTTCAAAGAATTAACAGACAAAATTTCATTTTAGATGTGAAGAAAACTTTTTTAAACTGAAAATTTAAAACTCTTATTGTTTGAACAGAAAATACGGCATCAAGTTAAAAAATGCTGCAAATTTTGACCATAGCTAAACTAATGTTCAAAACTTATAATAAACTTTTTTATTTGAAATACAAGGACTACAAAAATATCCTTCTAATATTTAAAATTTTATTATTTAAAATTTTTATTCTATTATTTAAAATTTTCTTAGTGTAATAGCATTTTATTAAGTACCTACACCTTGCATTTTAAAAGAAAGTTTTTAGTTGTGGCAAAAGTATATTGCTTTAATGCTGAGCTTAATTTAGAATGTATTAATGGATAATCATATTTTATTAGGCTCCTATATTACAGTAGTTTTTAGATTATGTATGTTAAACTTAATTTGGCCAGTCTAAACACCTATATGCAAAGTATAATCAAAATAAGAAATAGTGAGGGAAGAATCTTTGGTCTAACATTATTTGAAATGAACCTTGTTCAGAAAAAGGTAATTCATGATAGCTGCTACCACTATGTTTAATGTCTGTATGCTTAAGTCAGTTTGTCACTTATCGTTTATTGTACATAATTATTTTAGGGATCATCTGCCCCAGCAGAAGCCCTGTCAAGAGGTATTAGTCAAAAGTTGAGAGAATTAATTGGCCTTGTTAGCCAAGGAATCACCAATGTTGAAAGAAACAGCATCCAACAGCCAGCACATACTTTGACAGGCCGTATGGAACAAGCCCGTACATGGCTTAATAATCCCTCATTAAATGATAAAGGACTTGGTAAGAAACTATCAAGCATTATTAATATGGGCATTCTTACTTTTCCTTATTTGCAATGAATGGTGTTGAAATGTTTTGACCTAATTTTTTAATGGTAATTTGAGTGCCCATGGTTAAAAAATGCATCATTAAATGATAAAAGGCATAGAGAGAGAGGAAGAAAACATCAAACAATAACATTAACACTTTTACATTTCATTATCATTTGCAAGCACCCAAATTTAAATTAAACTAAATTTTATGATGAAACAAAAAATCTGTGCAGTTATTTTGAATGTTGGAATTTTATATTTTAAATTGTTAAAGAGATACAGCTTTTAAAAACTAATTAAAAAAAATTAAAATCACCTGAATATTGACAATACTGTTTGATAAAAAATTTAAAACAAAATATTTCGAGTGGCTCTTGTAATCTTTTGTAATTTGAGTCTTACCTTTTTACTCATTTTTTGTTAGACTTGTAATGATAAGTTTACACAAATTAAAACAGTGCTCTAATAGCTTGTTCTGTCATTTATAGATCAGTCCTGTGCATAAAAGACTTAAACTCTGTGTTTGATTTTGCTCAAACCTGTCTTTTGCTTGAGTATCATTCTCAATTCAATAAATTTACCTTGTAAAACATCAAGAACTTTTTCAAAAGACAAACTAAATGGATTTTGAATTAAATTTAACTTCTCATTAAAGAGTTCAGGAATGCATATCCTAAATTTATTTTCTTAAGATCAAAAGGAATCTTTCTTTCCTTGACAATAATGTTATGCCTTAGAAATAAAATGGAAAATTTATTAAAAATCAAGTGTATTCAGGCTAAACTCTTATCCCTTCAAACTATAAAATTCCTTGCTACGGAATAAATATTTACATTGTTAAAAAACTCTGCCCTGAACAATGGGTGTTTTCTTGAAATATTGTGCCATATTTCATAAGCTCTTTTTTAACAAAGCTTCCTATTGACTTTCTCAATGAGTCAATTATATTTTGTCTTTTCCCCTGTGACAGAATCATGGCGACATTGTCAAAGAACATCACAGAGTTCTGGCAGAAATATTTTCTTTCAGGAAGAAAAAAATTGGTTTTCTTTTCCACAGAAATTTACACATAAAAATTCAATTGCACATTTAGATAATAACTTTTGGTCACGTTCAATTTATGCCGATAGTATCATAAATCCATGTAGTGTTTCGATTGTATTTTCGTCAGTTATTGATTTTCACATGGTTTTTAATTATCCTAATATATATTTCAGACAATATGGAAAATTCAAATCGTACATTCCAGTATTTACTTTTTAAGGCAACGATTCTATCGTTTTTATGGCAATTATTGCTTATTATTTCCATATAGCTCTTAAAATCCGATATTATTTATTACAACATTAAAATCTTGAAATGAAACACACATTTGAGTAACACACATTTGAAGAGTCACATCTTCTCATTGTTAATCTGTTTTTCAGTAATTACTGTTATAGATTGCATGATTTTTAATTATTTTTTAATGTGATGACGATTTACAAAATGCGATAAAGGAAATAGTTAGTGCGTTATTCTCCCCAATAAAACGCAAGAATATCGTCCGTAATATTAGAATTAAAAAATATTACATATTCATTAAAAATCATTTTATGTTTTTTTTCTTCAGAAAACACGGCATTTTTGTTACTTTAAATTAATAACATACATCTTTGTTATTATTGAAAGTACCTTGCAGAAGGATATTAGTGCTAGAGAATTTTGTAACAGAAAGTCCGAAAAAAGTATGCCACTGGAGTCTTTTTCATTCACAACACACAAACATTTACAGGCTGATACATTATATATTTCACTAAATTCTACATTTTTTCTCTTCATAATTGTTACTATTTTTTGTTAAAAACTTTCATTTTAAGAACTTTTTTAATATCTTTGGTGTTCGTATTTTAGTTTGTGTGCGCTTTTGAAATTTCATTCTATCTTTTTGTTGTTTAATGACACTAATGTTTTAAAATTTGTTTCAGGGTTCCAAGCTGTTCAATCAATAATTGATGATGCAAGAAAAATTGCAAATTCGAATAACTGTCCATTAGTTGAACAACTTGCCATACAAAAATTGTGTTCTGAAACAGAAAATCTAGCTCGACAACTTTCTGATATGTGTCGCCATGGTCAGGTAAATAAAATTTATTTACTAACTTTTTATAGTGGAATTTTTTCCCTGTGTGAAAAACCAATCATAATGCTGCTGCCTTCTGAACAAATTCTTTTATTTGAAAGACTTTTTACTTTGTCATGTTATAAAAGTATTATATGATATTTTCATAACAAAAATTTTAATTAGTAATCTTTCTTGAATGAAAAATAGTTATTTTCTAAAATATATATATACAATAACTCTCTCTTTCTAATTTGGTTTTCTTTTCAAAATGACTATGGGTTGTTCTTAAGTTGCATGTTGCTAAAAAAATTTAAAAAAAAAAATTTAATTAAACAATCATAATTACAGCCACATCATCAATTAGATTGTTTTTCTCTTTTCTTGTCAAATCAGATCATGGCAAGGATCCCAGATCTGCACTGATTTATGCTAAATGAAAAAAGCTGATAAAAATTTATTATTTTGACCATTTTTGCATCAAAACAATGTGATGACACCTTCTAAAATGAGGAAGAAAATTTTGTGGTTTTTTTTCTCTCTTAAATTTTATTTATGTTACTATTGTTTTTTTAAAAATGATTGTCTATTATTTACTATTTTTTCATTTAATTGAATAAAAATAATCGTTTGTCTAGAAAAAGAAAAAAAACTACACATTGCAAAAAAATAATAATAAACTAGTTTAAAAGAAAAATTTCTCACTATAGTTTCTGAAAAATTTCAGATAATCTCTTCTTCCAACAGTCTCGTTTGTCTGCTACAACTAATTTCTTCATGATATCAGTTTTATTGCATTTAAATAAATGGAATCAATGAGTTTGAAAGCTGGTCATCTCCAACAAAACTAATTTCACAAGAGAAACAAAAAACTGAATAATTAAGTATCACTTTGATATATATAAAACTTTTTTACCACTCAAAATATACTATAATAAGTAGGCAGACATGAATTTTTTATATCCTAGCTATGTATCTATATTAGGTGAACTGAAAAATGTAAGAATCCCAAATTTGAAAAAAGTGGAGATGACTGGTTTTTGAACTCATTGATTCAATTAATAAACTTAGATTTGTTGGACAAATCAATACAAAAAATCTATGTTAATTAATTAAAAATAGATTTACAGATGTTTACAAAAGTAAAAACTTTTGATCACAGTTTTTACTTTTGATTAATTGTAAAATTTGTGTATATTTTATATTTTTCTAATTTGATATATTAAACAAATAGTTCATTATTTACTTTTAAAATTTACAGAATAATGCAATTTTAACTTCAGAGAAGTATGGGGGGTTTTTTTCTAGGAAAATTTTAAATAAAATAATTATTGTATTTTTGTTTGTTTCATATTGTTAAGAAATTGTGTTGAATGGATCTGAAAAAGTCTTATTTACCATGTTATTTCTGTCTACTTGCTAAAACAGTGTTTTTTAAGCTATAAAACTTGCTTCTTACCTACAAACTTAGTTTTTTAATATAAAACATGTTTTTATCTGAAACAAATATTTTTTTCTGATACAAGGCCTAGATTTTTATGTTATGAAAACTGCTAAAATTTTTTGAAAATGAGTGTTATACCTTCATGGAAACTTTTTAAACTGATCTTTATTTTTTTAAATTATTTATTATAATTTCTATGTATTGATTTTGATAGCAATTACAGTCAAATCTCAATCTATCACTCCATTAATCCCATAATTATTATCTTATTTGAGTCCCATCACAATTGCTACATTCCCCCTAAGAAATTTTATTAACATTTAAAAAAATTCAGCAAGTTCTGATGCTAATGATGAAGAATAAATTGTGGATTTGTTACAGTTTTTGGAAAACTCATCAAAGCATCACGTTTTAAGTTTATGCATTAGTTTAGGAAAGTATTGAAACTTGTAAAGCTATAAGATAAAAGATAAGATTTAATAGGCCTAGCAAGAAAGTATACAACGATTCAATAGTTAAAAGATATACATATTTAGGTGATAAACTGTTTAAATAAAATTGACTGTTACGGACAAATTCATCTCTTTTTAGAATGTGTTATTTTTGCCAAAACTCAAAAAAGCTTATTACATTTTATGACATTATTTGTGATCTTCAGAATATCTTGCCTCAAAAGGAGATGCAGTATTTCATTAGTATGTTAGAAATAAAGGTATGAAAAAATAGCTTGCAATATTAATTTCTTTAAAATTTAACTATAGTACTTTATTTAAAGTTGTAACCTGTATTGTCAGAAGCTCTGATCAAGTATATCAATTTAAAAAGAAAACACTTCTACTATCCCTAATAATAATTAAACTATTATTAATTTTTTTAAAATTATTGCTTAAAGTGAGACATTGTAAAAATGTGATTGAATTTCCTTTTAAAGGATTTGCAACTGGTATAAATGAAAATTAATTATCCCTATCACCCACATGTCAACAAAATGCTTCCCATGTGCATTTTATTATAATTTTCTTTTAATAAATGTGTAATTATTTTGAATGTATTTATTTCATGTTTTTTTTTTTTTTTTTTTTTTTTTAACTTTTTTCTTTATTTTGAAATGGGCATAGTAGTGTTTGCCGTATTTTGAGAAATGTTTAAAAAAAATGCCTTGCATTAGTAATATCTAAAGTTTTTTTTTTTTTTTTTTTTAAATCTTTAAACTTTTCAAGTTGTGAAAAAGTTATCACATATTTTAAAGTGGTCACTGTTAAAAATGCTATTACTATCCACCAACCACTTTTGCTTTATAGGATCTGGTAATCTCTTTTCTTACTTAATAGTAAAAAGATTTTGATATTTATTAAAAAAAATTATAGAAATTTATATAAATGAAACTTCGATTCATTTAGTAATAACGTGTTGTGAAACCTGTATTTTAATGAACTATATTAATTATACTTGTACCACTCTTTAATATTGCGTCATACGCTTATCAGGATCATAATACATCAGGATCATAAACTATTTGATAAATGGTAAGTATAAGTAGTCTTTGTTTTTATAGGGGAAACGAAACTACTTGTGAAAAAGTGACCACAATTGTAATGCTGTGGTATACACCTAGCATCAGAGTCGTATATTTTTCAACAAATGACAGGCAAAAAAAAGCTTTTAATTTTGTAAATTAGTGATTAAAATTGTAATATCACAACAGGTTATACAACAGGTGCGAAGAGTTCAGTTCACAAATTTGCATGGCAGAAGATATGATATAGTTTTTTTAGTCACTTTTAAATGGTGCCTTAGACCTTTCATAAGTTGCAACTTTTTCTAAAAAGGACTTGAAAAACAGCTCTTGTTTTAGTGAAAAGATTATAATAATTGTAATGATACAATAGACTCTTAAAGACTTATTTCAAGAATTTGAGAAGAGCTCATATTTTTATAAACTTTAAAGTAAATTTTAAGTAATGTTTGTATTTATAATGCTTTAAATGTGATATGCTCTTTTGTTCCTTTTACTTTCAGGATATAATTTAATACATATGTTATTCTCTCTAGAAATAAGCTATATTAATCTTTAGAAAGTTAGCCATTGCTCTAACTTGAATTTCAGTTATCTTTTTGCTGTAAGGTGTTATGTTTTTAATGTATATTTAAGCCCAATATAAAGCTTACACTATTATTTGTTTGTTAGGGTAATAGTTATGAAGCCTTAACTATTGCACAGGCCATTTCTGGGAAACTCCAAACACTAAAATCCAAAGTTCAAGAAACAATTTGCAGAAAAGTTAGTATTGAACATTTTATTCCTGCTTTTTTTATTAATTAAAAACTTTTTTTTTGTAGTATGATAGATTTTTAAGGAAGCAAATAATTTTGATGGATTTTATAAATTATTTTAAAATATATAGCAGTTAATTCAGTGTGCTTTACTTTGATAAGTTTTGAAAACCTAGTTAACTATTTAGTGTATTTAATTGCAATTTAGTGTGACAAACTTAGAGATATTTTCACAATTTTCTACTGAATTTATTTAAAATTGCCATCTTGTTTTTATTGTGTTTTTATGTTTCCATTGTTTTAGGTAGTCAAAGATTTCATTGATATTTCAACTCCCCTAAAGCAGTTTACTGATGCTGTACTTAGTCCAGAAGGTAAAATACAATAAATATTCCCTGTTTTTGTTAATATAAATACTTTTTTAAAAACATTTATTGACTTCAAGACAGAAATGTCAATGAAATTTCTATGCAAACTAAACTCATTACTTATTTGTGTAACTCAAAAAGAAAAAAAAATGTATAAATTTTCGCAGGAAATTGTCACAACACACCTTCTTCCCAGTGATAGCTTCATCCCTCATAATTTTTTAAGTCTTCATGAGTCTTACTCTTCCACAAGTCATTGTGTTATGTGTCTAGGATTACTGTCATTCTAAGGATAATTGTCATTAAGAAGTGGTTGTGATATTTTCAAGTTATTAGCTTTGAGTGTTTTAAAATTTACTGTTACATCATCTTTAGGCCTGAAAAATAATTTCAGTTAATTTGATATTCATCTAATTTATTCTTTAATTTTTTGCAAAGTTTAAGTTTGAAGATTTATTTCAAATGAATCTATCAGTACTGTTTGTATCCAGAAAAAAGAAAGCATTAAGAGCAAAACTCTTATTCCCAGATTTTTGAGTAAAGTAAAAAATCATTTAATATGTTTACTATAACTTTTCTACTATTTAGATTTATTTTATAGATGAGAAATAGTCCTATATAAATATTGCAATTGTCAGTAAGTCTTGGTAGTCAAGGATATTTGGCTTCTTTTTCTCAAAACAAAAGAATTATAAAATGGCCCTACTACCATTATTTTCTCTCATCCAGTATACAAGCAGCCCTCATCTATATGAATGTTGAAAAGTGTTAGTAATTAATTTAGGAGTGATGCTATTATTACACAAAGCACTTTTTGTTGACAGTTCTATTTTTTGACTATTTTTACAGTAATCTAATCAGTTAAAATATCTATGTAACCTTAATTCTAGTTCTAACAGTTTTTGAACATATATATTTTGATTTTTGTACATTTAGCTGCAATAAACTCAAGCTTAGACACAGTTTTGCTTCCAATGGTAATGGAGAAAAACCGATATTTCAGCATCACTATCAATTAAAAAATGAGTTGCTAATGTTGTTGAAAATGGCTTATAAACATGACTGCACGCTTTTGTGACCTTCCATCACCATCAAAAATTAGATATTTTGTTTTCCTGGTTTTAAGCCTTATATTTGCAAGCCAGTTTTCACTTGTAAGCTCTTTTGCCAAAACGTTGATGGAATTTTTAAAGTAGTTTCTTAAATTCTATTGGTCTCTTTGTCTTGGTAGACTGAAATCTCTGCATCTTTTAATTTCCGTTTTGTGCAGTTCCAAGTATAGTATCTGTTTCTGTAAATTTGAGGTGATATTTGAATCTATTAGTGTAAAAAAGCGGGTTGAAGTAAATTAGATTCAAACTACCATATTTTGTGCGTCATTATCTCTAATTTTAAGAAATTGTCACTATCTATTGACAAAATGCTCTGCATATTAAGCAGTAAGAGTGGCATCCATGATGTTTCTAAAAATCCGGGTAATGGAAAATGTCAAATTAATATAATGTAGTCATTTTAGAATTTATGAAAGCATTTTTAAGCTAGTAAAGAAGATGTTAAAACACAACAACTTTTGGAAATCATAATTGATGTCTGCTCATTCAAACACTGCTTGCTCAATCGCTACATTTTGCATTTTTTTTTACAGAGAATCACATCACATCTATCATATCACAAAATTTCTATTTTGTCAGAAGCAACTGAGTTATCTTTGTTACAGAATCAGACAAATTTTCAATAAACCTCTTTAAGACTAGTTATTTCTCCTTATGTAGTAATTCAGCAAGATTATTAACAGCTTCTGCTAAATTCTCTGTTTCTATTGAACTGACAGATAATTATATTTTACTTGATTAACTGTATTTCTGTATTGTATAATTGACTTTGAATTGGAAAAAAAATGTTTTGGGTTCATGTTTTTAAAAAAAGGAGGATTTTTTAGACTATCCTTGACAATTGTTCATTTCCACAAATATGTTTTAGTGCTATAATCTCAGAGATACAAACTGCTTGGGATTTGGCAAAATGTTTTTAAAAATGGTAGAGAACTACAAACTAAAATTTTCAGATTCTTGGTAAATTATGCCAACTCTTTCAGAGGCTCAATGCTGCTTATCTGTATTAAACTAAATTATAACATAAACATTTTAATTACTTAGAAGTACTGGTGAGTAAAATCCCTATAAATTGAATTTAATAAACCAAGAATCGTACATTAAAAGACTACCATTCGAGAACATTTATCTGCTGTCTTGAGCAAATGGTTTCCTTAGTAGACATTTTGTTGTAATTATTCTCATCCACATTCACCAATGACATTTGTTCAACTATGTTAAATGTACTTTTAGAGCATTATAAAAAATTTTTTTAACAAGAATAGCAAAAATAAACTAGTTACTTGTTTGTGTTCTAAATCTTAAAATGTTGCACTCAATCAAAAATAAATCTCTTCTTGAAAAGTTTAAAGGTTGAAGTTCAGAATGACAAATGATGTTACTACAAATTATATAAAAGTTGCAATTTAGTTTTATTTTTTATTTTAAAAAGGACCTTGAACTGTGTGATAAAAAATTTGAGGTTGTGATGTATTAACCATTACAACTAATACATTGTAAAGTGTATTATTACCATTTTATATCCTCATACCATTATTGCATATTTTCTAAAATTCTTCAGTTTTTGTAAGAAAATTATGTGTGAATTTAGTTGTATATTTTTTTTAAATCTATTTTAAATAGGTACTCCAAATCGGGAACTTAATTTCATTGATAAGGCCGGTGTGCTTACCAATGTGTCTCAATTAATGTCTAGTACAGCTCGAAGTGTTGCTACAGGAGGATCTGCCAATAAGAAACTTGCAGAAATGCTTTTAAGCTCTGCTAATCAAGTAAGAAAATTCCCTATTTTATGCTTTGTTAAATTTTTTTCATATTTTATTTTCTAAAAAAATTAAGCGTTCATTTTTCTTTGTACATTAGGTCGAAAGTTTGACACCTCAACTAGTAAATGCTGGCCGTATCCGCATGTCTTATCCAGATAATAAAGTATGTAATGATCTTAGTATTATATCTTAAAATGTTCCCTCTAATACTTTGATTATATTTATTGATTTAGTTGTCCTAAAAATCAGTCAAATAATTAATGTGTCATACTACTACTAACAAACTGATATTTTATAGTTAGATACATCATTCTTTAATTAAATAATGTTGTTATTTTCATAATCTCTTTTATTCTTATTTTTAAAAGTAATTGCCATTTTATGATATATTATGATATATTTTTTTTAATATTAACTAGTATACAGGAAACATTTTTTTAATTTAATGATTTGAAACCAATACTAATAAGTTCATAAGTAGAGTATATTTTAATAAAACATGCTCAAAATGTTTCTATTTCTCACATTTAGATGGTTGTGTATCAAAAAGGTTACTTTATATGAATATGAAACAACTTAATATTGATTGATATTTTAAGTTATTAATGAAAGAAATTTTTGAAATTAGACAAAACCTTCTGAAACATTATAAAAGGAACAGTCAACTGAAAATTCAACACTCGTCATAAAACAGGTTTCTCCCCTTTAATCTGCAACGCTGCTGTTCGGTAGGAAAAATGCACAGTGAAAACAAATGGGTCTACATAGTTGCTACTTCATTGCTCTGAAAGTAAAAATAGTTAAGTGCATTCTTCCTACATTGAAAATGGAAACCAGCAAAAAAATGCCTTAAATCGTGGTTCATTTGATGTTGAAAATAGCAAAATTCAATGTTTATTTGTAATGTATAATAAACATTGCATGTCTTTGCACCTGATGGTTGAAGAAAAAGCGCTAAGGACATAACTTCACTGAAAAACAATTTATTCTTGTAAAAGGCTCACTGAACCAGTCCAATTGACTTGAATACATAGATTAATGGTCTGATCTGGGAAAACCAATGAATCATATAGAGAGATATTCATATTAGGTCATCATTAACCATAGCTCATCTTATCTCACAGTAACATAAATAAAGGGTTGGAATTTTGTCTGGAAGAAAGTGCAAGAAAAGGGAAGAAACGAAAATTTACCAATATAATTACCTAAGGGTGACTAATGAATGAATAGTTCAAGTTTGACACATAACTAATTTCATATTTTTATTTTTTACAGGTTTTTTAAATCTATATAACTTATTATGGTAATTTATTTTGATTTATATTATTCTTATTTTCTTAAATAAATGTGTAAGGAATTAGAAACCTGAGATTAATATTTTTGGTCTCCTTTGGCATGTATAACAGTCTGTATTTGAGAGGACATCGATTCTATAGGAGTGCATTTATTGTCCAGAGAATACCATGTATTGGCTACAGAAACTTTAAGATCCTGTAAATTCGATGGAAGAGGTGATTGCTGACATCTTTTGCCTTACCCTCATTTCCCAAATATTTTTTTATTAGTATAAGATCCAAATTTTGTGATAGTCTAGCAAGGTGTTGGAAGTCAGCTTGATGTTTATTGAACCAAATTTGTATGCTTCAAGCGCAATTTATGGTTGACTGATGGTTTTATGGTTCATGATGTATCCGTCACCTTCAAAGTAAAAATGTCAAATAACAAGATGAACTTGATTTGTCAATTAAGTCCAAGTGTTGTACAGTATTTTGTTTACCCTTAAGAAACACCAAGACACCACTTCCTCACCAAAAAAATATGTCTTACATCTTAATATTCCCACAAATCCCTTGTACAGTGCAATGAAGGCAAGAGAAAATCTCCCAAATTTCTAATTCATTAGTCGTGTGTATATCTTTTACTAATTTTAAATATTTGTTTTTGGATTAAATTTCTTTTTTTTAAATCTGATTTAGATAACAATAAACATTAAAATTAACATTATTTTTAGCTCATATACTAAAAAAGTTGTTTCCTTCTTGTTTAAATGTTTTTAAAATCAATCACTCATTTGAAAATATAATTCTGGAATTCGGGAATAAAAATTTACAGTAAAAAACATTTTTTTTATAAGTAATAAAAACTTATAATTTTATGATTATGTATGTAAAATAAAATTTTCATTAGCATTTTCTATTGATGAATTCCTTTAGCATACTATCTTTGTTTGCGTTCAGTATTTATATTTAATAACATTTGGTTATAGATATTAGTATGTTGTTTGAAATAATTGTATAATACAATAAATATCATTCGATTACAATATTTTAAAATTTCTTTATGTAATTATAGTATAAAGTTCTACTGTACTCTTTTATGTAAAACATTGAAATAGCCTACTGTTGTTTTAATTTCTTAAGAAATTCATTAAATATATTTTATTTATTTCATTTGCTCTTATTTCAAACTGTTTTTTTTAAATGACTTAGAAATAATGCTATTATTTAAACAAGATTGCAATTGTTTTAAATTTAATTTTATATTCCTTTATTAAAAAGAGTTTCTTTAAATTCTTCCTCTTGAGTTAGCCTATTTCTTATGGGGGTGGTTTTTTCCACTGTAAAAGAAACTTGCAGTTCCCAATAAAGGAATTAGTATTTTTGGCTTTATCACTTAAGAATGAATTGTCACTTTGTAACCTACTTTTGATTTTTATTTGACTTTCTTTACATAAATAAGGTGTAATAGTTCTAATTTTTCTCTTAGGCAGCTGATGATCACTTTGAAAACCTTAGACGGCAATATTCTGAAAGTGTGCACAAGATGAGAGCTCTTGCTGATGAAGCGACAGATACCTTAAGTTTTATAAAAATGTCAGGTATAGTGTAAGAATTTGTGCATTAATAAAATATATTAGATAAATATAACTAGCATGATAGTTAAGGAACAGCTATTAAAATGTGTTGAACATGTTTATTAAGAGTATTAATCAATACATGAGCCAGATGCAGCTGTGAGAGCTCAATAGTTTTTCAAGTTAAGTACAATATATATATATATATATATATATATATATATATATATATATATATATATATATATATATATATATATATATGCATTTATTTTTATTACAACAGTGCATTTTCCTAATAAAAGAATTTCAAACAGAGATAGAAAAAATTTTTTACAGTTATGTTTAAACATTTAGCAAAAATAGCAATTCTGGTTTTAAAAAAAAATTTTGCTGCATTATCTTCTATTTTACTTGGTTCTATTTTACATTAAAATTTGAAACCTTGTGTCTAGCATAATATCAGTTAAATTTTTATCTGAACAATTACATTATTAATGCATTCAAACAAACCTTGTGGAATATTTTGTGGAGTACTTTATGGAATATTTTATCAATATATGCTATCTACATACACTTTTCTCTTGCTGAAATTTCAGGCATTTTTTCAATTATTTAAGACTTGTTTTGTGTAAAAAAAAATTAATTATTTATTTATGTGGATTTTCATTTTCTGTCTTTTTTTTTTTTTTTTTTTTTTTTAAACTCATCCCTGAGTTTACCATAATCGTTATATATTTTACTTTGTGGCAATTTATTTAGGAAATTTTCATAAGCTTTTTCATAGAAAAAAAAGGCCCTTAATAAAGCTACAAGTAATCAATGTACAATTTTTTATGATGTGATTGCTGCTCCAAACCATCTTAGCTAATTTAACATGTGTCAAATAATTTCTACAAAAAACTACTTCATATATGTTACATTTTGTTCCTGTTTTGCACTTCATTATTTTTTCTGTATGTTTATTTGAAAACTACATGTACCTAGAATTTCATGGATAAATAAAATTTTTGCAAAAAGTGACTTCAGACTTAACATTTGTCCCAAACTGCAAAATAAATGCAATTAATTTCTTCAAACCATTTAAAACCATACCGATTCTTTCAAAAATTACTTCATATTATGACAAGTCTAATTACGCACTTCACCTTAATTTCCCACTGGGAATTACAGAAGTCAATTAAATTATTGCTGATACTCCATCTATAGATATATAGCATGCTGAATAAAAAGCGCTCTATTTACTGAATGAGGTTAAATATTTGTTTCATTCTACATTTACTTGTAAATTAAGGAAATCTGGAATTGTTTGCATGTTGCATTGAGAAATATCTATTTAAGTAAATCATCATATTGTTTTAAGAAATATTTTATAATACTGTATATTTTGGCATTGTCATGTCTACTAGTTAAAGTTATTAACTATATCTTCAAATACTTCTTCTTGTTGAAGATTGCATTTTGTTAGAATTGTTTTAAGAAATATTATGTATCTCACAAAAACAGAAAAACATGATTGTAATATTGCTATATCTTCTGTTAAGGATGTTAATCATAGTCCCTTATACTTATATATTTTCTCTTGTAGGGAATAATATTTTCTTAAAACCATTTCTTTAAAACTATCTTTCATTTTACATTTTTTGTTAAAAACGTTATTTAAGAAATATGTGTTTTTTTAGAGGCAAGCACTGTTTTATTTTATTTTTATCCATTGTTAAAGTTGACGATAGGTTTTTTTTAATCTTATTTTGCAGAGGATAGCATTCTGAAACACACTCAAGCATGTGAAGATTCCATTGCTAACCATGACCCTCAAAAAATGGTAGAGAATACTTCATCTATAGCTCGATTGGCTAATAGAGTCTTGATGGTAGCTAAGCAAGAATCGGATAATTCGGAAGATCCA
Source organism: Parasteatoda lunata (assembly GCA_949128135.1). Taxonomy (NCBI): domain Eukaryota; kingdom Metazoa; phylum Arthropoda; class Arachnida; order Araneae; family Theridiidae; genus Parasteatoda; species Parasteatoda lunata. The sequence continues at coordinate 46,602,806 of OX421981.1, read as the reverse complement.
TTCTTTGTTGCAAGAGTAAATGAAGCTGCAGATATATTGCAATCTAGTATGTATTTAAATTATTAGCTTATTTTTTAGTTTTAAAATAAACTTAATGGAATATACATATTATTATTTTACACTATATCTTTCATAAACTTATTTCAAACTCAACTTAAAAGACAAAATCTGTATTGACTATTTATTGAGAAAATCACTATTTCATAAACATTTTTTATTGAAATAACTTACTTGAAATAAATTTTCTTCTGAATTATCTCAGTAACTATTGATATATAATATACAACCTTTAAAATGCCCAGTTCCCATAAAAGAAGTTCTAAACTTACATATTAGTATATGAGTTCTACATTTCTTATCATATAAGGGTGTATATAACATAGCAAACTACTCACTGAGGTATGAAAATCTTTTCTTTTTTGGTTTATACCAGTTTTTTTTATTTATTTAAAAAAAAGGTTTTTAATATTTTATACTTAAAATTAAAAATAATTTAGCTATCATTAAGTATAATCAGAAAAGCCTTATCAACTATTAATTAATATTATCAAGAAAAAATTGAGCAATTTCCTTTCATGAACATGCTAATAAAGAATAACTGAAGATTTTGATTATGCTTATTCATTGTTTTATGTTTCATCTATTTTATATGCATAATTATATAAAGGAACAATAATATGTGAACATTTAAAAGTTAACACATAACATATGTTTATTTAAAGTAACACAGACTAGTATTACCAAAATTTTTTATGGAAAAAAAATTTTTTTTTTCTTTCAGTTATGTTTAAACTGAAAGTTTAAACTCTCCTTGTAAGGAAAAATAACAAGCTTGGTTTTTTTAAAAAACAAAATTATTTTGATAAAACCATCAAATCCTTAACATTTTTTAATGAAGTATAAATATAACAGAATGAAAAAATAGTGAATTTTCCATACAAAAATTTTTGCCAATATTAATCTTTGTTACTTTTAATAAACATATGTGATGTATGACTTTTGAGAATTTAATATCTTGATGCATACCACTCATACTTTAAGAGCTTAGACATTTTACTGAATTTGAATAAATTAGCTTTAAAGTTTATATGTTCCTTATTTTTGTTACTTCACTCTATCTTTATATTTTTTGTATATCTGTGAACATGTAACTCATAGAATTTTTAGGGTATATTTATTTGACTAATAAAAAAGGATTTTTCAAAAAATTTGTATGTAGCAACTGCATGTTTTTATGGAGAAGTTTTAAAATTTTCAGCAAATATAATTTGTTCAAAAATCTAAAAGAAATATACATATATTTTCGATATTCACAAAATATTATTTTATCTACTTTAATTTGGAACACTTTGGCATCTATTTTTATCTAGCCATGTTAATCAGAAAACCGCTCAAAATGATTCAGAGACAAGGTAAGCTCAACATTCACACACTAGATGTTTTATCAGTAATTATCTCTTTACTTGCAATAATTTGATAATAATTGATTTTAAAATAATCGTTTTACATAGCTCGGATTCTAGTGTCTTCCTTTCGTCTAAAAGTATGTTTATGGCTGAATATTTTTTTTTACAGTTTTGATACAAAAAATATCTATAGATTTTTAAATACACAAATTATTTTAAATTTTTTAAATAAACATTAGCAGTTCTTGCAATAATGAAATTTTTTAATATGTAATAATGTTTATTAAACTGCATCCAGTATTTTTTCTAGCACGATAATGATCATGATTAGTTACATGCAATTTTCTCTTAATTTCGGTTACCTTTTGACAAATTTCCTGCTTTGAGTAGCGAATCCACTCAGTGGATATACATATTTTTTTCTTTTTTAACTTTTTATCATTAAATCTAGAAGGCAAGAGAACAATTGTTTAAAGAACCACGTCACATTCACCTACCAAAAAAATAATTTTAAATTAAACTAGTCAGCACTTGTGCAAAATTGAGATAAAAACTGCAAAAACTTCTCATGCTTAGCCCAATAACAATCTGTCTTTACCACAGTATTTTTGTTATAACTAAATTATGTTAATATATCTCTTTCAGTTTGCGTATAATTTTGTAGGGTTAATTAGTACCTATATATTGATTATTTAGTTTTTTCAGCACATATACAAAGAACGGGTATACAGCTACTAGTAATAGTAATATATTGAAAAAGCTGCATAAGCATGAAATATTCATTTCCAGCACTATTTTGCTCAAAAAAAAATTTTTTGAATTCATTAACAAGGCAGTGTGTGTCTCAAACACAATGCATTTTGAACCAGAAACAATAAAATTGTATGTTGAAACCATTTAAGGGCTATTTTTATCTTTCTAATTTTAACTATTAATTTGTTAAAGAATTTACTTTCTTCCTTTGTGTAGTTATTTCAAGTTTTCCATTTTCTCCCCTGTGTGTTAGTGTTCAATGCCAAGTCACTGATTTTCTAGGGTTGTGTGTATACTATTTGTTGTCAAGAACACTTACCTTGTTCTCTTACCCAAAAAATATTCAAATAGTGTCACTTGCCTCTTTCTTCCTCTGACTTTCTTAGAATTTAATAGATAGACGTTTTTTCCCATAGTATATTATAAAAAATTGGTTATCAGGAATTGTTATTCTATAAAATGTTGTTGAAAGTTGTATTAAGAAAAAATCTCAATAATGTAGGTTTTCTTTTTCAATGCACAATTTAATTTGTCCAAAATTCTCCTTATTTTGAACTTTTAAATATAAGTTATGATCTAAAAATATTTTTTTTAAATTTATGTTTTGATAATTAGATAAAATAGTTATTTTAATGTTAAGTTTATTTTTCTTTCTTTAGCTGTTACTCCTATGGTACAAGATGCTAAAATGGTTGCACTTAATATACATGATGCCAAAGCTGTTAATTGTTGGAGAACTAGTAATAAAGCTGTAAGCAACCCCTGTATCTAATATTTGATTTTTAATTTAGAATCACCATATTTGCTATATATTTAGATTTTCTGTCACTGTGCATGAGTTTCATCATTGTGCTTCTTATTCTTAATATTGTTAAAACTTTTTCTTTAATGAAATCTTTCAGTTTCTTTAATGAAATCTTTCAAAACTTAAAAAAATGGAAAAGAGACTTAAAGTTTTTGACATTTTTTTAAATTTCTCAAAAAATATGTGGATGATTAGTTTTTTGCTTTAGACGTGTTTAGGTCATGCCATTTCTCATACTTATCAATTAAGTTTAAAGCTTTCAGAGGTTTGAGATATGGGTAATGGATTACGTACAAAATCAAGTATTTTTGAACACCTTATGCCAGAAAATATTCCAATAAGCTTGTAATTTCTATCAATTACTTTGATTGTTATTTAGAATAATTGCCACAAAAAAAACTCGTTTTAATTTATGTTTTTTTTCTTTAACTTTAAAAATATTCAATGAAATTAAATAAAATTTTTGGAGCAATTTTTAATTCATAACAAGAGAATCATTTTTGCAAGTTAATTGCAAAATAATTTGATTAAATTACAAATTAATTGTTAAAAATTGCTTCAAGTATGAGCCTTTTTAGTAGTTCTTAGATAATGTGCATGCATTGAAAAACTTTTTAAAAAAATATATTGCGTAATTTTGTAGTGAATTGTATTTCATAACTAGTGAATATCTTAAAAGTTTCAAAAGTTTTCGGCAATTTTCTAAGTAATTTTTATATTTTTAAAGGAAAGCTCTAAGTGATATGTTGATTTCCACAAATTTAATTTTGTATCATAAGGCAAAATTTAATAACATATGTACTTACAATAATTGTCTGTACACCGAAATGATATGCTAAAAAAGAAAGACGTGCTTTAATAGGGGATGATCCCTAGCAATGCTGATATCATTTTTATTTTTGTTTAATGGTACAAAATAAAATTTAGGGAAAACCCCTTATCATTCAGAGCTTTCTTTAAAAAATTACAAAAACTACTTAGAAAATTGCAAGGAATAAAGTTTCAAGATATTTAAATCAAACTATTAGGAAAAAAATTATTTAATGTTTTTCTTGCATGTTCAGTTAAAAGAACTTCTTTAAATGCTCATATCTTGTGTAATTTTTAACGAATGTTTTTCAAATTTTATAATAGTAATTTTGTAATAAATAAAAAATTGCTCCAAAAAATTTTTTTAACTTTGCTAAATCTTATGAAAGTGAAAGCAAAAAAGTGAAGACAAAAAAATTTGTTGTTTATATAAATGTCCATATCTCCATAGACATTTAAGCTAATGAAATTTTATGCAATTATTGCGAACAATAACCAGAGTAATCAATACAAGTTACAAGCTTATTTCTATATTATCTGGCATAGGATGTTCAAAAATACTTGTTTTTGTTCGCAATTTATTACAAGTCATGCTTTTAGTTAGTACAAAAAAAGCCTGATATACCTTGTATTTTGTTAAATACATAACATTAGCTATTGAATATTTAACGTATGCTCTAAGAGATATGGATAAGTTAAGAAATGTTTACATTTTTTTCTCTAATTATTTTAGTTTGTCTTATCTGGTTAATTATGTGCCACATTCTAGTGATTCGGCTTACGCACTATAACATGCCAAAAATTGTAGGGAGGGTACTTAAAATAAATTAGTATGCTTCTCTGTAGAGCATAATTTTCCAGTTTGTAAAAAAAGATTAGCAAATTGTCGAAATAATAGCTGAAGGATAAATTAAAATAATTCTTAGTATCATAGTACATTGTTGCTTTTCTTAATGACGATGTTAGATTAGTCCTAAATAAAAGCTATGATTGTTCAAATATAACTCATTTCCAGTCTTTCTTGTCTATTACTATATTGACACTAACTGTGAATGTGCTTATTAGTAGATAAATAAAGGAGTACAAAATTCAAATATTTAAGAAGAACCAACTTTTAGTTAAAAAAGAACCTAGAAATTTGGAAGTTCTTACTCCTAAAGATACATAGTTTCCAAAGTCCAGTGGAATCACTGTGTATTACTTAAAGATTTTGTGATTTTTGCTTTTAATTAATAAAATTTAAATAACTTTATTTCAAATCTTGTATACTGGTAATGAAGTTTTATAAGAAAAACTTGCTAAAAATAGCTTATTCGCTACAGCATAGATTTAGAATTTGCAGAAATGGACAAGGATCATCTTCAGAAGTTAGCTATAAACTTCCTTGATCAGTTAAAAATGTCATAGATTATACAAAATTTAATATTAGATATTTAATTAATTATTAAGAAGATGCCCTAACCCTTAAATTTTATTTAATGGTAATTTTTCAGAAATTTGGATATTTATCTGTAACTAAATGAAACCTATTTTTAGCAGTATCAAAAAAAGTTATTACATGTTATATTTTATTATAATAATTTTTTTAGTAGGATCCTCAAGACACATATCAAAAAAATTATATTTTGAGAGTTTTATTCTTATTTAAAAATTATATCATTTTGAAATTAAAATTTTATTTCAAGGTTTATCTAACTCTTTCTGACATTTTTTTATTTCACTGAATATTAGAACTTTGTAAATACTAATATTTTTAAGTTGAAATATACTTTTATTAATTTCTTGAAGTCTTTTATTTTTAAACTTTTTTAATTTTAATGAAATCTCAACTTTCCTATAGCTGATAGCTGCAGTTGGACAAGTGCATTATGCTGTTATGGCTACACCAGATTTTCCCCCTGACATTCCTCCTCCTCCTGACATGAACATGTTGAATCTCAATGGTATTAAAACTTTTAAATTTTCATTCATAAATTTTAAACTTTTGAGATTGGTAATAGTAAAAACTGTGATTTATTTTCCATACATTTCAGAACTTTTCATACAAAAATAAAATTGTTCTTACATTAAGCTTTTTCATAAAGAATTTAAAGTAGCATTTCCATCAAATTAAGAAGAAATAGCTGCATTTCATTAAAAATTGTGTTGCATTTGTCACTTTTATTTAATTGAAAAGAGAGATTTTTCCATGAGATTACATTTTTAAAATCACCGAATTACATTTCAAATGATTATTACGTGTGCTTGAACAAGAAGTTGTATGGAAAGTCTGTTTTTTTTAAACTATGAAATATTGTGAAAGATACAATTAATGAAACATTATATATATCCTGAATAATTGGCATTTTTATTCTGTTATACATAATTGTATTATTTCCTCTCCTTTAAACTGCTTTATTTAATTTTACACTGAAAGACTCTTTATTATCTTGTTTCTGTGTCATTCTTTATCAGAAAGTTGTCTCCTTAGTTATTGCATTCTAAAAAAAGTAGTTGTGAATGTGGTATTATGGACAAAGTGTTTTGGTATTAGCTATTCGGCCAGCTTTAAATAATTTTCAATTTCAAAAACATAAAAAAAACTAAAACAATTTGATTATTCACTATTATAACAATTCAAATCATCAATCATCAGATTAGTCCCTCTCAACACATGGGTTTAACTTTCTCATTGTATTTTTTTAACTACCTTGAAGCATATTATATAATATCTTGAATTTCTCTTTACCAGAACGACGTACAGATTTGAAATTACCTGATTTTGAGCAAATTTTCAAAGTTGAGACAAATACATTCTCAACAGATGCTGCTCCTAAGCTTCCTTCTAAAAGAGGTATATTTGAATGCACCGTGGGACTAATACTTTGACGTGTTTGTGCATTATTAATTTTGCTGATGCATGTTGTGTGCATTTTTAAAACTGCAGTCTTGTGAGATGTTCAGTTATTAAAAACACCCAAAAAACTTACATGTGTGATACTTTGTAGCTGATATAATTTTTTCAATGACTCAGTGGTAAGAAATTTATATAGAAGATGTTTTTTTTTCAGATATTTTTAAAAGTGTTCCACTTCAAAAATCAATGAACACTATTCAAATAAATAACTGTAATAGAAAATTATCACTGGAGTTGTAGGCAATACTTTTAGCATTTTATTTTATCATCATTGTTAAACAGCTAATCGATGTGCTTAACTTTAAGCTATAAATATTGATCTCTATGTCCTTTTAATTTTAGACCTTATACAGAAAACAAAATTATTATTAAAACATGAGTTTAGGAAAGATCTTTTGAGTAAAGCTTAACCTGCTTGTGTTATATGGGAATCAAAAAATTTCAATAATAATTATAAGTTATGGTTCACCAAGCAATATAATAGCTTGCTTTGTTATTATTGCATCAAGTGAGTGCTATAGTCTTCACAATTGACAATGACGTGACATGAATGAAAATTTTAATTAATGCTTGTGTTTGTCACATTTATTATGACTTCTCAGCTGTTTAAATTAGATTTTTTTAAATTCTGCATTTATTTACATAAGTTATTTAATAGGATATGTGTCACAAGTACGAGTAATTTTGTTTGAATTTACTTGCAAAGATTTTACCCAAAATGTTTAATAGCCCTCTATTCAACTTGCACTTAAGATCTACACATTTTAGGCTGCGTTAACTTTTTACCAAGTATAGAAATTGAGTACGATTTAATTTTTTCACTTTTTCTGCATGCATTAATTTTAATACATTTTTAATGCATGTGTTATAGACAGTGTGCCCTTGTTTATGATTCTTGTATGGAGGATTATTATTAATATCAATTTTAAGTTATTAATATTTTTTAGTATGAATTGGAGATTATTTTATAGTAAGTATTTTTAGATTTTTTCAACAAGACATTTTCAGAAACTATTCTTTTAACAAATCATTTTGTTATCAATTGTAATATAAGTTATAAATCCTTGAAATTTCTGTGATGTTTTTCTCAGTTTTTTAAAACCTCATATGGTTAATTTAGAGTTATATATCCATTTCTTATACCTACTTTTCTTAACTCGTAAAACCTACTATATTTTCTATCCTAGTTAAATAAACTAACACTGATCAAAATTATAATCTATAAGTTTGTATAATAAGTAAATGACTATCAAGTCGAATTATGGTTTTCAACCTTTCCAACCCTGAATTATTCATATAAAATTGTTTGCCAATGTTTTAAGTTTAAGAAAAAGAATGAAGGGTTGCTAGTTTTCATTTCCACCCTTTTCCATTTTTTACATATTGATATTATCATGTTTATAGTATTCAGGTTTCTTAAATTTGTAATGCTGGTTCAAAGCAATGCTATTGCTTTCTAAACAAATTGTGTAGCTGCTAAATCTCCCAGTTTTGTAGGGTATTTTTTTTATATTTAAAGCGGTAACCAAATGTATACTCTAATGTTTTTATCAAGCCGACCGGCCTGCGTAGGGGTCAGGGAACTGGCCTTGTATCAGAAAAGTTTTGGGTTCGAATCCCAGGCAAGGCATGAATGTTCTTTCATTCTCTGTACTATCTGTCCTTACTGTGGGAGCAACGTTGGCCTACCTCATATGGTGCCCCTGAAAGAGTGGTCAACAAATCTGCCTTTCAGTTGCCTGTATGACCTAGGTCATTCTCTTGGTGGGTATTGGAAAAAAATGTTTTTATCAATATTTAACAAAGTTGATTTGATTTTGATCACCCCTACATCATACCCTCCGACTGCTACAGAATTTCTGCAGTTTTAGAAAATATTTTTTTCTAGTAATAGCCAGAATAAGGCGTTAATATTTTAATAACCCAGAATTAAAAGAATTTACTTCATCACTACAGATAAATGTATGAAACATATAGATATAAAAGGTCATGTAAACTGGGAATGTGTTTTAAGTCTAATAAAAAAAAATTAAAAATTTAATTTGTTTTAAAAAATTCTGCTCTTTTTCACTATCACGAGAAAAAGTTATTTTACAGGAGAGTATGCTACGTATAAATAATTTAAGTAATTATAACAAGAAGTCCTAACAATCTTATTTAAAATAATTTAGTTAATACCAAGTCAAAATAATTCTTGCTGGAAATTATAAGTTCAATTATTGTGCTCCTTCTACTATTAAGAATCATAATCAACAATTGTTAAAAGTGGCAGCTATGCAATCATTTTAATTTATTTAGCTTGAAATATTGTAAGGATACTCAATTCTAATTCTTGATTTTGTGTTAATATTTTACTAAATGTTAACAGAGTGAGTTTTACAAAGCTTATAAGGTTGTCTTTTTGTAGATGAAGCACCTCCTAGACCACCTCTACCTGCTTCAGAAGATGCTTTTCCACCTCCTCGCCCACCACCACCTGAAACAGATGATGAAGACTTTGAAGTTCAGTTCCCTGTTATTCAACCAAATCAGCCAATCATGGTGAGTTAAGCCTGTTTCAACTTTTATTTGAGACTGATTCATATAGTCCTGAAAAGAAAAAATTTTATAGGAAAAAAAATCTGCTGTTTAAGGAATTGAACATTTTTTTAATCATAACCACTTACAATCATGTTACTTTACACTTATTGTAAAGTAACATGATAATAAAAAAGTTAGTACAGTTTTAAATTTCTTTTCTGGCATTCCGAAACTGGAATATTCCAAAAACTAAAAAATTTTAAAATCTTGACTAATTTAAAATCTCTAAAAGAAAATCTTTTCTTTTTTAGGGTATAGAAATACAAGCTTTTTTAGAAATATTTTAAACTCAGACTTTTTCTTTAGTTTATTAATGTCAGTAATACTTTGCAAAAAAGATTTATGTAGTTAAGAGTATATGAATTGCTGAATGCAGCCAGTTGTTTCACACTTCAATAGCACAAGCTTATGTTAAAAAGGAGGTTAATAGGATAAAAATTATGTATGTGCAAATACCCTAAGCGTTGAATCAATCTTTCCTTTCTTATCAGTGAATGTGTGTTCTAAATTGATATCATTCCATTATGCCACATGAATGGATGCTGAAAAGCCCCACTCTCTGCCTATAAAATTCTTGTGGCATGAAAGGATATACCACAAGGAAAATTTGTCACTACTAAGCAGACAAAGAAACTCTCCATAGCCGCTTTCTGTTTGAATGAGTACTGGAAAACTGTTTCTATAAATAGGTATACTACAAGGAGAGGGAAAAGATATGCACTTACTTCCAAAGTCGAAGGACATTGCATAGATAATCATTCAACGAGTTTTTCAGGATCCTGTTAAAGAGTGAAGATTGTGTTTCAATGAGTGAAATTGTCCTAAGTGTTTACCCACATACTCCTACTTGAAAAGTTTAACTTCACTCATAGTGTTGTGCTCAACCATCCAGATTACTTATTTCTTATTTCCTTTATTAAGGAATAATGAAAATCTTCATGTTTTTAGTAATCATTCGTGTTTTTTTTTTTTTTTTTTTCTTTTTTTTTTTACAATAATTTGTGCAATTTACTTTTTTAACATGATGTCAAAAAAAAAAAACAAGGGAAATTAGTGATGTAAGTAGAATGAAAAAAAAGAAAACATACATGCCTCAGCATTGCTAAAAAAGTTGAGATCCTAATATTCAGGAAATAAAAAGTAATATTCAGGAATATCTGCAAAATTTCTTTGAGAACATTATAAAATTCACAGTTTAACAATTCAATTTCAAGAAACCAAAGTATGCACTGCTTATATTCTACAGTAATTCAGCAAAATGAATGAATGAATTAAAAACATTACATCAGCCACAAAACCTAAATTTGGATGAAGTTCTGATCAGGGTATCCGCGCACCTGAAAAGCCATTGATTTCGGTATTGAGCAAAATTTGTCATGAAATGTCATGATTTCAACTATTTTTTTTTTTTAAATCATGACAAGTCATGGATTTAGGTTGTTGAAAAATCTCATTTTTAAAATGGAATTTACCCCCACTTTCATTGTGTTCCGAATATCTAAATCACTCACAGTCAGTTTGATTAAAATATAAAATATTTTTATCATGTACTTTAAAAATTATGACGTTCTTTTAAAAATGAAAGAAAAAACATAATTTCTAGAGCGAATTATCTTTTAAATTTGTGTGATTTCAGAATTTTTGTTATTTTGTTGAGTTTTTTTATTCCGTCATGAGAACAGAAAAATCAGGAGAATTTCTTTCCTTTCCGATGAACAAGAAAAGTATCTTTAGACTGTAATTCGGCAGAAGTGAAGAGAAAAAATATTTGCTTTCGTATTTTTTCAGCTATTTTATTGCTTCAACTCTTTCGTTACTCTGTTTCTTAAATTTAAAATCTATACATATGAAGATGCAGATTATAACAGTTTTTGTTATATCTATCATTTCAATGAATGTTATTATAATGCTTTTTTAAATTTAGTATTGTGTTTTTGTCGGAGGAAATAGTAACTTCATTAAGTCATGAAAAAATTTTAGAATTAGTCATGAAAAGTCATGAATTTGAAAATCTAAAATGTAGCAGATACCCTGTCTGATGTACTGGATTTGGCAATGGAGAAGTGGGAACATACCTTAAAATTGCTCTCCAATTATGGCCCGAGCAAAAGTATTTAACGAACTCTTGGGATTAGCACACTAGCGCAACCATTTTTCTGGTTTGCTTTATAAACTTAAGAAATAACATGGATTGAGAGTATTAAGCATTTGTGAGGATAAAGCCTGTGCAGATATTGAAAGTGCTGAATTATTTATTAAAGAATTTTCTCGCATAATCTTCAAAGGCCATTATTTGTCAGAGCTTGTTTTAATGCTTATGAGACAAGATTATTATAGAAATGTCTGGCTAGGAAAATTACGTTGTGGTCGAAGAAAATGAAACCACCTAGGGTCAAGGACTGCAAAGAACATTTCACTGTGTTTACTTGCAGTAATACAGCTTGCACACGTAGGTGCAAGCTGTTAGTTATTGGGAAAAGCACAAAGCCCAGGGCATTGAAAAATATCAAAATCCTACCTGTGATTTATCTAAATAATAGGCATGCATGGGTGGCAAGATATATTTAGAGACTGGTTTGACAAGCATTTTATGTCCTCTATCAAAACCATTGTCCAAATGTATGATTCTCAGTTAGCTCAGAAGTCTTACCTTTGTTAGACAATTACTCTACACATACAAAAGCAAATAAGACAATTTTCACATAATTTTTTTACCCTCAAATTTTGCATCTTTGCTACAACCATTGAATCAAGGCACATTAAATTCATTAAAATAGGTATAAAATGTCATTCGTTCGAATGTGTTTGGAATTTTGCAACTCCAAAAATAGAATTAGAGATTCCTAGAAACAATTCACAATAAAATATGTCCTTTGGAATATTGCTGACCCAGGCAGTCAAGTAAAAAATGATACCTCGATCAATGCTTGGCACAACATTTGGCCAACGTCAATTTTTCTTGATAGGGACAAAGAAAATGATAAATTTCTTGGTTTTTGCACTTCTTAAGAAATAGTAATCATCCAGGAGATACTTGGTATAACAAAAGTTCTTCTAGTGATATGAAAATAAATGAAAAACTCATCGAAGATTCCTTAAATATGGATAAAAATGTGCCAACTATGCTCTAATTAACAGATGACAAAGTTGTTAATGAGATACTCAACAAAAAGACTACCAACGCAAGTTCCGAGCAGGAGAATGATGATATAGAGGAAGTTGAAAATTTTTCAGTTGATCTTTGTATAGAGTTAGCAATAGAACGTATTCTTGGTTGGAACAAGAAATATTTCTTAAGGAGGAAGATATGTCGGTAAATAAAATGAAAGAAATCTTGTTGTCAAGCCGAAGTACTCGTAACAAAGAAAAATCAATTATGTTAAAAAAGTAAAGCATTTGTCGGCAATCTTTATATTTTATTTAATATTAAATTTTTTCCCTATCATCTAATTTCTTTGAAGGTAAATTTTACCTAAATAAGTTTCACTATTTAACCTAATGCATCATGTGCATCATATATCTAGTACATGTTCTAAGCAGGTAGTTTTGTAAGAAAAATTTATTTTTGGCAGCGTTTCAAAATCTGGCAAAACCCAGAGACCGGCATCACTTTGATCTCAAGGTTGCCGACTAATGGATCCCATACTGTATGATGATTAAAAATTTAAGTTTAAAAATATTGTAAGATATGGAACAGTTGTCAATAAACTCAATAGTAGTTTGTTGTTAATTACATGCAAACATACTTAAATAATAATATTTTAGCCTTGTTATGAATAGGGTATTAGTTTTAAGTTCTAAGTAAAGCACTAACTGTTTGCAGGCACTCTACTCAGTCGTCAGAAAAACTGTTGGATTATTTTTCAATCAGACCTGCCTTTTTTTCAGCTGATCAACAGAATTCCGCTTTTTTTGACCAGATTTGCATCATATTCTTAATGAATCTAAAACTTCAAAAATTTGAATGGTAAAGGAACTTTTACCAATTGTAAACAAGTTATTGAAGTATCTTGTCTGTTCTATCCCATATGTTGTTCCTGAACTTTTATGTCTCTCGAATGAATTTTATGACTGTTACATCAAAATAAAGACTGAAATACATGCAATTTTATAAGAGTGAGTCAGGGGCCATATACTTATTTACTATTTTTAGAAGGTAAAACCAAATCTTTCATGATGAGTCAAGCCATTTCAAAAATTTAAATTTTTTCTTCATTCAGCTTATTTAAGATGTTTTTATTTCAATTCACAATTCGATAAACTGTACATAGAAATTTTAAAAGTAGTAAATTAAGAGGTCATTTATAAATTAAATGTAAATTTATGTATAATATAAATAATATAAATTTATATAATAGAAATATATAGTATAAAATTTTTAAAGGTTTAATTGCATTTAAAACTTGTGAAACAAAATCAAAAAACTTAAACAAAATTTAAATTTTCAAAGGAATATTAAATTGATCAGTATTGGCTCTTACTTAGAAATTTTTCAAATTGAGATTTTAATTAGTAATGGCATTTTCAAACAGCTTACAGATGAATTTTAGAATTTGAAATATCTTATTTGAACTCAAAATGTTTATAAAAAAATATTTTTATTTAATTAATATTTTATTTAGAATCATAATTCCTTATAGTTTAATTTGTACTTTTGGAAACCTATTTTTGATGTTTTGCCATCATGCAAAGTTCAGCTTTTTTATTTTTCCAAGTTCAGCAAACTGCTGTAGCATGGTTGTTTAAGTATGCACTGTTTCCTTCTCTTAGATGGGTAAAAATTGCTTTATTTTTCCGTTGAGATCCCAAAAAACTATTGCCTTGTTTTTAAATCTTTTGAATCCTTCAAATGAATTCTAAAATGTTTTACCCTGGTTCCCATAGGTTGCTGCCCGTGGTCTTCATGAAGAAGTTAGGCAGTATTCAAGCAAAGATAATGAGCTCATTGCTGCTGCAAAGAAAATGGCATTGCTTATGGGAAAATTGTCACAGCTTACACAGTAAGCTCTTTGATTTATCACCTTTGCAATGTATCTTAAAATCAATTTTTCATACTTTTCCATAATTTAGAGTACCTATTCTATAACTTAACTACTGCATTAGTCACATTTTAAATTGCAATTTTTACCTGTTATTAATAAATTTTAAAAATATATTAAGAATTATTTAAATTTTAATTTGTTTATATGGTAATATATTGATTTTAACATAAATATTAAATAATATTAATTATTAGTTAAATATTAAATTATATCATATTATAGTAATAATATGGTATAATTAATATTACTAATTTTAGTGATTTTTGAACCCCATATTTAAACACTTGTGACTTTTATTAATTTAAACTTCATTTTTAAATAATAGTAGTTTAATTTTCTACGGAACACATAGAACTGCCATTGTAAAAAATTATTTTAATTTGCTCTTTTAATATGCTATGTGTCATTCATGAAAAAAAAATTTTTTAAAAATTCACACTTTGTTGTGTAATTTCTTATTTTGTAATATTTTGATAATCTTATGGAGTTTGCCTTTTTCTAGTTTTTGGTTATCTTTTAACTTTTTGCCTGATGGTGAATTGGTTTTGTATACAAAGAAGAATATCACCCATTTTGCATATATTTTAAATCGTGACCAACAGAGGATTGAAACGTGTATTAAGAATCTGAACTATATTATATAGTTAATTGCTTCATTTTGAATTTTAGAGGAGATGGGGGATCAAAAAGGGAATTGATAGCTTGTGCAAAAGATATAGCTGAAGCTTCCAAAGAAGTTACTCGTCTTGCTAAAGAATTGGCTAGAATGTGTACTGATAAGAGAATGAGAACGGTTTGTATATCTATTTTGATGATATTTATACTAAAGAATATTTTCTACAAACATATGCGCCTTAGATGTCAAAATTTTAGTTTAACTTTTATTGTTGAGATATACTTTTTTAATCTTATAAAACTAAATGTTTATTTAAAAGACTTTCTATTTTTTCCAGCTTTTCAAAGTTAGTCTGCTACTGTAGAATTCTTAACATCTGTAGATATTTAATCTGTCTTTTAAGTTACACATTTTTGTTTTAGATAAATTATATAAATTTAAAAATCATGTTTTCAACTCACAATCTGTGACTCAAATGATTAGGTAACTCTCTGATTTAAGCTTAAATATTTATGGCTGAAAAAATATCAGATTTTAAAAACTGAGGGAGATTTTTAGAAACTGCCAAGGAAATTTTAATTCTTGAAATTTTAAAATGGCACTCTTTAAGAGATGAACATATTTCTGAAAAGTATTAATTTTTATAAGTTAAATTTTTAAAATGAAGATTCATCAAATCTAAAATATGTGACCTATCAAAGCTAAAATCCAATTTAACAGAACAAAGGTTGACTGTTACTGAACAAAACGGAACAATATCCCAAACATCATTGTTTCATCAAATTGTTTTATAGAGAATGCAGAGAATTATATACAGAGAATTATATACAGAATAACTATATTACAGAAATTACTGGTTATATGCAGAATTTGATATGTAAATGCGTCAAACTAAATTTCTCACAAGGAAACTGAAAATTGCTGAATAATACCAAAATTACTTAGGAATCATAAAATAATGCTTCATTGATTAAGTAGTAAGAAAAATAGACCATTGGTTTTTAGTATTTGATTGTTTAGGTGACATCTAGTTTAGTCATATAGGTTTTTTATCATATCCCAACCTACTGCAACTGTTGGTAACAATAATGTAACAATAAAAAAGCTTGTTGTAAATTGATGTCAAGGCAAAAAAAAAAAATTGAAATAATTTTAAACCAATTTTTTTTTCTACATGTCTAGTATATACATTTTCTACATACATGGCTACTTCCCCTGCTTTTCCAAGATATTTTTCATGTGTCATTAGCTATAGTAAATTTTAAGCTTACCATTTTACTTTTGATTTAATAGATTTAATTTACAAGGACCATAAATAATTTAAACATTTACATAAGGTCTGATAATCTTGCAGGGACGTTTTTAAGTACTTGCCAAATTTAACAAATTAAGCTTGCCTTAATTAATATTTTGCCCCAACTTTAAATATTGGGTGACCTTCCAGGTTGGCATATATGTTGCTGTATAATGTAAGCAACTCATAAGTAAACATTTTAAGCACTAAAAAAATGTGGGACAGACTAAAATAATTTTTAAAACCTGATAAAAACAAGTAATGATTCAAAAGCATACTAGACATACTTCAGAACTATACAAGGAACTAAGAAAGAATAAACATTTATTTAAGGGCGCGGGAGAGAATGTTTAGAAGAAATGAAACAAAATAATGTAATAAACTCGTAATTATGTAAAACATGAGTTCAACTCTGGAGTCTATACTTGTAGAAAAAAAAGAATAGTGAGCTCACTAGTGACAAAAATGAAATATTGGAAAGATTAGAGTTTTTCAATGAACAACTTGAAAGAAAAGATACTCAAATGTAAGGGAAAATCATGTCAGCAATTTAGATAACTAATCCTGATATTGACTAGCACTATTTACCAACAATGCAAGAAGTGAAACAAGCAGTCAGAAAATTAAACTGCAATAAAGCCACCGAACCAAATTAAATAAAAACTGAACTTGTAATGATGCCAGACATATATAATTTTTTGTTTTATTGAAAGCATCATGAATGAAATAAGTCTGATTACATAACCTAGTGTAAAAGCACTATGACCTGACTTTCTAGCTACCTGTAAGCTAAATTTTAATATATGTATATAAACTTGTTAAATAAGCAACTAAAATTAAAGCTAATCAGGTAACATTATATAATTATGTAGGCTAATCACGTAACATTTTACATTTCTTTTCAGAATTTATGAGCTTCCATGTAATTGCTCCTTTGAAATCCTATTATTTAATTTAAAAGTGTGATAATTGTGATTATTTGGAGGACAACCCAAGAAAGCAAGTAAATTAACTAAAATAGCTGATAAAAACAAAAGTTAAAAATATTGACATTTTGGCAAGACCTACTGAATTAAAAAAAAATTGCTTTCCATTTTATCATTTAAGACATTTTTTAAGAAATTTAAATGTTTTTAAATTTGAAATATTATGTTGAATAAATTTTACATAATATATAAACATAATAAAATAATTGGAATTAATCAGCAATCATTTGAAGGATTATTCAGTGTTCATTTGCAGCTATAAATATGTTATAGAAGTAAGCCCATTGCTTATATTTAAATTATATTTTGTATTTAGTTTTTGGGGCAGCTTAATATTTAAAGAAGAAACTTTATTAAAAAAAAAAAATTTAATTTTGTCCCGTTTTTAAGATTGTTAAGATTATTACTTGACTTTGTTATTACTTGTCTGTATTTTGGAGTCTATGTAATATATATATGTATATGTTATTTTATTAGAACATCTTGCAAGTATGTGAACGTATCCCTACGATTGGTACTCAGCTCCGCATTTTATCAACTGTTAAAGCCACTATGCTTGCTGGACAGGGTAAAAATACTTTTTTCTATACTTTATCATAATATTTATTAACTCTTCTTTTCATTTAGTTTTTAAAAAATAAAAATTGCTGCAATAAAATAGCCATTCATTTGCAATTTGGTACTAAAATAGCGAAAAAAATTAGAAACAAAATGGTTTCTTATGTCTTGACTGATTCATACTAAATTGAATAATTTTTTATGTGTGCCACTTTTTTATAACTTACACAAAACATTTATTTGTGGAAAATTTTAAGAATATTTTTTGTTGCTTTGTTTCTGTAGTTTAGAAGTAAACGTTTTTAAATTATATTTTTCCAAAAATTAAACTATCAACAATCAAAATAAAGTTTTGTGATTAAATGAAAATCAGTCTACAATAGTATCTCTTATGAATTTAAGACTGGTGTCCTGTTTATATAGTTCTTAAAAAAAAACTTTGTTTTCTCCTCAAAGGACCCTTTGTAAAAAAATTTCTTTAGACATAAAAAATTTAATTCATTATTCTTTACTATTAGAAAATGTGTTTATTTTCACTAGTCGCCATATATGTGCATTTCATTTTTTATGTTTTTGTATCAATATCTTTTTACATGTTTTGGTACACTCGAAAAAAATCTACATTTTCAAAACTTTTTGAATTCTATGTATCTTTCATACAATTTTATTAAGCTGGTAAAAATTTAACATTTTCTTTATTATTTTTTTAAACGAAAAGTACATAGAAAAGAGTATAATTTTTTTTTAAATTTTCTGAATTGTCTTATTTATTTTGACTTTATATTTCATATTTTTCATGTATCATAAAGCAAGCTTTTACTTTTGATTTTTCAATCAAATCATTGAATATTATATGCTTGTCTTATGGGTTTTTTTATGTAAAAAAATTTTAGCATATTAAGCAATATATTAGTTATAAACATTATATTTTATAATATTCATAAAAAGTATGATCCTAACATTTAAGGTAAATTAGACTTTTAATAAATAAAATTAGTATCTGCTTTTCATAAATGCTCTTCTAGAAAATGTTTATTAGTTGGAAGAAAAAAATTCCCTTTGGGGAGAAATTTTCACTTTCAAGACAGACTATTTTGCAAAATATTTTCATTTTTGTCCTGTTTTTTGACAGACTTCAATCATAGCACTTAATTAACAATTCAATGATTGTAAATATTTGATACTTTGAACTAGTCTACAAATTATACAAAAGTGATTTAAGTATCTTATTTAGTTTACCTGATTTGTTCGTTCAGAATTTTTAGGACTCTGGAATAATATTATAAAAATAAAAATCTTGATTATTTGAATTTTCTTTTCATGAAATTTTCTTAGGGTTAATTGGGAGTCTTACTTATTTACCTATATTTAACTTATTTACCTATATTTAAAAGATGAAATCTTGTATAAGGAATGTTAGTTTTTTCAAACATTTGATGTTTTTTTTTATATGCTTAATTGAAAATGATTTTAATCCAATCAACTATTCAATAATCACTGAATTTTAATATCACTTACATTTATTTCTAAAATTAAAAGTACTAAATTACTGTAATTATTTTAATATTAGTTGCATTTATAATTAGTGAAGCAATTTAAATAAAAATAAACTTAATTATTACTTTAAATGAAATAATCTTCAGATTGACTTTTAATAAATAATTTGAACTGAAAGGTCAATAAGTAATGATATTTTGAATTATGTAACAAAAGAGTCATATAACTTAATGTTAAATTTATGAAAAAGTTTAAAAAGATTTTTTTGAATTTATATTTAATTCATAACAATAATAATTTTGAATATATTTTTTATTCCAGTTTAAATTTGTAATTAATGTTGTTAAATTTGTAATTTAGAAACTTGGGCTAAAGTTTTATGTTATTATGCAAAGTTCAGCTTTTTTTTTTTTTCAAAGCTGATGGGTCTTATCTGTCAAAAATACCTTACTTCATTCATTTGAGATAAATATTGCTAAATGCCACAATATTGAGAGACCACTGTGTTTAGTTAAATGGCTATATTTTTTATAGTATTATGACTGCCACTTCAAATGTTAAGAAAAAAATTTAGTTTAAAAATATTGAAGGCGTATTGTAAACTATATACACTATTTTTATTGATTGGTTTTTTGTCTTTCCTCTGCATGCATAAATGTTGAAGTACAGCATTACCTAATTCATACTCTGCCTGGTGGCTATATTATGAAAGAACTCTCAGTTTCATTAATCTTCATCTCTTTTTTTTTTTTCTTTGCCTGGTCATAAAAACAATCTAAATTGTTTAGAAGAAAATTCAGTTTCCAAACATTGAATTTTCATATTATAAACTTTAGGCTTTTTTGTATTGTTTATTTCATTGATTTTCCTCAAAAGTTCAACATTGTCCAATACAGCTTTGGGCTAGTGGCCTCAATAAAGATAGACAACAGTGTTTTTAGTTTATGACTTTCTCTTTTGGTCATAGCTACTATCTAAAATGTTTTGTAGAAAATGCAGTTCCTAAATATTGAATGCACTTATTATAAACTAAATGCTATATTTGTATTTTCTCTTTCTTCTGCAGTGCACAAATGTTTCAGTGGATTTAGTTATAACTGACAAAAAATGTCTCTTTAATGTTAAAAATTATGTAGCTACCTTAAAACCAGATCTATTTGAACTGTTATAAATAGAGCTTTCGCCATAAGTTAGAGCCTTTTTCTTTCTTTTTTTTTCATTTTTAGTAAAACTGAGAAATATTAGTAATTGGCATTTCAGATTACTATTTTCACAAATGTGTTTTTTAAAACAGTAATGTGTTTAATTTTAATGATGTCCATTTTAAGAAAAAGTCAATCTTTTTTAAATGTTGTGTCTCCATAATTTTTGCTTATAGCTACTTTGACCAATCTATCTTTTCAGATCAAATTGCATTGTGCTTTTTACAATTAATTTTTGTTTTCCGTGTGTAAAATGAAAAACTTTCTTTATTAGTTTTAAGCATTGTAACAGCTTTCTTGAATATGTTATCATAATAGAAAAGTATTATATGAAAAACTTTTTATCCTTAAACATCTGTGTATCATTGCTCCTGCAGCTATGTTTTTTTTAGTTTTATTGATTCTGGAAACAGTCTGATTAAATTTGCTTTTCATAATACCTTGTTTGCTTATCTCTTTAAAAACAATTTTAGCTGCTTGGATGGCATTAATTTGTTCATGGAACATGATTTTATAGCGTATAGTTTTATTAATTTAACTTTCTACGTATTAGTTCAATAGCTTGATGTTTTTTTTTTCTTTCAGGAACGGATGAAGATTTAGAAGCTACAGAAATGTTAGTTGGAAATGCACAAAACTTAATGCAGTCTGTAAAAGAAACAGTCCGTGCCTGTGAAGCTGCATCTATAAAAATTCGCACCGATTCTGGAATACGGGTTCGTTGGATCAGGAAACAGCCGTGGTATCAATATTAAAATACCATTGTTTATTTACCTTTATATATTTTTCAAATAAATTCACTTAATGAACTTTTTTAACTGAAATTAAACATTGCCTTAAGTTGATACTTTTACTAGCTTTGCCATTTTACTTTGCATTTATTTGATAGTGTTCGTCTTTTGCATTGTGTTGAATTATTCTATATTTATTGGCAGCTTTATAAAAAGAAAGATAACTTTCTAAAATAACTTTTATTCTACTTGAAAACAAAATCAGCGAAAAATTACTAATTTGTGTATTTTACGTGCAAAGATGTTTCTTTTTAAAAAACTGACAACATTATTTGGTTATAATTATTTATTAGCAAAAGCTTGTAAATCTGAAACATTTTCTCATAAAAAATTTTAAATGATCAAATATGTGCGTAACATAAATAAGAAGAAAACCTTATTGTAAATTCCTTAAAAAAAGAAATTATATGTTACGATGTTAAAATAGGGATTCATATTAAAGTTTCTTATTAAATTTCTAATTATTTTTAATGTAATTTATACATTTTTTATGTGAGCTCTAATGGCTCAGTGGCTAATGCACATAACTGTCATTTTACTTCTATACACTGAGAATCGATCCTCAGTGGCAGCTTAAAACCCACCCAACTTTAGTTAGACAGGTACTAACTTGTTTAGAAAGTAATAGTGGTCTGTTTGCAATGCTGCTTACATTTCCACCATCATGCTGTTGGTTGTGAAATTGCGTAGCCCTATCCTCCATGATCTGTCTGGCTGTTGCAGGAAGGTGTTACTTAAAATGCTAATAGTCCTTCCTTGTTTTTTTTTTTTTTTTTTCTCTTCTCATTTTATAAAAGTAAAATTGACTTTTAATTATCGAACATTGCTAAAATATCTTTAAAAAAAACATATCATTTCTTTGGGCATGTTTAATACATGAAAAAAAATGAGAATATGTGGGGTATATGAGTTACAAAGAGACCAAGTTGAACCCCACTTCTTTATCAAAATTGAGAAAAACGAGTTAAAATTGTGAAAAAAATATTTTTTTGCTTAGGACACAAATGAAGAAAATCAGTGATTTTATGTGTTGCAAAGGCTTCAGGACAAACTGTGAATAAGTACACGTTGCTCACCATCTATAAATTATTGTTCTTTCTAACATATTATTTCTCTACTATACGTCTTACAAAGTCAACTAATGTAATGATGCAGAAAAGAGATAAGAGTTTTTTTCCCATTCAAAATTTGTCATATTGTTAGAATGTAAAAATTTATCTAATTCATGTTTTAGTAAATCAAATTTTTAGAAATAAACTTTTATCAAAGAAAATGTAGATGTATATTAGGAAGGAAAAAGAGGACACTTTGAATAATAATTCTTCTGCAACAAATTAGAATTTGTTAGCCATTTATGGATGACGTCATGCTGTCTTATATTTACCAGATGATAATACTGATGATAATAAAAAGAATCATCAGAAAAATGCACACAAAAAAAATTACTTGGAGATGGTTGAGAAGAGCCAAAATCTTTTTTTTTTTCTGATAGAATACAAAAAAAAATAGAATAAATAGATATTGTATTTTATTTGGTTATAGCTGAGTCCGGAAATCTCAACAAAAAAAAGAAATTGCCCTAGAAGAATGCTGGTATGCAGTTATGTCAGCAAATACACTCCTCAAAGACCACATTGCAATATTTATGCCTGACTGGTGCTTTGAGCTATTTTGCTAACTATGGTAATTTATTTTGACAATAAATATTTAATTTTATGCTCTTTGTAATTAGTACAAGTATACTCCCTTGGACATTATATGTAAATATTTTTTGCCAAATATAAGGGTCTTGGATACCTGAAATTGAGATACTTACATGCATTCAACACTTGATTATAAATTGTATCTTTAGTTAAAATGGTAGCTTATATCTAGAATTACTACCATATTTATTATTGATATCTGCCAATGAATATTTGATAATTCAAGAGAATGTTTGTGCTGTACTTATTGTTAGATCTGCTTAGTTTAGTGCTTTTTGTCTGTGCAATGTGTTATGGAATTCATTGTTTATAGCTCTACTGTTACTGCAAGGTTGTGTTTATGCAAAATATTTCTTGTTTTTATTTTTTTTTTTTTTTTTGTTTTGAGTAGAATATTAAAATATATATTTGGAATTTCACTTTTATTTTACGTAAGTAAGTAAATCACTTTTTATTAACGTAAGCTAATAGATGGATGTTATTTTATTCTGGTTTTGTTTAGTTATTTTACAAATATTTACAAAAAATAACTCTTTCAATCAATTAGTTGATTACTTGTACAAAAATTTATTCTGAAATAAGAATATTAATAAAACTTAATTAATGCGGGATTTTATCAAGATGAATCATTAAAATATAATAAAAAGTTTATTTTTAGCTTATATGTCATAGTCTATAATGTATGTTAATATTATAGCTTTAGGCTTTTTCTTTTAATTTCTATGCTTTGCAATAAATACAACAAAAATATTAGAGCTTATTATCTTTTTTTAACATAATATGCAATTAAAAATATGTTGATTGTAGTTAAATGTCGATTTCATTCATAGCAACCATTTTACTACATTAGCCAATTGCCTATATTTTTAGCAATCCAGTACTATATTTATCTAAACAATATACTGTGTACAGTAGCAAAACTAATATGTGTAATAGATATTTAAATGTTCTAAACAATTATGACTTTTTTTATTTATATTTAATGTTTTAATTTGAGAATTTACTGCTTATCTAAAAATGTTAACTATGGAGTAAAAGACTTAATGTGAGAGATGATATATTTACTGTAATGTGCTGCTAGAAAGCTTGGAAAGTGCTCTTATATAAAATAGAAACAGGTGTAATGATGGTATGTACTTATTAAATAAGCCCTTAAGCATATATATGCTTATTTTATTATTAAATAATGAGTTTATTTCTTTACTCTCATATGAAGAAAAATATTTTTCTGTCCATTTTCAATGAAAAAAGTTTCTTTTTAAATTATTTAAAATGATCTCTATTATTGGTCATGAAAGATAAAAACAATTTTTGTGTTATGCAATTGAACATTTTTTTATTTATTAAATCAGAGCTCTTTAATCTTAGTAATAGTATATATTTAGTTGGGAAAAATTACACTTCATTTAACATATAAATATTTCTTATAACCAAATCCTTTACATTTAACCGTTTTGTGTATTTTGCGATAACATTGTTAAATTTGCAAATTGTTGTGTTGCACAAGAATTCTGAAAGTTAATAAGCATTTTGTTTTTATGCAATTGCTGATTTATTTGGATAATTTGAAATAAAAGAATTTTTTGCCCTCTAAAACTTATTCCTTTTGTAAATAAGTTTCTTTTAATAAACAATATTTATGAATTAAAAAATATTTTTGTAATTAAAATTATTGAAGATGAATTATTTCGGTCATTCAACTATATTTATACATCTACATTTGTCTGATCTTTTTTGGAGTGCTGTGATATTTCTAATGCATATTTTGGTTCTATAAACTTATTTCTTATTGAATTGTTGTTGCAGATATTATAATAGTATTGTTTATCAAGAACTGCTAAACCTTGAAAAATCTTGAATTTATTAGTAATGTGGCAAAATCTATATAGGGGATGGTAAGAACTGATTCCCAGTAGATCACCAAAGTCAAGCTTCACTGGCAGCGGTCAGTGAGCGGTGATTGACCACTTTGATTAACATGCAAAGAAACTAAGGATGTGTGGTATTGGTCCTCATTAAACTATTCTATTGTAAAATGCTTGAATTAGCAAACAAATTATCAAACTACTAAAGCAGGGGAGCCATTCCCTCTTCAAGGTATCAAAATTGGGATGGCATGTCTTTGGATCATCCGCAGGGATGTTTTCCAGACCCTCAAAAATAGCCAATTGTGCAGTTCTAGTGTGGCGTAAACAAAGTGCCACTGCTACTGCATATTATTGCAAATCATAGGAACCTTAGTTGATGCCATTTTTTCATGATAAGTAGAACAATTTAATCAATTTTCTAAATGGTAAAAGAGACTAAGGTTTTTAAAAAAATATTATCATTCTAAATTTCTTTGATATTACTAATTAAAAACAGCATCATGTAAAACTCATGGTAAAAAGTTTAGAATTTTATTTCTTTTTAAAAAAAAGCACTTCACTAACACAAAACCCTTGTTTTGTGTTAGTGAAGTGCTTTAAAAATTAACCACTTTTAAATCAGTAAGAATACTAACGATCTTAGAATTCCTATGAAAAATGGAAGCCATTATTGGAAAGAAAGTTCAGTAGTAGCCTTCGATCTGCATCTGCAGTTTCCAACTAACTGTTTCTTGTGTTAACAACTCATGATAAACTACATTAACCTGAAGCATATCTTTAAAGACCAGTATTTGCAAGACATGTTCAGAAAATTCTTATGATAAAAGTTATTTTTTGCTAAAAGCCAAACATTTTTTCTAGAGCCAGTTGTTGGCCAAGAGGTTAAAGCTCTACTATTTAGAGATCAATAGTAACATCGAAAAGATAATATTGAAACTTCAGAAAAGTTTATGAAAAACAGACCCAGTGGAAAGATTAATATTTTTAATACGAAGCATATTGTTCAATAATATATTATTATAAAAATATTGAAGCAAATTACTGTATTATATATATTTTGGTTAATATGTAATCTATCAACTTATGCTTTATTAATGATTTTATCAATTTTTGGAAAGAAATCTATATTATCTGCAACAACTAAATAAATATTTATCTATCATTATATTTTATATTCCAAATATGCGTTATTTTATGTAGTGTCTTATAAAGTAATGGTCATGATAATATTTGTTTAAAAGTGTTTGAAATTTTAGAGTTATATCCTAAAGGTTGTGATATTAAATTCCATGTGTAATTCTTGGTGTTATGAAATATTTATGATAATTATTACATTTGTGAATGGTATTGAAATACTTATGATAATTATTACATTTGTGAATGGTTTTGAAATACTATAATTCACATTATTTATGTTCTTTCAACTATCAAAGTAACTCTGTTTGACTTCAGAACAGCTTATATTAGTGTGCCTATGCAAAAGCCAAATAATGTCTTGATTCTGAAGATCTTGTAAAGTATTCTCACTGAAAATGTTGTACTTTAAATAGCACTTAAGGAATGAGCTTACTTCTATGTATATTGTGCATATATCTAATAATTTATGTAATTAGGACATATATATAAGCTTAATTTTGTCCATTTCAGAATTTATTTTTTAAATCTGTTTACATCAAAGTTACTAAGGCATTAAACATGCTTTTATTTCTTTTCCTGCCATTCATCTAATTATAATCTACATTAGGTTAATAGAAACAATATTTAGTTTAAGTACAACTTTTCCAAGACACTAACAACATTTTTGTGCATGAATTTCACCTTACTTAAAGGAAATAATATCTTAAAAATCTTGGCTATAACTTCGATCGTTAACTTTTTTAGTAGTGAGTTTTACTCTTATTTATAATAGTTATCTATAAAAATCTCATATAAAAATTATCAGTGATAAAGTTAACTTGAGAGTTACAGCTTGTGGAATTATCTGGATTATTTTATTATCTTAAAATATACAAAGTTGAAAATTCCTAATTAAAACATGATTCTTAACTTTATTAGACAAGCACAATTAGAGGATAAGACTCATATTTAAAGTAGAAAATGTATAGTCAGTTGAAGAGAAACAAAGAATTGTTTCTCTTATAATGTTTTCCAAATTGCAAAAAAAAAAAAAATTAATCAATTAGCTGAATAGTTGTATGCGTATGCAAATTTTATCTTAGTTTATATAGTATTTATTTTTAAAAAAATATTCAATCTTTTTTTTTTTTTTTTTTTTTGTCAGATAATAGATAATCTAATTATGTTGCTTTTTAATATCAAAATTGCTTCAAACAACTAACATCATTCTTTTGTTCATATTTTTTATTGTTAAATAAAAAAATATTTGCTCTTGTTTCGCTTTTTCATTTTTTTTTTTTTTTTTTTTTTACTGATTTTATATCTCCACTCTCATTTTGAATTTTTTTTATACTGCCTTTTCTCAATGGAACTGTGATATATAGTTTTTAAGACTTTCAAAACCTGTTAAAGGTTTCATAATTATTTTAATATGTAGCAAAAAATGGAGAACGGATGCTTTCAAATAACTAGCAAAAAATTTTTTCATCTCTAAGTTGCCAGATTCACTGCCCTCTATTTACACTTTAATTTGCCAAAATATCTAATTAGAGTAATTAGATACATATTTAAGTATACAGTAATTAGATACATATATGTAGTGGGATACATATTGAATGTGCATTCATACTGAACTTAAGAACTGCATTTTATTTCTCTACTACTTTAAACTGGGCTTTAAAACTAGATTTGCACAAGGTAATTTATTATATTTGATTACTTGAAGTTCATAATTAATAAAAGGTTGAGTTTTAAATACATTTTAATTCAATGATTTTCGTAGAAATTATTAACATTTATTGAATTAATTACTTAATTGACTAACTTTGGGCCACTACAGTAGGGTTTCTACATTCATTTCAATTCAATTCTTAATTGACTATTGGAGGAGATAATGTTGATCAATAATAAAGTTTTTAGCTGCCCATTTGCTGGAATTGAATTTGCACATGGCAAAACTATCAATCTACATAACTAAACTATTTTATGAAAATATAATATTTTCTTAATTTTAATACAATCAATTCAATGATTTTGTATAGAATATGTACACACACAGTGGGGTTCAAAATTAAGAAAATTTTTCTAATTTTCGATTATTTCCAGAACTACGGGACAGATTTTAATAAAATTTAGTTTGAAATTATAGGTTGATATAATACAAAAATAACCATTCAATATCAATTATACTACACGCGCATGGTCATGCATAACCTCCTTAGGGTCAGATGGTATCAAAGAGTGGTTATAGAATTGAATAAAAACACAGTTTAATAGGGGGGTACAGCTCCTCATACAGGTCTTGCACCAGAATTTCATACTGAAAATAAGGCAATTTATAAGTTCCTGGGGCTGTTTATCCCACTTTTTCAGTAACACTGTTTATAGACACTGGTTACGTGTTTCAATTGCCCTCTCCTAAGCGTTGCAGATTTTATCATCAAATAATTCATTTAACAATGATTAAATACTGTCAGAATTAAGATCCACTGTATATTATTTTACAAAAAAATATATATATAAATACTTAAAAACATGAAGGTACTAATAACTATTTATTCGATTATAGTTAAATAAATTTTTGTTCAATTGTTCTTTTATTGTGACTATTAACATGGCAATAATGTTTATGTTACAACAAAAGGCTTTCTCCTACACATGTATTAGTGCATAGAGAAGTGAACCTCAATCAACGCAAATACAACAGTAAACCACATTTTTAAAATATTGATTTGAATATTTCAGTTATGTATGTTAATATTCAGTATATTTAAAATATTAACACAGTAATAAATATGTTACAATCCTAATCGTTTTATGGTTAATTCAGAATTTGATAATTTTATGTAACTTTGATTTTTTTCAAATGCTTAAACAAAATATTGCTGCTTAGAATTTATGTATTTTTCATTGTATAAAAAAGCACCAACTTATAAATTTAAAGTTATTTACAAATAAATGGTTTAAAATTTCATTTACTTGTAAAATATAACAAATATAGTTTAGATTGTTCATTTCTAACCAGAGCATAGAGTACAACTTCTTTACCTTTATATGTTTATTTTAATTCTTTTTTTTTTTTATTACATTTAAAAAAAACTGATTACATTTAAAAATAAACTTGATTCAAAAATGAATGTTGTTTTAAATATTTTCAAAAATACTAACTTATTTTGAATTTAGCTTTCTAACTATTAAATCGTCAATGAGGAAAAAATTCTATTCCAACTGCTTTATAAATGTGGACTACAATAAAAATTAAAATAGAATGCAAAAAAAAAGGTTTTTATGTATATAAAATTTATTTTAGTCAATCACCTTTTTTTAAGGTTTAAATACCAATCTTTAATTTAAAAGCTACAAGGAATTATACTTAAAAGGGAATTCCTAATTGAGCATCAAAGAATATTTAAGATCTGTATTCTCAAAGTACTTATGGGAAATTCTTCAAATCAATTGATTTTTTAAATTTTCTAATAAAAAATCTGTAGTTTAAAAGAGGACTCCTACTTAGTAACTTGGACTTCCTGAACTTTGAAATATTAGTTCCAATGAAAACAAGCACTCTTTAAAAGATATTTATTTCAGATGACTAAAAACCGGCAAAGGACACATAATTGGGACACAAAACTACACATAAGAGAGGTAATTTTGCAACTGCTGTTAGATCATTCTAACTAGTCGTACAATTGAAAAACATAGAAGTGCATGTTTATTGACATTTTGAAAACACTTTCCAGTCTTGCTGGCATTCAAATATATAACATAAACTAGTTTTGCCCAGTCCAAGTCTTAATGTTAATTTTCAATAGAAAAGATGTCTTGTTGAAAGTGTCTAAATGTTTCTACTCATTCTAAAGCTAAGAATATTTTCAAATTCACTAATTGTTATTTAACATAACATGTTCTTCATTTCAGATATGAAATTTTTTTTACCACTTTATATTGAATACTTGATCCAGTCTGTTTCAAATGAACGGATTACAGTTGTTTTAATCGACTCTGTCCCATATGTGTACAGTTTTCAAGATGCATTTATGACAGTTGATGTAACCAACTTTATACGTATATTTGTATTTTTTGTCAAAGTTCAAATTTTTTACAAATACTTAACCTGCAAACGAGGTTTTTTCTGTTTTTTTTTTTTTTTTTTAAATAGTATGAAACGAAATACGTGAGATTAAAATATATATAGTCTTAGAAATGCATTTATGACGGTTTCATATAACTTTGTTCACTAAGTAGTTTTAGTTTAATATTTTTGATAAAATTTAAATAATTTTTATGGGTCTGTGACTCGCCCAGCAAACAAAACTGTTTCTGTTCTTTTATCAATGATATAAAACAAAAATGGGTGGTTTGCCCAGAAGGTTTCTTCATGTGTTGGCCTTTTCCTGGAATCGATGCCAATACCACTTATTGCAGATGCTCTACTTCCTTCATTATCAACTTCAATCATAACTTTGTGTAGCATGAGTGATACATGCAGGTCATTTTGCTCTCTGATTTTTGTAAGATCAGCACGATCAGAAAATAACTTAGTCATTCCAAATTTTCTCATATCTTCCGAAAGTTCTCTTCGATATTCTAGTTGAAATCGAGGTAATCCAACCATAACACGCCGCATTTCTAGTTTGCTTCGAATTTTACAAACAGAAGTTAGTTGAAAATTCGGTATTTCTCGCATGTTTTTCGGTAAAATCAATAACATACTAATGTTTCCACCCTTGTAATCCATTTCTAAGAAGGAATAATTTAGTTCATTATCGTAAAAATATCCAAAATGTTCTTCTTGTTTCATAAATGGTACTATTTTTGATGTTCCATTTGATGTATGAAAGAAACTATTCCACAATTCATAAAAGGGATGCTCCCATAATCCCTTGAAGTAGATAACATTTGTAAGCACCATAAGTGTCATTGGATCTAAAGGTTCATTTAAAAGCTTTTTCATATGAGAGTTTGTTTTGTTAGATATCCATTGATTAATAGTATTCATGGATATTTGTTCTTCATTGGCAAAATCCACATAGATTATTTCCGCTTCAAAATATTCTAGCACTTTACGTTTGTAAATGTGAGATATTTGATAGCCTCGTTGAATAAATAAGCTGTTTGCTAGAGAGAGTGAAATCATGTCATTTTCTTTTTCCAAAGAACTAAATAAAGTTCGAAAACCTTCTAAAATGTCTGATGGATTTAAAAGATTGAAGTGTAATGCATTGCTTATCTGAGTCTTGGTCAATCCATCTGTTCCAATATAAATCATGCCCAATGCAGCTGAAATACTTAGAGGTGATATAATAAAATTATCATTTTCGTCGATTTCATTTATTAATCGAGATGATAAAGAAAGTAGAGTTTTTGAAAAGATATTGGGTTCATTTAAACAAGTTCTAGATTCTTCACCGACTGCAGAAATCACATTTAGAACAAATATTAAACATATAAATATACTTTCCTTTTTCTTTATACTAACAGATGACATTTTCAGAGCCTGGAAAAAATATGAGTCAATTACAATTTATAAGATAAATTATTTTTCAAAAAGTTAAAGATTTTTAAAAACCAAATTATTTAATGTTTAATTTACATGACAAGTTATTTTATCCGTTAAATGAAAAATGAATGTTAGTGAATGGCATTTTTATGACAGAAATTGCAAGTCCAATTGCAAAACCTAGTAACTGCATTTTTGGGGGAAAGGTAAGAGTTAAATAATATTATCAGATTTTTGCTCAGTTTTGAGAGTGTCCTTCCTAGTGTTCTGTGTAATATTATGAAATATTTTTTGATGTTTCATATTATTCACTGAAATGTAGTTTAAGAAATTCGCTATTTAATGTTGTAAGTATTTTAAAATCGTTGACATTGTAGCTGTAACCCTGCGATTCCCAATTTTTTTTCGACTACGAAACCCTAAAAATTTGAAATTGACCTTCTTTCAGCGGAACCCGGGCTTAATAAATAAAGTTTTTTAAGGTAATAGTGAACGTTATAACCTGTAAAAGACTATTTTTAAAATATTTAATCAGAGGAAGGAAGATTTTTCATTGTTTTATCATTTATAATCTTAAATTAGGTTTTATGTCGGACAGTTAAATTTGCAGTCCTTGTAATATATCTAGTCGTTATGACTTCGTTTTTGGTGTGTTAAAGTTAATTTAAAAGTTTTTAATCTATTTGAAAACTAAGAGAGAAACTGGCGTACTTCTTTTTTCTATGACTCTCCACATGCTAAGGGTGGAAGCATAAGAAATGTTGCCATAGGTAAAGAGTTCTGCTCTATGCCACCTATAGCCCATTTCGATCGCTAATTGAAAAAGAAAAAAAGCTTTTAAGTGCCTACTCTCAGTTTGGTCGATGCACGTTTTGCATGGGTATAAATAACATCATTTCTAAAAGCTTGAAGCGTGATTTCTCAAACTGTGCCAAAAATTTTGCTAGGAAAAATCTTCCAAACCATTTGTTGCTAAAATAAAAGTTGCTTAAATATAGTTAATATTGATCCATTCTTTATACATTCCATTATTTATATGTTTCGTTAAATTCGTTTAATTCAAATAAATATAATAAAGTAAAAAATATTAAATATTCATGTAATAAATATGGAACTTGTAATTTTATGCTATCATGGGAGATGAGGAAAATAAAATTTGCTTACACGATTAATATATTTTTACGCCTTATTCGATTAATCCTTTAATTACTGACGACAATTTAAGTTTTTGAGAGAGCGGAATATGAATTGATTAGCAGTTAACATTTCGAACAGGAATGATATTTTAGAAAAGCGAGGGCCCTATCCACTAAACTATCCCAGAAATATTGATATCTCTGTGTTTTTAAAAATAATGAGCTCTATGTCCTTTTTTAAAAAATAGTGAAGTTACGCAATGAATTTTTAGTTTGATTATTTCAACATACTTGATTTAAACTGATTATTATTTTTATTTTTTTTTTTTTTTAATTTTTTTTTTTGTTGAAGAATAAGAAGATAAAACAATGAAAATGAAAGAAACCTGTGAAACTCAAAAATGATATTAAAAAGCAGAAAATTCGGACTATTGAATTAGTTGATAAAAGCGATTCTTTATCTTCATTTGTTTCACATTTTCAATGGAATACACAGAGGCGGAAGTTTTCAAACCGATATTGTTTTATGTGTTAATTTCAAGCATGTAAGGAGTCTTTTTCTCTTATGGCACTACTTTTGAAAATTCGGCGTTGCTAATTTGAGAAATAAGTTTCGTTCTTATATTTCATCAGAATAAAAGAAAAAAATAAGATTAAATTTTAAGTTCGTAAGAAAATACAAGTTCCCACTTTATTTTTGAAGGGAAATGAAATTGAAGATCAAGGGGAAGAGTGTTTTATGTCCATTTTTCCAAAAATCATCTTATGTATTTTGAAGATTACTAAATGTTGACTAACCAATAACGTGAATGTGATGCCACAATAGGCATTACATGTTTTCTAACTTTATAAATTTCTTACATTTATTTTTTAATCATTTTTAATCGGATTTTAATTAAATTAAACCAATTATTTAATTTTTATTACATATTTATATAAGCTAATATAAATATTTTATTGTCTTAACAATCAAAGTAACGGCTAACTTCTTATTTCAATTAATGTAAAACTCATTAATTCACTGTCGCGATTAAATCGAAAACAAACTCGTAATTCTTTATTTCTTACCTCAAAAATGTTTCAGTAACATAGTTATACTTATATTCACAGTCTTTTTTGGTGATTAGCTTTCGCCAAATTATTTTCAAATTTAATATTGATTAAAGGCCTGTTTAGACGATCCAATTTCTTGGACAGAGATTGATTGATATTGATGGAAACTTGTTTTGCTTTGAGCTTGGATCGTGTAAACAAGCATCCAAGAACTTGGTCCAACTTCTTGGACGATAGTAGAGCATGTTCTACTTTCCATCCAAGTTTTTTCTCCCTTAACCAATCAGCGTCTTAAGTTTTGTGACGTCACCAAGCAGGCAGCAAATTATATCATTTTGTTGTCTGTTTTCATATATTTTAGTCCAAATAAATTGATCTGTTGCTGTTTATTTGTGTTATTATGATTTTATTTGAAATTTATTTAGTAATTTTAAACTTATGTAAGTATTATTTCATAATGTTGAATATGAACAATGCGCATGCACAAGGTTTTCTTTCAACGAATAAGTGACATTCAAGAACTTGGATAGTGTCAACGAATCATCCAATTTCTTGGACAGAGAAATCCGTCCAATTTCTCGGATTCGAGAAGTTGGACCGTGTAAACAGGCCTTAAGGGGGTTGGATTTATTTTTGGCTACGTTATCTTTCGATAAATCGCCAACCACGGATCTCTTCCCATGCTCCTAACTGCCCGGTGGGGACAATTCCTTTACTTTTACTATCGATTTATTGGTCATCGGGCTGGAGGGCTTCGGATTGAATTTTTATCATTACAGAAATTCTTGATGTTGAGAGAAGGATCCCTTTGAGAGACTTATTTCTAAGTATGGCAATATTCTCTATATAATAAACGAATTTTTCTCAAATGAATTTGTTTATTTTTCTGGGATAAATATCCCTTCATAAAAAAATTCAGATGTATCTCACACGGCCAAAAAAATTATACTTCAATTTCTACAAAGAAACTACAGCCACTATACAGTAAAGAATTTAGACTGAACTGTTATGAAAGTGAGAAAATCGGTTCTCCCCGAAAATCATTATACAGTGAAGATAGAATGTGCGGGAAAAAGCATTTCCTGTCCACGTGTTGATAAAAAGTACAAAGAAAAGTGTGTTGATGAAGCATTGATTTTGAGGAAGAAACGTTTCTTGCCCAACTATTCCAGTCAATTAGATCGAAAAAACGTCTAGCTTCGAACTTAATTCCCAGAAAGCTGAAGTTTAATTTCACATTGAGAATACCAAATAAAAATAATATAAGTTTGGGATGATTTCTGAAGTGAGCAAAACTTTTCAGAGAAAAAAAAACTGCAAAATTTTCGTAACTTTTTTAGTTTTTGCCTCATAACATCTAAAGGGTGCATCATACGCAAACTTTCAATAAAATTGAAAATCGGTAAATTCGCATCGTGAATTCGTCGTCCAACGAGGTGAACCAGGCTCGAATCCCAGTAATGATTGGTTGATTCGAATTCCGCACCGATCACAGTGCTGACGTAAAATATCCTCAGTGGTAAACGGATAGTAGGTTAGAGTAGCATTACCGTCAGGCTAACCGTGGGAGGTTTTCGTGATTTTATTCTCCATGCAACGAAAATGCGGGTTAGTTCCATCAAAAAGTCCTCCGCGAAGGCAAATTTCTCGCACTACTTTATCCGGGAGTTCCCTTGTTTTCTGGATTGATTTCAAAATTACAAGGCTACGGAGTTGAACATGAATTAACCCACTGACGGTTCTGCACGTAGAAAGTCGTATTTTAACCTGCAGTCTTCACTGCGTAGCAAAACCGGTTTTCCAATGTTAATAGATAGGGGAACTGTGTAACTGTGTGTAGGGGAGAAACTTTCTCCCAATTTCGCCCATTTCCTTAACCGCCAGTGGGTTAATAGTCGTAAGCCCAAAAAATTGGGTTGGCTGTTCAACGACGGTTAATATAAGGAATGATATGCTTAAATATTAAATTTGATTATTTAATTCAACGGTTTAGTCAGAATCAGAAATGAGCTAAATTTTTTGCTATGCCTATAAAAAATAATGTTTTACTTCTTACTTTTAAATACCCGTGAACCATTAATTTCCCTTTCAAATGAAATATATAAATTACGAATACGAAAATTAAAAAAGCATATAAATCTGCTTTCAGCTCGCATAGAGTTTTAATATTTATTTATTCTTACTCATAGATACACTCATAGTCCCGCAGTGGACTGATCGTTAAGACACGGTTCCCAGCAGATCACCGAAGTCAAGCATCACTGACTGCGGTCAGTGTGCGGGTGGGTCACCACTTGAATCAGTCTGCGTAGGGACCGAGGGTGTGCGGTATTGGTCCTCGTTAAACTGTGCTACCGTAAAGTGCTCGACTTCGCGTGCAGGTCGTTGGGCTACCGAAGCAGGGGTGCAATCCCCTCTGCAGAGGATCAAAATTGTGATGGCATGTCTTCGGATCATCCTCAGGGATGTTTCCCAGACCGTCGCCAATAGCCCATTGCGCAGCTCTAGTGCGACGTAAATTAACTACATCTACATCATTTCGTCACTATGGCCTTCATTTTAAAATCTGCCCTACCTCTTTACCATCTTACACACTCTGTCTCACTACTTAGAGGGAATTATTGCCCACTTTTGTATACCTACACACTTAGTTCAGCTTTATTCTTTTATTCGAGTTTCAACTGTTGCTTAAGTTTGTTCCATAGACCATGTTTATATATATATATATATATATATATATATATATATATAGTGGGCATTATTTATTTCTTATGTAATGAACGTGCAATGGAGAAAAGGGGATAGAGCAATAATTGCGGAATACGCTCTGTTTTTTTTTTTTTTTTTTTTTTTATTCTTTTTGAAGCAGTAAGAAAAGAAAAGATGGCCATTATGTAGAACCAAAAGATCAAACATCGATTATTCTGCATGAAAAGTGCCGAAAATGTGTCTCTCCGAAGGCGCAAAACTTTTCAATTGCTGAAAGAAAAGCCAGCAACTCATGTAACAAGGACTGCATTTGACACATTTTTCTCAAAAAAAAGTGCTTGTTTGATAAAAAAGGAGGCCAGTAATATCGTCTTGGAGAGAGAGAAGGGGAAAAAAACGAAAATCAGATGAAAAACTATTGAAACGAGGTAAGAACTATCGAAACAATAAAAAATACTATTAGAGCAAAATGTTATGGATGGAATTATGCATGTTTGGAGTGAGCATGTTTTATGCAGAATCAGCGCTATTGGCGATCGAAATGGGCTACAAGTGGCGTGAGCAGAACTCTGTACCAAGGGCAACACTTAGCATGCTTTCACCATTACCGTGTGGAGAGTCATAGGAGAAGGAAGTATGTCAGTTTCTCTCTTGATTTTCAAATGGATGAAAAACTTTTAAGTTAGGAAACTGTATGGAACTGAAAACTATTGCCTAAACATAGCTCTAAACGAAAGCGTCGTGGAAATTTTAAAAAATATTTGTGAAAATTAAATAGGAAGAAAAAAATTTCAAAAAAAGGAAAAATATCGTAGTACGTTTTTCTAGGACTCGAAAGGGGGAGGTGACCTCAAATATATTAATTAATAAGTGCAGACGATGTCTTAAGTTACGTACTTTCAATGAATAAACATATATTTTTTTCGTCGGATTCGGATTTTTGACCTACCGAAATATAAGGATTAGTCGCAATCTGGAAAATATGGACTCAATAGCTTGGTCAAGAGACTGGTCCAAAGTTTGGACTCCTTAATGTTAATTTTACCTTTTTGCGTATTTCAAAATATCTCTTGAACTTAGAGACTTGAAAATTTCTTACATATATTTAAAAAATTCGTTTATCCAGATATAATTTCATGCAAAATGTAACTTTTAATGTTATTTTTTTATTACTTCATTTAACAATAAACGTAAATTTTTTAATTATTAGGTATAAAAATTTTTGCATTATTTTAATTTGCTTATTATAATATGCTATTTTAAACGGCTAAATACATAATTTGAGTGAAATCGGTCAAATAGTTTCTGATAAATCAAATTTTTAAAAATTGTATTTTAAAAATTCGATCTTATTCAAAATTTACTGATCATTAATTTTGCTTTTTGTAAAATTTTGCGTAATATGTACCCTTCAGTTGTTATGAGGCAAAAACTGAATCAGTGCCAAAAATTTTGTAGTTTTTTTTTTCTGCTTTCAAAAGTTCATATTATTCATAAAAGTTCATAATAACTCGCTTATATTATTCTTATCTTGGAAGATTAAAGTGAAATAAAATCATTTCTAGCTATTTGAGAATAAGTTCGAACCAAAAGTCTAACTTAACTGGGCCAATCGAATATTCGCTCCTGAAAGTTCTGAAACCTTTAAATTCGTTTTTCTCAGAATCGACTTTCAAGGAAACAGACTGTTTTCCTCCATTGATCTTCAGTTGGAATCAATTATAAATCCCAACATTATAAAATTGTGTTACTCATTGTTTCTGAAATATCTCACACATGCAGTTAAAAACATCGACAAGAACAACCCAAAATTCATAAAAACTAAAAATACACCACGTTTCAGTTAACCAATGCTCGTGGTAAACACGGAACTATTCACTACATTAATGTTTGTTGAATTGTAAAAACTTAGTTATAAGCATTTTGACATAGATTATTCTTACATTTGTTACATAATTGATGGCTATTTTAGTAAAACTTAAACTTACTTACGACTGCAAACACCTCGAGTAAAACTAAAACTTTGATGCAATTAAGTCATTCTGTCGTCACTTGCAAAATCCTATTTTACGGAATACCGGAACTTTGATATTTTCTCAGAGATCCGTTCTCGCAAAGGAAGTATTTCCTATAGCATAAAAAGACAATTGTAATATTTTTATCAATAACATCATTAAAGCATTGTTTTAATACTACTTTTAAATATAATATTACCTTAGATAATTAACTAGTGATAGAAAAGAAATAAAATTTTTGTTTGTTACTTTGTGCCATTATTATTATTATTTATTTATTTTTGCAAACTTTTAATGGGAAAATTTATTTTTGAAAAAAGGTTTCGAATGTTATGTCATTCTTTTTAACACATTCTTCACTAATATTGCGTCTGTACAACACTTAGATGCAAAAAGTACTATAAAAAATTGTCAGGTTCAACCGGTTCTAATTAACAAGCACGGCTTTGTGTATATTTGAGAGAGGTAGTCTTGCAGTGAACTGATGGTTAAAACACGGTTCCCAGCAGATCACCGAAGTCAATCATCACTGTCTGCGGTCAGTGTGCGGGTGGGTGAACACTTGGATCAGACACACTGCGTAGGGACCGAGGGTGTACGGTATTGGTCCTCGTTAAAATGTTCTACCGTACGTAAAGTGCTCGACTTCACGTGCAGGTCGTCGGGCTACCGAAGCGGGGGTGTCATCCCCTCTGCAGAAGATCAAGATCGTGACGGCATGTCTTCGGATCATCCTCAGGGATGTTTCCCAGACCGTCGCCAATAGCCCATTGAGCAGCTTTAGTGCGACGTAAATGAACTACAAGATGTTTGAGAGAGGTAAAAACCCCTTCGAATGTTTCAGAACCGGTTTTTGTTTATATTCAGAGCCAAAAGCAGGCTTTTGTGAGGACATTTTACGCATTGGCTTTATGATCGGTTAACAGTTGACTTGGCTATGCCAATTAACTTTGTCATCTTCTCTCTTCTACATTTCAGTTTATGATGCAATACCTTAAGGTCATATGTTTTTTGCCTTAAGTGTTATTTTCAAAGCTGCAGACCTAGTGTGCGTATATGTATTCATATTAACCAACACGTTCTTTAGAAACTTGTACAGTCAGACAAAAAATGAAATAAAATAAAAATACATGATAAAAAAATCGGTATCTTTCCGAACAAAACTAATTTCGACATGTTTCGAGCGCTCAAAAATAGACGCCCGTTATCAAGACTCGTCATACATGAATGAAAAAAGCAAAAGAGATTTGAAACAGTAAAAAATTAAAAATAAAGAAAGGTGGAAAGATAAAATTAAATGGCAGAATGCATTTTAACATGCTACGGACATGGAGGAACTTTTGTCGTTAACAAGGGAATCAGCATTCATTTGAATGTAACAAGATTCTAGGGAATCAAGATGAACTGATGTGACAGGAGGGGAAAGAATTTTGACATTATCGAAATTAAATTTAAGTCCAAGGTTCCAATAAAGTGCAACAGTACATGATTTATCGAATTCTTGATAGCGGACATATCTGTCGTGTTTATTTAATCTAAATTTCAAAAGGTATTTGGTTAGTCTCATGTAGCCGAAGGTGACATTAGCTACCGTCCTCCAGAATTAACATTTGGTAAGTCTTGAAAATGGGCGCCTATTCTACAGCACTCGAAACATGTTGATATCTTTCAGTTTCTTGGGATTATTCGTTTAAGGGTGTCATAACTATTTAATTTTCCATTTGCTTTTAGGATAAATTACTTGTACTTTATTACCATCATAAATGATCCAGATTTTATGCATTTAGTACAACAATAATTTGCCTAGGAAAAATTATATTAAAGTTGTAGCTCTATTGACGCATGTGCGCTAGCTTTGAAAAAATTTTCCTAATCGCATCTTTAAATTTGAATCTATATCAGCTAATTAAAAAAAAAAAAAAATTAGGAGTTACACACATGCAATGTGTAAAGGAGGAAAAACACATTGCATGTGTGTAACACATTGCATGTGTAGGAGGTTAAAAAAAATTCTGGAATTTTATAATGATTGAGATAAACTTAATACATTTCTTTACTTATTGTACAAATTTGAATCTTTATATAACATGTAACAAACTAAAAAAATTGAAGAAAAAAAATTAGCTCTTATATAATACGTTTATAAATAATTTTTTAAATTATCCAAAACTTACTGCACGGTTCCCAGCAGATCACCGAAGTCAAGCATCACTGGCTGCGGTCAGTGTGCGTGTGGGTGACCACTTGGATCAGTCTGCGTAGGGACCGAGGGTGCGCGGTATTGGTCCTCGTTAATCTGTTCTACCGTAAAGTGCTCGACTTCGCGTGCAGGTCGTTGGGCTACCGAAGCAGGGGTGCCATCCCCTCTGCAGAGGATCAAAATTGTGATGGTATGTCTTCGGATCATCCTCAGGGATGATTCCCAGACCGTCGCCAATAGCCAATTGTGCAGCTCTAGTGCGACGTTAATGAACTACAACAACAAAACTTACTGCTGCACTCATAAATTTAAATTTCATTTTGTCTCTTCAATCTTTTTCTACCAGTTTTCAAATTTTTCTGGAATGTGGCAACTCTGTTATTGAGTCATGAGCAATTTTTTTTCAAATTGTAAAGAAAGAAAAATAACTTGTGACCTTGTAAAGAAAGAGTGAGTTACCTTGTAAACAAATAAAAATAGCTGGTAGTAAAACTATTTTATTTCTAGTATTTTTTTGGAGGAATAAACTATTCGTGTACGATACAACGATTTATTAATGGTTATAACATACTTACTGACCGCTTTCTTATATAAATAGTAATTTTAGCTTTCTCTATTTATTTAATTATCAATCATATTTTTGAGACTGAAAGGATTCTCGTGTATATATCATTGGCGTCGTCAGATAAAATTTATTGGGGGGGACCATACTTCAGAATGTATATATATATATATATATATATATATATATATATATATATATATCTTAATGTATGTCAAAAACATGATATCGAACAGAAGAAAATTATATTTCACAATCAAATCAATATCTTTTTCTGACATTCAATATATAATTATGAAAATTGAAACGTCTTGATTCTATGATGCAGAGTGTTCCATAATCTACGTCCTCATATATAATTTTAGAATCATCTTTAAGAATTAAGTTAAAAAAAATATACAAATTAGAAATCGCAAACTACCATTTAAGAGCGGGAAAAAACGATCAGAAAGTAGTAAGATAAACGGAGTTAAAACTTTAAAACCAGTTTGATTGCCGAATTTTGTTTGAAATGTCTCAAATAAGTGTCTTTCAATTCCACTATGTTTTTTTTTGGCAACTAAACATACATTTTCAATTTCACCTTCTCAATTTATGATTGATCATGTTTTGATTTTATTTTTCTCCCCTAAAGTGTTAATTTGCGACCCTTTTTTTTAACCTTATTTGTGAGAAGAATTCTAGAAATTTATCCAATAAAAGCATTACGGAAGTATTTTTCATTTATGAAGTTTGTCATAGTAGTTAAACGAGTTATCTAATATCGAGAGATAAAAAAAATACATTTTGTTTCAAAATGCTTTTTTCAAATATGCTTATTGAAACATGACTTTAAAACAGAAATTCCTAATATTTTTTTACGAATATTGAAAAATATAATTTTAGATTTAATTAAAAAACGTCATTTATTGCAGATTCTTTAATAATAAAATATTTTTTGATTTGTTTCACCAGGTAAACTCAAGGAACAACATAAACGGCATTTAGGCGCAAGGTCCTCGTCTAAAACCATGTGTCGTGTTTATTTTGTTTATAGTTACGCTTTTGTAATATTTTTATGAAACTAAATATGTTAAAATCAATGGTAATTGAAATAAATAGCAAAAGTTATTTTTTTAGAGTAAAATTAATGAAGAAATTTGTCTGAGGTAAATTTTGACTATAATGAGTTGGCATGCTTGATCAGTGGCAGCTATGTTTTGTTAATCTTTATTTTGTTTAATTGAACTTCTTAAAAAATGTGTTTCTCTTAAACTAACGTAAAGTCCTTAAAAAGAACAACAAATAATAATAAATAACAAAATTGAATTATTTTAACTTTATTAATTGCTTTGGTACAGGCTTGTGGATGCTGATTAATATCGATTTATTGATTATTTACTTTTCTATTTTCTACCTTGTGCGCTGAACTGGTAATAAATAAATAAAATAATTGTAATAAATAAAAAATTTAAACTAGAGTGTTTTTCCGGATAATACAGATGTAACTGTGCAATGTTAAGGTGTGATTCAAAATGGGATCAATAGAATAAGCAGTAAATACAATTATTACATTAATATCAATAAAAATTGAGCTGTGGTGAGTCGTAAGTTTGTAATTTACTTCAGGTGAAGAAATATATTTGTCCCTAAAAACTGCCTTGAGAGCTAGGCTTGTTAGTCTAAATAGCTAAATATTTTATTTTAATGAAAATACTATTTATTTCAATTATAGTAGCATACTAAAAAAAAAAAAAAACCGGGTTCAGTTAGTCAAATTTTTGCTATATAGGCAGAAATCGCAGAATAGTATATGACAGGAACATTTTGACAAATGAATATTTTATTTATTGATAATTTCTATTTTTACTTTTCATTTTTTGGTTAAATGATTATTTCGTCTTTTTCTAATACGTTTTTTATAAAATAGCATTATTTTAAAACAAAATTTCATCAATTTTATTTTTTAACTTTTGAACCTTTCATATTTTTGTATTCTATGTTTGATTACTATATAATGTATGAAATACTGCAAATTTATTCTATGATTATAAAATGAATTGTTTCATAGAAACGACTAAAACTATACAAATTGATATTAATTAATAATTAGGTATGCCCTCCCCGTTGTTTTGACGGTGCATATAAAACACTTGAAGAAAAGGTACAGAAAAAAACACCTCATAAATAACTATATGAATTTAACAGCCTACTCAATGGGTCAGTTAAACCACAATTTAAGGTAATGAAATATTTATTCAAGTGAAATTATAAATATTTGTTAAAAAATTTTAATACATAAGGATTAATTTAAACACTTCATAGTATTTAGGAAAATGATTACGGTTCTTAACACCTCCACTACGCATTTTTTTAAAGTAGAAGAATAACACTGGGGGCCAAATTTTTTGCTGCATTTATATGAGTGCTTGATCTTACCGATTTAGGATAAGGGGATTTCAAATCTGAAATTAGTAATGTTAGAAAAGTTACAGATTTTTTTTCCCGAACCGGTATTTTCGGTATAGTTTATTTATAATTTATTTTTTTTTTTTTTTTTTTTTTTGTCGGGATGTACAAGTTTATTAAGAACGAATAAAGGTTTACATATACATATTTTATGAAAAAATCCAATTCAAATTGTAGGTTTGTAGACATGGAAAATGTGCAGTAAAGGATTCAATAGTTTTAAAATTGTTCTTAAGTTCTCTAAAACACACTTATAGTATGGCGATGTAATAATATCAAGCGATGCTTTTTCGACTAAGTATTGTTTTAAAGATTCTGTTAAATTAAAATAGTTAACATTTTGTTTATATTTTTAACTAATTAAAAGATTTAGCCCCTGAGAGATTGTTGATTGATACATTATTTATATCAATGCTATATATTAAATAATTAAGAAAACTGAAAATATGTAAAAATTAAAACATATGAAGTATTAAAAATATATGAAGTAATCCTATATCACAAATCATTTTTATATATCACGTATGGCCCCTTTTTCAAAAGTCTCAATTGAAAAATAAGCATAATTTTTTTAAATAATACATTGAAGTAAAAGTAAAGTTACTTAAATCCAATATGTACAGTGTCTTAAAAATATAGTTTTATTTTGAAAAGAACATTTTGTCTGTTAAAGTTTTTGATGAGAATGACATGAAATTTATAAATGCATAATATTATGTTATGTAATCCTACGTGATAAAACGACCACGAAGGAGATAAATTTTTTGGGACATATATTAACATTTTATAAATAAATATAAGAAAAAGGCCATAAAACGTT
The DNA here is from genome assembly GCA_949128135.1 of Parasteatoda lunata. Classification (NCBI taxonomy): domain Eukaryota; kingdom Metazoa; phylum Arthropoda; class Arachnida; order Araneae; family Theridiidae; genus Parasteatoda; species Parasteatoda lunata. Next base: position 46,558,440 of record OX421981.1, on the reverse strand, counting down.
TTGCTAAAAAAAAAAAAAAAAAAAAAAAAAAAAACTTTTTTACTATGAATTTGAATTGATCTGGTTTTTTTGAGATGAAAGATACAACGTTAAAAATAATACTAGAGAAGCTATCTTTAATATTGGTTACAGTAGAGATTATCATGATTAAAATAAATATATTTATAAGACCCTAAATTGTAAAAAAAAAAGAAAAAAAGAAAAAAAAAGTGAGAAATTCAAGAATATTAAAGCGGTTTTAAGTTTAGCTATTTTCTCATCTTGTTCCGGTTCAACTTATACAGTTTCAAAAATCGAAATTGTTGTGTTTAAAAAGGAAAATAAAATTATTCAGTTGATTGACAGGACTAGTATTCATATTTTGAAGAAGTGATAAATTATAATAATTGTGATGGGAATAATTTTTATGCACATTTTATTTAATGTATTGACCTTTTTATTATTTTCCAGCAAAGAAACGGCAAAAATGAGATATTTTGCTTTTCTTGGATCGCATGATTCGTTTTGGTAACCATGAAAACTTCATATAAATGTACACGGAGAAATAAAAAAGACAACACATAGAACTCTTATTGTCCTTCCTCTATCGGCAGTATTTATAGTTTCAGTATTAAAATTTTAAAAATTAATACTTTAAATTCAGAAAAATTATTTGTTGAAAATACCAAATTATGAAAATGCTAATTGACACAAAATAATTACTTTAAAAATCCCATATTATTTTGATAAAATCAAAATAAATAAAATTACATGAAGTAAGCATTAAACACTCATACAATAAATTAAGTTTAACAAATTATCCCATTCTTAAAAAAAAATATTTTTATTAGTTTTTATTACTGACCGTAATAAAATCATATGAATTTTTTTTTATGAAACTTTTGCATTTAACGTAATTCTTCTTTGTTTTAATTAATTAAAATGAAAGTTAATGCTAATTATTTATATTAGGGCATAAATAAGCAGTATTTATATTTAAAATAATTTATTAAATTATATGTAAATTTCCATATAAACATAAACGTGACATTAAATTTCTGAACTAAAACAAAGTTTTAAAAAGGTCATAAAAATTCAAAGTTTTGATTTATAATTTTAAAAATTTAAACATTGATTTGTTTAATTACATTGATTTTATAAATATAAAATAAGAAGTAACTCCGTGCGTTCAAAATAAATTCATGCACAATGAACAGTAAAACCATGAACTAATGTATTATAGAAATAAATTTAATACACAAACTATAAAACAATTCTTGCAGAACATAAACATACAATTATAAATGAATTAAGTGATTTAATACAAACATTTGCTTACCTCCCCAAAATTTATTTAACCACTACTTGTTATCCAACGATAAACTTTATTACAAAAACTTTATATAAACTTTATTTAAAAAAATAACAACTAATAATTTAAGTTAAAACGATTAATGAAACAAAATATAACAGTAAACAGAATTTGTTTATGAAAATTTTGTACCGAAAATGTCTAGTTTAAATAATGATGGAATAACACTGTGAGCGCTTATACGTAAGAGAAGATTTAGAATCATTGTATGTCAGAGAAATTTTCTTGACAAAACCACCAAAAAAATAAAATGTTTACAAGAATCTCCCCCTACTGAAATCCCCTCTAGAAATTCTAGATAATTGCCTGTTTGAGACAATTTATGAATAGGTAGGGGTCTGTTGATATTTGACATTTTAAAAAAGAGGACAAAAGAGCCCAGGGCCATAAATATGATAAAGATAATTTTAAAATGCTAAGACCATTTTCCCATAGCGTAAACTAAGGCGGCTATTTTTGGGGTATCAAATGACTACGTGTGTGATGTTGAGGGAGAATGATCTTTATCAGTTAACAGTGAGAAGAGAAGGAATGGTGGGAAGAGTGTTTTATTGCTTATTGAAGGAAAGGGTGGCAGTGATATTTCTTGTAATTCTCTAAACACCTGTTTTATTTTTTTATACAGTGCATTTTTTTGTGTGTATTTTACTTTTTACTAATTTTCTTTTAATTATATAATATAATAAGTTGCACTATGAAAAATAAGAGAGAGAGAGAGAAAAAAAAATTAAAAGTTATGGAAACAAAACAGAAATATTTTCTCAAAATAATGGACCCTGGCTTCCCAATTATTGGGGGGGTCCGGACCCCTCGGACCCCTATGGTGGCGACGCCAGTGGTATATATAGATACATAAAGGGATTGAACAAAAATATAAAAACAATCTACTAACTCTATGTAAACAATATTTCGTATAGCAGCAAATGTTTTGAAAGATTCTACATGGGAAAACTGTTGTCTTAGTTTGAAAGATCGTGCTTGAAGCTTTTAAAAATGCTGTACTTTTCTCAGGGTTCAGGGCAAAAATCTCTTTGGGGGCCCCCCTCTCCTTCAGTAATGAAGAATTGAACTTTATAGAGGGATTTAAATTTTCATCTCATTACAGATATATAACAAGAAAATTGACTAGAACCTATAATGGCTATAAAGTCCTCCCCCCCCCCCTCCGCTGGTCAGATGAAATGTCGTTCTGTCCATTTTTTTAATTTTCTGGCAATTTTATGTCCATCATGCCGAATGCAGTATTCTGATTGTTAACCTTGTCATCTAGCTAAGAAAGATTCATATCCTTGCTGTTATTTAGGCGGAATTCGGCTAAATTTTCGCAAATACGATGGCTCACTTGAGCCATCCAGAAGCCAGTATTTTTGTAAACAAATCACATTTTGCTAAATATAAAAATACAAGCTTTAGATTGGCCAAATTTGTCCACCGTAATTGCTAGCTGAATTCCGCACTAGAAAGACATGGGACTTAGGAAATATACATTTGTGTACATACGATAAATTAATGAAGAATCTAACGTAAAAATGACGGATTTTACACTGTACTGATATTTTGTTTAAAAAAAAAGTTCATTAATGAAGGAATCCTAAAATCAACTTTCAATTTAATTTGGGGGCCCCCTCTGATGAGGGGCCCGGGGCAACTGCCCCGTATGCCTCTGCCTTTGTCAGGCTCTGACTTTTCCCCCATGCAAGATTTGCATCGAACTAAATCAGAAAGTTATAAGCTTCTTTTTTTTATCCCTCTTAATACTACTATAATTAAAAAGAACACCGTTAGATAGATATTGTAATTCTATAGACTGATTTTAAAATTACTGGTACTAAAGCTGGAAAGAAGTTATCAACTTCCAAAGTTCATTTTGGTTGATCCGAATTTCGCATGGGTAAATACACGACACCATTTCTAAAATGGTTCAAGCATGATCTTTCAAATAATGCTATGAGTTTTGCCATGAAGAATCTTCCAAAACATTTTCTGCTAAAAGAAAGATTGTTTACATAGAGTGTTTCAAGAAGAGTGATTTCATAAAAGTGCCAATAGCCCATTGTGCAGCTCTAGTGCGACGTAAATGAAATACAACAACCAGAAAAATTTTAAGGAAATATTGACTTTTACTGATTCCTATTTACTAAATTATATTTTAAATTGAAGGAAATATATTCAATTATTGAAATGATCAAATTTTTGGTGTCTCCCTGGCCGAGCGGTATCACCCGTCAAACGCTGTTCAAAGCGTAGAGCAGCTGGTTCGAACCCCGCTGTTACCCTAGATGTATCTTCATGCTTTCTTATTATTGTGCTATTTGTTCTTCTATTTGACAAAAGGTTTATAAATATAAATTGAGCACACCAGGCTGCGTCTTGCGCAACCTGTGTATTTCTAGATATATATAAAAAAAAAGTCTTAATAATATTTATAAAACTTTCTATTTTTTAAAAGCAATTTTTGGTATTAAAACTTGACTTCAATGTCCATTTTTAAACTACGCCACTCTATTTCAGTCATATAAATTTATATTCAATAACTAGAGCGAAAGTATTCTCCTGAAAGCAGTTATTTTTATTTGTAGAAATCAAAATTAATAGTTTAGAAAATATTATATGTTTAAAAAAGGCTCTTAAACTCAAAATTTCTTGCTTAAGGCCTTTCGTCTGAACTATCACTGACAAAATTTAAACTTATAACCCAATATTTAAAAATGAAATTTGTTTAAAAAAAGGCTAATAATAATGATAAGGAATAATAAACATAAGTACCTTAAGTTCGTTCTTATGAATAAAATAAAAAAGTCATGTAATCAATTTCAATAAATTAAGCGAAAGGACCCGTAAAAAAGAAAATATTTCAAGGTTCTCAGAAATTGCGTAAATTGTGGAGAGTTGAACTCTATAAGACATAGCTGACAATTCACTTTTCCCGAAGATTTTATTCTTGTATTTAAAGGAGAAGAATTACATAGAAATATTTATGCTATTCTTTGTAATTCTTTCATTTAAAAACTAGTTCAACTCAGAAATAAATAAAAGTAAACTAAAAAAAATTACTTTTTTCATACAGTGCGTCACGCGGAATCGATAAGAACCGAATTAACCATTACACTTACCTGAAACGCAGCTAAGAGGCGACTGAAGTGAAAATTTCCACAAACCGGTTTCATTTTTTTCTTATTTCTTTTGGGATGTTTACTTTCTAACGACAATGACGAGATGTCATTAATGTTTTTATTCATTAAATAGTTTAATAATGAGCGTATCAATGGATCGATTCTGCTGTTATCTCCTCATTTAAGCAAAAGTTCATGGTAGTGTCCAAGATAATGATTGGATAAGATCCAAAAATTTACTTTCTTCGCTTTAATTTATTTATTTATTACTTTTAAGAGAAATAATTTGGTTTATTTTTATAAGAAAAAAAAAGTTTTTTTTTATTTAAATAAATTTACACATTTAGATATTTTTTAATGTTTAGATAATTTAATTAGAATACATTTTGGATACTCATTAGATCTTACTATGTTACTTTGTAGTTTATGCTCAATATTTTTACCAACAAATGTTGTAGTATTTTATTTTTATTGAATATGTTACGTTACTCAGGGTTCGTACTCACCTGGAAGAGATTGATAACTCGTATCGATTTGTTATAAAGAAGCTGAAAATTTCTTCAAATTTGCTTTCACTATCGAATTAAAATTACATAGCCAGCACCTTCGGATCTATATATATTTACTAAGAGAAAATAAAATATTCCGGTAGCTACAAACATAAAAAAAAAAACCTATATTAATATTACTACCACTTTTTAATTTTTTCCAGGAGCGTAAGAGCCCTGTTAACCCTTTAGTGAGCCATTTATTTCTAGTAAAGGTAAATTAAAGAATTTTTGGAATTGAAATTCATATAAGAATAGTAATTGATAAAAGAAAAGAAAAACTCATTTAGATTATAAAAAATAAATTTTAATGCCATTTTTGTAGTTATTTTTTATTTTTTTTATTTATTTATTTATTTATTTTTTGGTGGTAAGTATATGTACCACGACCTATTAGGAACTCATTGACTTTTGTTTTTCTTTATTTATAAAATAATTTTTTAAATGCTACAAACTTCAAAAGGAATTATGTATTTTATAATTTTTATACGTTTTCTTATACTAAAAAATGTTTGCCTATTTTATTCAAACGCACTTCAAGAAAGCTGAAGTTATTAACAGATGGAAACCAAAATTAAAAGTGGTAGAAAAGTTAGCAAAAAATTGGTGGTAAGTATACTTACCACGGCTTTAAAAAGGATTAATGTATAAATACTCCTCACAAATTTACTACCATTTTAAAGATTAAAGTTCACTTCTAAACGGAAGGTGGCATGTTATGTTGAATTATATTGCGTTTCTATAAAATATTCTTCTAAAAAGTAGTAAAATTTAACCTGTTAAATGAGTCTAGCGCACTTTTAGAAATAAACCCTCACTTTTGACGATTCAGTAATGCTCGAGATGTATTTCGTTAATTTTGAGAATAATTTCGTCACGAAATCACGTTATTTCTGACAAAACCCGAACTTTCAAATAAGAAGTGAAAATGTTTTCTTAACTCGGAACCTCATTGCAGTGCATCGTGAGAGATAGTAACTAGAAAGGAGATTTCGAAAACAAAGTGACAAACAAGCCAACCAGGCTATATGGTGGTCAAGGAGTTGACCTCGTACCTGGAGGATTCTAGGATCGAATCCCGTTTCGAGCATGTGTGCAGTTTCTATCGCTGTTCTTTCTATCCTTGTGTTGTTTGGGCGGCATCGAGTAGGTGTTGCATTGATCCACCTATATGCTGCCCACGATAAAGTGATTCTTAGAAAAGTTACACATTAGGCGCAATTTTTTTTTTTTTTTTTTTTTGCGTGTGTGTATGTTTTGGAAAAAAATATAATGAAGAAATATTTATTTAATTTTGACGAAATTCGTTTCCTCGAAGGTGTTACTTAGACGAAATTTTTGCTCGGAGAATATACCAGAAAACAGTTTCGTCAAAAACAAGGAAAGTTTCGTAAAAATTTGAGAATCCATTTTTCAGAGTGCGAGTATACACGTCGGACAAGAGAGTCAAAAAATTTAAACGAATTTTATTTTCACTAAGTTAAAGAGTTTTTTTTCTTTCATTATTACTAACAACTTGCGCCATTTTCATAATTAGCTAAGACAAAGGATAAAATAGACTGGCAGACGATTGACAAAGCAGCTAACGGTTATGAATAATTCTTGAAAACTCACAACAGTTATAAGACTAGCATATTTTTGCAAAGAAACGTTATTTCGTGCGATTACAGAGCCTTCGAACACACAGCTTTAACCAGTTAAACGTGTTTGACGAGTATACACGCTACACCAAACTTGTGTGTGTATGATGTGTATACTCGTCGTGTAAAATAAAAAAAAAATACCATTGACCATCAAAACACTAAATTTCAACACAAATATATATATATATATATATATATATATATATATATATATATATATATATATATATATATATATATATATATATATATATATATATATATAATTAAAATAATGGGTTAATATCACTCACCAACTCCTCTGAAACCTTTCTGATAACAACATCAATAAAAATAATATTTAAAAAAATTTCATCGCTGAAAGGCGATCACAGGTTACCCATTGGCAAAATGGTTGTGGTCTAATTTTTTTCTCTTTTCTTCACAACTCAAGAAGAATTTATGGCATCTCCCTGGTCCCATATGTCAAAAATAAACTCATCAACTTAATGCATAACAAAATTAAAAGTGAAAAAAAGAATTCTAAAAAAATTATCAAACAGCGGTAGCCATAGCAACGCATGCAATGACGACGCATGCGCACTATTTACTATTACTCTTGAACACAGTTGAAAAGTGTGATGACGACCAAATAAAGTGCGCACGCCATCAAACCCAAAAGAACACCCATTTTGACAATGGGTAAAAAAAAAAAAAAAAAGAAAGAAAATACGATAACAATATTATTTGGGTGGTATCTTTTCCTTTGAATTACCTATACGGGTGGTCCCGAATTCATGGTACAAACTTTAATGGTAGGTACAGGACATTGTAACAATGATTTATTGTACAGGAATGTATAGTCGCAAGTGACGCGGTGAGGCGTAAACAGGAGAAATAACGGCCGAAAGGAAAAACAAAGATTTTATTGAAAGCGTTGTTGACAAGTGTCATGTTTACAGTAAGTGTTCAAAATTGCATCCACCAGAAGCGATACATGCTTGACAGCGTCAGTGGAGCGATTGGCGTACACGTTCAAAGATGCCTGGTATTTCACGCACACCTGCAGCAGCTACAGATATGCGAGCGACGAGATCCTCATCTGAGTCAACTGGAGTCTCATAAACAAGATGCTTTAGATGTCCCCATAAAAAGTAATCGAGGCTCGATAAATCGGGAGATCGGGGTGGCCAAGGGATTGGTCCACCACGCCCAATCCATCGAGCACCAAACGTGGCATTCAGGTAATTCCGTACATCAATGCTGAAGTGTACTGGCGCCCCATCGTGCTGAAACCACATGCGGTTACGAATGGCGATCGGTACATCATGCAGCAGTTGTGGTAACACTTCTTTCAGAAAAATAAGATAGCTTCCGCCACTGAGTCGCGTGGGTAATAAGTATGGGCCAATCAAAAAGTCGTTCACAATACCAGCCCACACATTAATACAGAAACGTTGTTGAAACGCATGTGGACGCGTTGCATGTGGATTATCGGTTGCCCACACATGGGAATTGTGCGCATTAAAGACACCCTCGCGTGAAAATGTCGCTTCATCTGTAAATAGCACATCACCTACGAAATCCGGCTGCAACGCACATTGCTGCATCACCCACAGGCAGAAGTTCACGCGGAGAGGATAATCTGCCGGATTCAATGCTTGTACTTTCTGAAAATGGAAGGGGTGTAAGCGATTTTCGTTTAACACTCTGCATACAGTCTGATGACTCACACCTACGTCACGCGCAACAGTTCTTGTGCTTGACTCGGGTCTATCAGCCGCAATGTTCAAGATCCTTTCTTCCAGCCTTGGAGTGCGTACAGCTCTTAATCGACCAGCGTCATGTCTGTTGACGTCGAACGCACCTGTTTCACAAAGTTGACGATGTAACCGTTGAAAAATTCTATGATTCGGCATTCGTCGATCAGGATACTCCGCGCGATACATTCGTAACGCAGCTTTGCCGTTACCATTTGCACGGCCGTACATGTAATGCATTTCTGCATACGTAAAGTCACCCATCGTCTACGGCAGCACAATTGTGAATGGCGCTTTTCCCTACTGCGATGCATCATTTTCAACGGCGGCTAGACATCTACTGCCCTCTACCGGCAATGATACCAACCGATCACTCCATTTCTCTTTCCTTTTATTTCCCCTGTTTACGCCTCACTTGCGACTATACATTCCTATACAATAAATCATTGTTACAATGTCCTGTACCTACCATTAAAGTTTGTACAATGAATTCGGGACCACCCTGTATAACTGCTAGACATTTTATGTTGCGGGAAGCAAGGGGCTCGTGACCAGAAACCAATAGTACACTTAAACTCATGAATTGGTCGGCGAGCAATGATTTAAGTAAACAATTGCGTTGAAATTGCGCTAACAATTAGTAGGGCCAATGTATTCCCTTTGCACTACGAGGAAGAGTCCAAGACATTTTGGAATTGAATATAAGAATCAGAGAAGCATTCAATCCAAAATCTCACTTTTCCTCATTTTTGAAGCATCAGAAACAGGGCTGAAAGTAAGACAGAAAAGAAGAAAAACTCGTTGCAAAAACATTTAATTTATAGCTGGATTTTGCAATTAGTAAAAGAAGTTATTACCATTTTTAAATATAAACTATTTATCACTATTTACTTTATCTAGTGTGAAAAAAAAACAGTTATGTGTATGTTATAACAGTTGAAAAAAATCTTGGTAGAAAGTGTAAAATTTGTAATAGGACAATTAGCCCTGTGTATGCACGTAAGGATGGGATTTGCCCCAGATAGTGAATAAATATTTTCGAGTGGTAGTCATTTAATGTATGATACTTGGTTTAGTAAATTCGATTTATTCATCATTACTTCGAAACAATTCAAAAGCTTATGTCATACGCCTTTTTTTTTTTACAGTTGCGCCTTTGAGAAAGACCTAAAATTTTAGCTTTTTTTTTTTTTTTTATAGATTATTTTACAATTTTGAGTTCAAGTCTTTTTTTTTTGGCCCATTTTGAGTTTAAGACTACCAATGCTTGACTCCGTAGCCTTGTAATTTTGAACCCAGATCTTTCACCAAACGAACACGTTCATTCTTGAAGGACAACTTCAACGTCATTCACAACCAGCATTAACTATACCAGTATTGACAGACCAAGTGCAACAGGTAGGGAACTCTATCCAACAAAATGACTAACAGCACCTGTCTGATACATTTTCATCTGTATGACTGAAACTTGAATAAAATAAAAATGCAACTCAGACAAACGCATTGTCGAAATTTCATTACTCTACAATAATTTTTTCTAGGTATTGGGATTTTTTTCCATCAGTGTATATATACATACATGCATGCACACACACACACACACACACATATATATATATATATATATATATATATATATATATATATATATATAGGGTAAACTAACCAGTGAAGGAACACTTAAGCTTTGCTTGCCTTTTAAAAAATCATAATAATTTCAAAATTCGTAATTTCAGTTAAATGACAGTGTCAACATATTTGTTACTAATTGCAAATTATGTAAAAAAATTGTAGAGAACTTGCATAATATTGTTTTAAAGTTTTGGAGGTTCAAATAACAAGTAGTAAGAAGACCAAGTGAAGAAGGAACACAAAATTTCCTAGTAAAGGAACACTTAATTTTGGTTATTTTTTAATGCTCTTTATGAATTTATATGCCATACAAATATCTAAAAACAAGCCTATTCTTGAATTTATAACATACAAATATGTACTTGGAAGACGTTAACTTTTTTTTGTAATCATGAATTGAAAAGTAAAGTGTCAACATATTAACACATACTGTTCATTCACTGGGAAATCTATGCCCAATAAAGGAACATGCCTGTTCCCTCACTGGTTAGAAGTTTTTTTTTGTATTTTTAACATAATTTTGATGCAAAACATCACTAAATGTACAAGAAAATTGAAGTTTTTCTTTTATTTTCATTAACTTAGAAAAAAAAAAAAACAGTAAAGGGACACTGGTTCCTTCACTGGTTTTTCATCGTTTGGTAATCCAGTGAATAAACACCCCCTTATCTCAGTACTTGCTTATGCTATGATGCTTAAAATAAATAAAACGCAACTTCAATAACTATATTTTGAATTCTCTTTTCCACAATGAGAAAAATAAAACTACAACATACAATTAATTCCACTTTAAACAAGTAAATATAAGCACTCACCTCATAATTTTATCAAAGAAACGAGGCGTTGCACAAATAATAACAAATTCAAAAACTTTTCCAGAGAACAATCATGAGACCAGGTAATCCAATACATTGTTAGATGACTTCCTATTGATTGGCAGTAAGCTATTGTTACCAATCAATCTAAAGAGAAACTTTCAAAATCTTATTTTTAATCATTTTATATGAAATGTTCCTTCACTGGGTCGTATTCCTTCACTGGTTGGTTTACCCTATATATATATATATAACTAACTGCCAACTTGCACAGCCGTTAAGAAATTTTTCTTCATGGTAGCAACATTAGCGTTTTGTCATATTAAATCTTGAATTTTAAAGCTTCAATAAAAAATTTTAAACTACCATGACAAATCAATAATTAAAAATAAAATTTAAATAAAATCTATTTGTTGGCTAATTAAATTTATAGAAGTCTTAATAGTCTTGTTTTTAGAAAATTCCACCTAACTTAATTGCTGTTTTACTATCACTTTGTAAAATCTTTTTCAATGACCATACAAGTTGGCAAATATTTAGAAAATGGGGAAAAAAAAAATTTAAATTTCGAATTGCGCATTTACATTTTTGAGATGTTAAATCTACAGAGTAGTTTTTTATTGCTTTTTTCAGTATTTATTGCTATGAATTTCCTAAGTTTTAAAAATCTCAATATTTTTAATACGACAAAATTGTGATGCAATAATTTTGAATTTTAATAACCACTTTTACAGCTCTTTATTTGAGTCCGTTTCATAAATCCAATTGACTTTTCTATCGTGTTTTCAGAAGTTGGATCGTGTTGTTGGATTTCCATGTGTTTTTTAAAATCTCGAACTTTTAAATATATTATAACAACTTGGGATTTTTTTTGAATCGTGCAATTAGTAATCACTTTTGACAAGCTTATTTTCGTGTCAATTTTATCGTAAATTCAAGTCATGTTATAAGCAATATGCATTTCTATACATAGTTTTGAAAATCCTGATATTTTTAGTATGTATTAATATGATACTCGAATCGTGCAAATTCCATCACACATTCTTTAAATTGTTATTGCTATGCTTTTTCATGGAGTTTTGAAAATCCTGATAGTTTTGCCGAAGTGTACTTTGAAATGGTTTTTGGTAAAACAAACTCTTTTTGAGAACAATCAATGGCGAAAAATCTTGCACTTGAATAAAATAAAATTTTGAAAGCTTTGGAAGAATAATAATTATTTATTATCGATTTTAATAATTCATTATTAAAAACAATGTTTAATTTATATAAAATATTATACAAATTTTTAATACAAATATCAAATTATCTCTAATTATGCAGCTTTAGCCTGGTTAAAACTGAAAAAATTCCAGATTTGAAATCCAAAAATAATCCAGATTATACATATCGCAGTCATTTTGATGGAAAAGTCCACTTATTGATGAATTTATTTTAAGTTGGTGAGTAATTTTGACATTAGGTTCTATACCTCATCTGACACATTCTTCAAATTGCTTCGGTCAACTGAGTTTAACTTTCTTTCTTCTTGATTTTGATGAAATATATGATTATTCAACTGAAGAAGGCTGATCAGACCAAGTGACATCACTAAAAAAAAAACATAAGAAAATAGAAAAAATTAAAAGATAGGAAACAAATCCATGGGTTTTAATTTTTTAAAGAATTATAATTTCAGTAATACATAACTAAACTAAAAGAATTTCAGACAAAAGAAGTTTTAAGTGGAGCTATTTTAAATGTCAGACTTCCTATTCAGTTAGTTTTTAAGAATTTTGATAAAGGTAGTATTTTAAATATTGAAAGTTTAAATTTAATTTAAATTGTTCATATACAGTTGATTTCTTTGTTTTTGAATAAATTTTGATTAATTTACATTGTGCACTAACTTTTTACTGCAATAGATGTGTAAGGATTTTATGAGAAAAACTGTATTTCTATTTTTTCATTTTCTAATATCTTTAACAAATAGCATTTATTATTGTTTTGTCGTCTAGAACTCTAGCAAATGAGTAAATTAGAAAGAATACTTTTCCGCTATATATTTTTATTCTATCTAATAAAATGTAAAAAATATGGTTCATTAAATAGGAATAAATGCATTTCAAAATGAAAATTTTTATTTGCCAGGCCACCAAACGTGTAATAGTAATAACAACAAAAAGAATTAAAAGTGAAAATTGCAATTACACTTTAGGATGACTTTGTATTACCACTGTTATCCAGTATTTCTTAACCAAATTTCAAGTAAATCAAAATGAATTGAGCTAGGGGTTTTTTCTGGATATGAATTTAGATGCTTATGTATTTCCTTACAGTAAATACATGCTCTAAAGTTGCAAGAATTAATAGATAAAAATAGAATTAATAACTAAACATAAATTTACTAATCTCAAAACAGTTATCATCCAGAAATAAAAATTTTATAATTATTTAGAAGTCATGAAAAGTTTTGTTGAAATCTTAGACAAATCAATCAAGTTCCACAGCATACTTTAGGAATAATAAACTGTTAACGTAGTCACAACCCCAACTTACACCTATCAGTTGAAGTTCTGGTTAATATTTTTGTTCCACTGAAACCATGCATTCCAACTAAAACAATAGAACCAGTATTTAAATTCCATCATTTTATAAGTTTCTAAAATTATCTCATTTTAATTTGATTTTTTATCGTTTAATGTAACTAATACTATAATTAAGTTTTCAAATTTGACTCATCATTTATATTTTTAATTAATTAGGTACAAAGTACTAGGTAAATTTAGCTACAGTATAATATATTATGTGTTTTTTATGTTTTTCCCATATCCGAGAAACCAATTTTATGTGCTCAAATTTAAAGATAATGAACAAAAAATATAATGAAAGCCAAGAACTTTAGCACTCATCTATCACACAACATTGATCAACATGTTTCTCTTCATCTACCATTATTCAAAAATGACAACAAATGTTGATCTTAATTTCTGACAAAAAAATAAAAAAAAACAAAAACATAGTACTCTTATTTAATCAATTAACTTCAACCCTAACAGGCTAATTGTCCCTTCCCCAACCCATTCTAAAAGTTGTCATTATTACAGATTTTGGAGAAAAAAAATTATCTTACAATTTATCCGAAATTTAAAAATATAATACAGTGAAACCTCCTGTTCTGGACACTCCTGCAAAACAGACACCTCTCAATACGGACTTATTTTTAATTCCTGGGAATCTTCTGCAGGGAAATATTTAAGAACAAAATGAAGCATAATTAAATTGAAACTAAAATAAAAATGTATTACATTGTATTAATAGAAAAAAAAGATCAAAAGAAGACATACTTTATAATTAATACACCAGAAGAGAAATGCTAACACTCATAGCAGTCACAATAACCATCACTGAAAGTATACTTTAAGCTTAAAGAAATATAAAGTAAAAAATGATATTACCAGGACATTCTTAACAGCATGCAGGGCCCGGATGCAGAAATGTTTTAGGCCCCTATAACATGTCATGATGATTAGAATTGAACTAAAAAACTTCACATACATAAAATAAAGCATTTTTAAGATATGCAATATTTCAAACAAATTTATACACATTTTGATTACCCCCAAAACTCAATGCTAATAAAATAAAGCATTTTTAAACCATGCATATTTTTTAAAAAAAAAAATGAGATTCTAACTAATTGCAATCCTCAAATAATAAAATAGTTTCAAAACCAAGAAGCTAATTAAAATAATTAAATTAAAAAACATAAAGGTATAACAATAAAAATGAAAAAGGTATGAACTATTTTGTTAAACTTGGCAATTATTAAAAAATCTTTCAATGCAGATTAGACATAACCAGTTATAAAGTTGATGTCTCATAGTACTGTGTAATTCTAAACTCTTTCAGTTATTACTTTATTTAACTAATTTTAAATACTAAACAGAGTTAGTGATGGTCAAGCATTTTTAGAGGCATTATGACAAAGCATAAAATTTGCTCACATTTATTTTAAAAACCTAGATATATTTTCAGGAACACTATGATTTTTAAACATTTTAAAATTACATATTTATCTTTATTTAAAATGATACAAATTCCCTTCAGTAGTTAAACTCAAGATAGTGCGAAAATTTAATTTTTCTAAATTAAAGAATATGATACACAAAAACTACTGTTCAAAAGATTTAAAAAAAAAAAATTTTGATTTAAATCATGTAAGCTTAAACCAACATGATTTAAACTAGCCAACTCAACTCTGCATTGAAATAATGTATTTAATCATGGGACATGAAATCATTTTTTCGCACAATACTTCTCTGATTTCTTAATACTGTACTTACATAAATTAATTATTGTATGATACTAACATTAAAATGACAACACTAACTGTGGGATATCAAAATTTTTTTCTGTCACTAAAAAGGCACTGTGATGCCACAATTGGCATTACATATATATATTTCCTAGCTTTTAAAATTCCTCTCATTACATAAACTTATTTTTTTAATCAGTGTATTAATCGAATTGTATTTGAATTAAATCAATTAATTAATTAATTTTTGTTAAATGACAAACATAAAATATTTTATTCTTTTCTTATCGTTCAATGTAACGGCTAACTTTTTATTTCAATACTAATGCAGACTCATTAATTCACTGTCACGCCTAATTGAAAACAAAAATCGATTTATAACTCTTTATTATTAATTTCTTATCACAAATATGTGTCAGTTACATGGTTATAATAATTCTCACAATCTGGTTGGTGATTCACGATCGCTAAAGTATTTTCAAACCTAATATTGATTATGGGGGGTTGGCTTATTTTGGCTATGTTATATTTTGATGATTCACCAACCTTGGATCTTTTCTCCATGCTCCTGTTGTCCTTTGGGAACAAATTAATCCACTTTCAATTTCAAATTTGTGGCGACTGGGGGGTGCCTTTTTTGGACATCCCAATCCAAATTCTTGATGTGGAGAATGTTATCTTGATCCCTTTAAAAGATTTCTTTTCTTTATTATTTTTATATTTTAATTATGGCCATTTTTTTAATATAATAATATTTGTTTAATAAATCAAATTTTTATTTAAACGATTTTATTCATTTCTTTGAGACAATAATCATTTTATTGCATCCAAATTAAGACGTTTATGTAATGGCCAAAAGTCAATAATGATACTTCAACTACCACTATAACATTAGCAATGGCGATCAACGCCATCATAGGCACATTTAAAAAAAAAAAAATTTCATACATATTAAGTGTTTGATAGTAAGCATTCTGGTTTACAGGGTTCATACCCCTCCAGCAAAAACAAATCCAAGGACTTTTCCATGACTTTTTCAAAACCTTTTTAAGAAATTTCATGACCTCTCTATATAGCATTAGACAAGTATAAATGGTATTTTTTAACAATGGCATTTCAATATTTAGTGCCCAGAAATCTACAAATATACACAAAATCCCAGTATCCTATATTCTTTATTATTAATACACATTCCTTGAAAAATACTTATAAAAATAAAAAAAACTGGAAAGGTTTGACAATTTAAGGATAGATTTCTACCAAATAGTGAATGATTCAGATTACAGAACATGACTAAAAGACTTCACTATGTACAAACCTTAAAAAAAAAAAAAAAAATATAGCAACAATAATAATAAGTAATAATAACAAATTCTTTCCAAAAAAATTTACGTACATAATAAAAAGAGAAAATATAATTCAGAGTGAAAGATTCATAGTCTGTAGAGTTTTATAAAAAATTAAATGTTTTTCAGGTCATTAAGTTTTGTATCTAGTTTAATTTCTATAGCTTTAATTGTTTCTTGTTTTTCGTTAGAACTTTTTCTTAAGCTGTTTGATTTTGTTATCATTGAAAAATTTCTCGATTTCTCTGCTTCGCCTGCAAAATTATCAGCAGATTTCAATAATTCTTTTACATCCATATCTAACATTTTTTTTTGCTTTTTTAAATGGTTAATTTCTTCATGAATAATTTCTTTTCTTTTTCTGAACATCTCAGTTTCCCCTTTGTTTTTCTGTTCTGCTAAATAAAGACTATATTTTTGCTTAGCACTAGCTGCTGATAAAAGCAAGCCCTTGGTTATATCAACTTTTAAAATACCCCCGACAGACCTTACATGATCAATTATAATTCTTTGAGAGATAATACTTTCTTTCTTCAAGTTTTCTACTTCAACCTGCCTATTAACCGAAAATCCCCGTTCAACACTGGCTTGGCCATGTGAAAGCAATAAAATTACCCGTAACACTTTCCATAAATCTTTGTAGCAATTTTTATCTTTACACACACTAAAAAGAACAGAATCAATTCGATTTTCTTCATTGCTGAAATGCTTTAGCTCATTAGTACAACTGGCTTCATCAAGCAAACAGCGAAATTGGAAAATTACATTATCACAGATTTGTTCTGAAATTCTTTTATTTTGAACAAGAATATTCAGAATATTTCTCATATTAATCACACACAAATCTTTATTTTCCATTCTTTTTGGATTTAAGCAAGAAATGTCTCTAACTATTGAATATCTTAACGGGCATTTTTCAAGAAATTTCTTTGATGCTGCTATTAAAAACTGCTTTGCCTCCAATTTGAATTCCATATATTGCCGATCTGAAATTTTTTGAGATTTTTTTAGTGTTTTTACCATTTTACCGGCTGAAAAACCAACATCAATTTTATGATAGATCAAATGACTGCTAGTATCACTTAAATCCAGATCCAAATAACTTGTAACTGTGGAGCATTTCGACAATATCTCAGGTTTTAAAAATCGAATTAAGAGATTTTTTAACAATTGTAACAAATCGTCTAATAAAAAAGGTAACATTGGTTTGTCTGTTTGATATTTTAATAAGAAAGTTTGAAATATACTTGCTATAGACTGGAAACAAGCTATCTTAGCAGGCATCAACAAATCCTTTACGCTGATTTTTAACATTTCAAAAGATTTGTTTTTAGGATTTTTTAACTTACCAGAAAGTACAGCTTCAACATATATTTGTACATTATTCCATATTTTTAAAGCTCTTTCAGCTACTATAACATTTTCAACCCATCTATGTGCACAAAACTGAAGAGGAAAAGTTGTGGAGTTGGTCAACTGGCTAAAATCTTCACGTCTCGCTGGAGTATCATGGAAGTGAAAGTATAAATTTGATAATAAAGTTTTAACTTTCCACTCTGACGCTCCCTTCACGGGGATATTTCCGTATCGTGATCTGTGACGCCAACAAGATTCGCCAAGGCGCGATTGAACCGAGGTGATGCGGGAAGCACATAGAAAAACAAATTTGTCTACAGGGATGAGGCGGAGCTTCACAAAGGAGGCAGATCGCGAGTCTCGTGTCACGTGATTCTACTTTAAATTCTGATGGCGTTGCTCAAGCGTCATATATCACGTGACTCTTAACATAACACTTTACATTAACAATGGATTAAACTTATTTCATTACTTATTTATTTATTTTTCTTAGTAATATTTTCTTTTTAAATCGCTCTTATAAATAATACATTTAATAATTATATTCAAATAAATTTTTAAATTACTTACAAAAAATATTTAAATTCATAATTAAATTAATTATAAATAGCTTAATGATGTTCCATTAAATTTTTCAATTTCTTAATAACAAAAAAATAATAAAACTATTTATATATATATATATAATATAATGTATGTATATATATAATATATGTATATACATAATATATGTATATATATAATATATGTATATACATAATATATGTATATATATAATATATGTATATACATAATATATGTATATATATAATATATGTATATATATATATAATCTAAGTATATATATATATAATCTAAGTGTATATATACACCGCTAGGCTAACAGTGATGGTTTTCGCGGTCTTCCTCTCCATGTAACGCAAATTTCATAAAATATTCAAATTCTTTCTTTATTTCACCAATATGTACATATATATATATCATATATGTATATATATAATATATGTACATATATAATGTATGTATATACATAATGTATGTATACATATAATGTATGTATATATATAATATATGTATATATATATAATGTAAGTATATATATAATATATGCATATATATATATATACTAAGTATATATATATGCACCGCTAGGCTAACAGTGGAGGTTTTCGCGGTCTTCATCTCCATGTAACGCAAATTTCATAAAATAGTCAAATTCTTTCTTTATTTCACCAATATATATATATATATATATATATATATATATATATATATATATATATATATATATATATAATACATGTAAATATACCGCTAGGCTAACAGTGGAGGTTTTAGTGGTTTTCCTCTCCATGTAAAACAAATTTCATAAAATATTCAAATGCTCTCTTTATTTCACCAATATATATATATATTTATATATATATATATATATATATATATATATATATAATATATTATATAAATACATACATTATGTATATACTTATATTATATATATACATACATTATGTATATACATATATTATATAAATACATATTTGATATATATATACATATTGGTAAAATAAAGAAAGAATTTGAGTATTTTATGAAATTTGCGTTACTTGGAGCAGAAGACCACGAAAACCTCCACTGTTAGCCCCTAGTGGTGTATATATATATATACTTAGATATTATATATATATATATATGTACATATATATATATATTATATATATATCATATATATATATCATATATATATATATATATTGGTGAAATAAAGAGAGCATTTGAATATTTTATGAAATTTGTGTTACATGGAGAGGAAGACCACGAAAACCTCCACTGCTTGCCTAGCGATGTATATACATATACTTAGATTATATATATATATATACATACATTAAGTATATACATATATAATATATATATATATATATATATATATATATATATATATATATATATATAGGTGAAATAAAGAGAACATTTGAATATTTTATGAAATTTGTGTTACACGGAGAGAAAGTCCACGAAAACCTCCACTGTTAGTCTAGCGGTGTATATATATATACTTAGATTATATATATATATACACATTAAGTATATACATATATGATATATATATATTTAGATATAGATATATATATATATATATATACATATTGGTAAAATAAAGAGAGCATTTGAATATTTTATGAAATTTGTGTTACACGGAGAGGAAGACCACGAAAACCTCCACTGTTAGCCTAGCGGTGTATATATATATATACTTAGATTATATATACATATATTATATATATATACATATATTATATATATACATACATTATATATATACATATATTATATACATATATTATATATATACATATTGGTGAAATAAACAGAGCATTTGATTATTTCTTGAAATTTGCGTTACACGGAGAGGAAGACCACGAAAACCTCCACTGTTAGCCTAGCGGTGTATATATATATATACTTAGATTATATATATATATATATATATACATATATTATATATATACATATATTATATATATACATATATTATATATATATATATATATATATATACATATATTATATATATATACATATATTATATATATACATATATTATATATATATATATATATATATACAAATATTGGTGAAATAAACAGAGCATTTGAATATTTCATGAAATTTGCGTTACATGGAGAGGAAGACCACGAAAACCTCCACTGAATGATGCTCATTTGCGTGGTAGAGGAAAAACAGCTAGTGTTCGAGGTTGTTTCCAAAATCGACATGGTCTACAAGTCGAAGCAATTTTACAGTGAATTGATTTTAGAATTAAGGAATCACCGAACTAATCGATAAATGTTGAATCAACAAAGAGAAAGAGAAAAATTAACGAATCAGATAAATTAATAAATCAGCGAAACAAGAATTCAAAATATCAGTGATCATTTAAACCAAAGAACAGCGAATTTATTAATTAGCCACTCAATACATTAGCAAATCAATGTATGAGTTAATAAAGGAATCAGTGAATTATAAATTAGAGAATCGGTAATGTAAAGAAACAATGAGAGATTCACCTTTTTAACAACTGAGCGAATTTGTCAATGAGGGAATCAATCAAACATCTATGTTGAATTGAATCTATCAATTAATAACGGATTAGTTAATGATCAATTAATTCATAAATGAGAGAATTAATGAGTTATTAAATTAATAAAAATTAAAGAATATTGGATTAATGAATCATGAGAGAATTGATGATATAGTTAATTAAAAAAACCAGAAAACCCATCATTTACTCATTTATTGACTAACAAAATAATTTATAAAGAGAATAATTCTTTGACCTGGTTATTTATTTATTTTTTTCAGTAATTTATCGTTGATTAAGTTAATTTCTTATTCATGTACCAGCTGATAATCATCGTGAAAACATACATAATAAGGGTGGTCATCATGAAACCCCTCTGTAATATTGTCAATTAAATTTAGTGATCTCAAGTTTCACTTTTTCCTCAGTACTATTTTCTTTTTTAATGCGCACTTGGTTTAGTAGGACGTTTTAAATATATAAATATTACATTTACAAATTATATTTTAATTCAATATTTAAATTAGTCCATAAATAAAATTAAAGATTACTTATAAATAGCCTTAATATAATTCCATTAAATTTTTAATAGCTTAAAAAAAAAATAATAAATGTTTTAGTATTAAATTTATAAGTAATTTAATAAATGTAAGAGCGAAAGAATTTTTTTATAAGAGAGATATCTAAAATAAATAAAAGGGAGGAAATATAATGGACTGGTTCGTTGTTATAATTATGTATATATATTTATAACAATTAGTCCTTAGACTTAAGTAATGCTTGAATACTTACACATATACATACATGCACATATACATACATACATAAAAATATAAATGCACACACACATATATATAGGATAGATATATAATATGATATGTATATATATAATATATATATATATATATATAATATATATATAATATATGTATATATATATATATATATAATATATATATTATATATATATATATATATATATATAATAAAAAATATTAAAAATTAACTTAATTAATTAACACGAAAATATTTGGAATTAATTTATAGATACCATTAGCATTACTAAAATGCTAAAAAATATTAACTAAATTTATTTTAACTTTTTAAACTAGACGTGAATAATTATGCATGAATAAAAATTATCAATTCCTGTATTAGTGTTAATAGTATAGTAAGAATAGAATTTGAAATGAAAATCTAAAAAAAAAAAATAATCAAAACATCAGCCATGTTTAAATTCAATTTCGCGGCATTTTTTTGCACACGGTACCTTCTTTTTTCGTATATAATATGATATACGAAAAACAAAGGTGTAGCGTGAGGGTGGAGCACGCTCTTTGTTTTTTGAAAACTGTTCCTTTATTTTAAGATATATATATACATTTATTAATAGATATACATTCATATAAATAATTAATATGCATATCTACATAAAATTAAAATAAAAAAAAACAGTTTTCTATGAAAAAAAAGCATGCCCCCCTCCCTCACGCTACGCATATGGAGACACGTGAACGACCGTCATCCTGTTCAACAATTTGGCGGGCAATTTAGAGCGGGCAATTCAGTTTTGCTTCAATGTTGACAAGGCATGTTCACTTTTCCACATGTCATAACGTTTGGCATTTTTAAATACATTTTATTAATTCAATTTTCGAATTTTAATTTCGACAGTGCTAATAATTTTAATTTCATGTTTTAGAAATTACCCTACTGCTTAAATAAAAGCTTAATTATTATTTTTTTAAATGAAATCAATGCCGAGCAAAGGATTAACAGTTTTTTTAAAAACTGGATTCTTCAAATATTTTATAAATTATTTATAATCAACTTAATTTGTGATCCGATAATCGAAAATCAAGAATGCCTACTTCCCCCGAGATATTTTTATTTGTATTTCCTCCAGTTTCCGTGATTTATTTATATATCTAAGGATAATTTCATTGAAAGAGCTGGTAAGTAATTTTACAATAAGTAATTATCAATGACATTAAGTATATTTTAGTTCAATTAACTCGTGATTTGTTTTTTTCAATCTATTTCCTATTTTAGAAAAAATTTCTCCAATTTAGAATAATATTTAACAAGAATTTATTTTAAAAATAATAATTACTTCTTCTTTAATGTTTAATTACAATAATTTTTTGTCAGAACAGTGTTGCATGAGTTAGAATAAATGTTTTGTTTTAAACGTATTTTGATAATCAATAATTAGCTTCTTATATATTCATTTAAAAGATTGTTCTTTTCCTAAATTAAAACTAAGTCTCTTTGTTTTTATATTTGTATAGTTTCCACTTCCAGTAATTTCCACTTTCGTAATTCAAACAGCTCCTACATCATGAAGCCCATCCCACTCCCGACGATTTGCGGAAACGTCATTTTTGACGTTTTTGGCCACGCCCCCTCAAAAAACTCCCCGCAGGCACTCGTAGGGATCTCGCCAAATTTTGGCGCCAATTTTGGCGTAGATCACGATACGGAAATCATCCCCGCTTCACAGCCTACCTTAAAGGCACCATTCACTATGTGAAGTCCACAGCTACCAGTGTTCAACAAAGTACAATCATAATTAGATTTGAGTTGCTGTTGAAATAATTCAAAAAATTTCCAGTTTACATTTGGTCCATCCATAGACAATTGTAAAACGTTTGCCATAGGAAGTCCATTAATGCCAGAAGTATTCATTTTTTCCAGAATCTCCTCAGCAGTTGCATGGCCGAAGAAACTTGAATCAATATATTTTGTGACTATTGTCTCACCTTCCCATATGCGAACATAATAGTCCATTTGCTTCATCTGCAACTTATCATTTAAAGTTTCATCAAATAGAAATACAAATCCATCTTGTTGTTTCACATTTTGTGTCAGTAAGGACTTAAAATATGGTGCAATACCAAAGCAACACAAATACGCACACTTTCTATCAGCACATGTAAATTGTTTTGCAATTGTACTGTCTGGGAACATTTTTTGCATCAATAAATTTATATCTTTGCAGGAATTATAGGAAAAATGTGAATTAACAACTTTCAAGGCCCATAAAATTTCTGCTGATAGCACACCATTGCCTGAAACTTGCAAAATGTTATTAACAGGCTGATTTTTGGAAGCACTAGTAGTTTCCTTTCCTTCATTGGATCCGGATGGCACATTAGGGAAAAAATTTAATACACTTGAATTTGATAATTTCAGAAGGTCTATATGTTTTTTTGATTTTGCATGGCTGGTGAGGGCTGCTTCACCCATATTTGAAATGTCAAATGATTTGCAGCACAATGAGCAACGTGCTTTAAGCTGATCCTCCTCTCTCATAAGCCATTTTTCATACAATGGCTTTTTAAGCCAATTGATGTTAAAGGAGCATTTGCCAGGCATTTTAAATTTATGATGAGTCAAAAATGTCCAGAAACAAACGGAAATCAAAAATGTCCAGAAACAAACGGAAATCAAAAATGTCTGTGCTCTTCCAAAATAAGTTCAAAAATTATGCAAATTAAAAACAATCAGAACAACAACATTTTATTTGAGAACAAGAAAAACTAGGGCTAAAATAATATTAAAAAAATTTCCTCCAATGAAAAAGGAATTCCCATGTTCACTGAGAAATAGACAGAGAAACAATACAATACCAAACACTTGTTAAACTGCAATGCATTCTGGGGCCCTACCAGATGCTAAAAATAGATATTCTCCCCTCCCTCTTTCTGTGGGACATGGGATGCAATGCATTCTGGGGCCCTACTAAATGCTAAAAATAGAATTTCTCAAAAAGGGGAGGGGGACGCAAAAACTGTGCTACTGGATTTTTTTTTTTTTAATTATGTCTCAAAGAAAACTATTTTCGATGACGTTTAATAATAAATTTCATGACTTTTAGAGCAATTTTTTTTTTCAAGCACTTTTCCAGACCTGGAAAAAATCAGAATTTTTTTCCATGACTTTCCAGGATTTTAATGACCGGTGCGAACCCTGGGTTTATAATGTTTTCATTATTTTAAAGATAATTTAGTATTAACAAAACATTTGCTCTTTATTGATGTTTAGAAACAAAACCAAAAAAATCTTTAATTCAAGTTGACGGAATCTGAATTATCTAAACCTCTCGAAATGACAATATCTAGCGATCAAGAATTATTTTTGAATTCATGATTTAAAAATAAAATAAATTTGAGGATGATGACTGTCATGCACATTATTTTTGGACAAATAAATCACATGTTACAATCCCATTTCAATTTAGATTTTCTTGATTTCCTTGGTTGTCATCAGAAAAAAATAATTTAAAAAAATTGTTTACAGGTTATTTATTTATTTACTTCTCATTTAACAATATTTTTTAATCTGTTTTATAAATATTATATACTTAAGGCTTTTATTACATTAAAAAGTAAGTTAGATACTAAAAAGCAGTTGTGTAATATTATCTTAATACAGTCGAACTCCTTTTAACGAGGACAAAGGGACCGTAACATGTGCTCGTAATAAACGGGTCCTTAAGGCAGGCGTGCAACCAGAAGAGGGGGGGGGGCTTGGGAGGTAAAATGATTGAGTTTACTTAAAATTTAATTAATATTTAGTTACTTTAATTACATTTATAATTTAATTAAATACTTTTCTTAATTTAATGACACCTATCCCCCCCCAATCAGCCGATAAGTCGCGAAATCGATACGTCACTGCCTCCTCTCACGTGACTTTTCCCATGCTTTAGATTAGAGCGATAAGGGAAATTAAGTTTCAGTTCGCGGTTTTTATTTTATTTCGCGCGCATTTCTTATCATTTTGAAAAAAAGATAAGATAGAAAGATGACAAAACTGATTGCAAGTGAGAAAAATATTGCTCGCTAAAACCGGGTCTTGCTCGTTAAAAGCAACTTCTGTTCCATAGACTTAACATTCATCCAACCAAATATTCTTGTTTCGCTCGGTAAATCCGAGTTCTCGTTATAAACGAGTTCGACTGTACATATTTTATGATAAAGATATTTAGTCACTGTCTTATATTTATATATCCTTTTTAAAAAGTTATATTTACTTTCAATTAAATTTTATGTGAAACTGCATTTACTCAATGTATTATACAATGCAATTAAAATAACAAACATTTAATTACTATTTAAAATTCCAATGCAGTACTAAGATTACACGTATCATACTATTGCTAAAATTAACCTATAACTCCTTGGTTAAAAACATCAGGGGTGATTGTGAGCCCAAGTCAAAATTCCGGAAAATTTCTCGAGTTAAAAAAAAAAGAAGTTTAAATTGAAGAAAATTTTAACAAGGTTTTATTCCTTTTTCTCAATATTTCTTAGTTTACTTAAAATTTTACACATACCTATACCATTTACACATACCTATAGCATTTACACATACATATGATGACCTGGAGAAGTAATTAAAATTTACAAATATATCTTTCTTCCTTGAGTTTATGATTATAACAACTATTTACTGATAAAAAATGAATATTAATAGAGAATATAAGCTTATAAAGTATCTCTTTGGCTCTCCCTTACAAACAAATAAAATAAATTGTGTTTTTAAGTTCCACCTTTGAAAATTTGATTTCCGGAAACTTGTGATCAATGATTTTTTGAAACTTCTGCACCTTCGATCTCCGGAAACTTCCAGATCACTGTTAGCGAAAATTCCGGAAATCCGGATTTTTTTCGGAGCACAATCAGCCCTGAAACATTTAATGAGTTTTTATAGTAAGCCGATAGTTAAATAAGAAGTTCAAAAAAATTTTTTTTAGGAAGTTATGCTGGTAACCCTGCAAAAGGATTAGATCTAAATTTTATCCTAAAAGAATTGAAAAAAAAATCTGTTATACCGATTCTGTATTAACATTTAGTTGAAAATCAATTTTACACAGAAACTATGCAATGATACGAACTATTTTGAAATTGAATATTGGAGTAAAGTAAAACATATTAAATAAACTCTTATAAATTTTATTTTTACTAAATGAAATGAAACTTTGGAATATTTGGTAGTGTCCAAAGGCAATAATGAGTTAACTCGTCACCGGTCCACAATTTGTTAATACAATAAAATATTTTTGATCATTTATATTAATAATTTTTAGTTTAAACGTAATAGTTTGAGGAAATAAAATGATTAAGATCTCAGAAAACTTTCTTTTTTGTTAACCGAAAGTTTTTAAATGATAACAATTTATTTGTAAGATACAATTGAAAAAAAAAATTCTAAAAATCACTAAATAAAAATGCTTTTATTTCTCTCTTACTACAAGTCTAATTTTAAACAAGAACCTTTTCTTTTTAAACACTGACTCATCACCCTTAAACATTGGAGGGGTAGCAATTAATTAAGCCCAGTTTACTTGATGACTTTAATTAAAGATGGTTCCTAATACAAAGTGAAGAAACTTTTGAATCTCTGAAAAAATATGCTAGTCATCAAAGATTTTAATCCCTAATTTGTTTTTGCTTTTTTTTTTTTTTTTTTTTTAATAATTATTTGTTAGAATTGGGAAAGCATTTTTTGTTCTTTCCTAGTATGCACAAGGTACCATTTACAGTAGAGCAGCAGATTAATTATTTGAATTTACTTAAGTAATTAAATTTTAAGCATTTTTTCTGATGATGGGCAAATTTAAAGAAGCAGTATGATTTGTTTTACAGCATTTAAAAATGATAGGTCAAAAAATTATTTTTAACAGTAACAGCTAAAGGGAGATATTCATTAATTTATATATTTTAGAAATGACTGCTGCATAAAATGTGTCCAAGACTATTATGAACAAATGGTCAAGCCATAAGTTAATGATGCAATAACCCAAATTAAGAATATAAAAAAAAAAAAAAAACAATAAACAAAAAAATATAAACTAAATGAAAAACATATATTTAAATGATTTCTGATTGAAAAATAATCTACAGATATTGTTGAAATACAGTGTACTACCAGATATGTGTGTGCATGAATTTTTTCTTGAATAACACATTTTAAATTTATTTACCTTAAAAACCTATTATCCAGAAAATACTTTGAGTAAAACTGAATAGGTAATAAAAAAATTATTGAATATACTTTAGAGTTGTTTTTTTATCTTTTTGCTATTTCTAGACAACATCCTTCCTAGTAAGCTAATTCAATGAAATTGTAAAAAAAAATTTTGTATAGATTTTTATTGATATGTGTTCTGTTTAACAAGTGAATAGTAAAAATATAGCATTCCAGCAACAATCTGTTATGAAGCAAGGACTCATGGAAGTTAATCTCCATTATTTTGTGACCATTTGCATGATTCTGGAAATGTGATCAGCTTTACACACAGACCAACTTTACTTCTTTGACAAGCAAGAACACAGGGAATTTAAACTGGGTGGGCTTCTAGCCACCACTGGGTATTGAATTCCAGTTCTTCACTATGACACTTCAGTGTATAATTACCGAGCTATAGCATTTATATGTTTTATTCATTATGGGATCAATATGATTTCTCAGAAAATTAAGTTTTTTTTAGCATAATCACATATGTTTTTCTCCATTAGGTTATATAGCATTACATTCTTAATTTTCAATAAACTTTTCTAATAAAAATACTTCAAATCAGAAATTATCCAAAATGTGCAATATTGTATTTATAGATACCAAATTAATTATGTATAAATAAAAAAAAATTACCATAACGCAACAAATTAATCAGAATTTATTGCAACAAACATAGCAATTTGAAGAATATTTAAACAGGTAAACTGTCAATTGGTTTAACTTTAAAGAATTCAGCTAGTTTAAAAAACAAAACAAAAAACAATTCTGTTCTACACTTCAATAACATTTTTAAAAAAATTAAAACTAAGACATTCCAGTTATTTAAGTATTATTTTATTAGCAAAATTCTTTACAAACAACATATTAAAAAATTGTTGAAGTGATTTGTTAGAGATGAAATTTTTGAAATAAAAAAAGAGAGTAGTAAAACTTTATTTATGTCAGCTATTAGCGACAGTCTGGAAAACATCCCTGAGGATGATCCAAAGACATGCAAATACAATTGTAGTCCTCTGCAAGATGTTGGACTATCCACTTTGCTAGCCTAATAACCTGTGAGCTCTGACAATTCAACTATTTTTTAACTGCAGAACAAGGTCCCAAATTTAGAAGTCCATTTTCTAAAAATATCTATTTTTAGGACAGTTCTTAAGAATCAAAGGAAAAATCTCTTCTATTTACCAAAAGTAAATAATAAAAAAAATATGCAAAGTAGTTTAGCCAATAGGAATAGAGGAGCATGTTTGAAGAAGATAATAAAAAAAGGGGATAAAAAAACAGATGAGGGGGTTTGAGAGGAGCCCCAGGATGCAAAAAATTAAAAGAAAACTTCCTAATATTGGGAGATGTTGGAATACTAGAAAGATCATTACCTAAAAACATTTAATGATTTTTATTTCCTAGTCCCTCTGGATCATTTTCTGAACTTGCCTTCTGAATATGGAATTTCCACTGTCTTCAATCTTCTAAATAAATTGGACAAGAATTTATTAAGAATATAGTGAAAAATTTGAGAAGGGTTTGGTCTATGACTTCAAATATATTTGTCATTAGTGATTATTTAATTATAAAAAATTTGACAGTATAATTTAAATTGAAATGTATATTAGAAACATTGCTGGGTTCTTTTAATTATAAAGTGGAC
This sequence comes from Parasteatoda lunata, assembly GCA_949128135.1. NCBI lineage: Eukaryota > Metazoa > Arthropoda > Arachnida > Araneae > Theridiidae > Parasteatoda > Parasteatoda lunata. Next base: position 46,528,844 of record OX421981.1, on the reverse strand, counting down.
ATTCAATTTACTTACACTTTAAACACCTGGGTGGCAAAATGAGAAAAGAAGAATATGAATACTTACTGTTTGGTTAATGAATTCCTAAAATTAAATTACAGGGTATCTGCTACATTTTAGATTTTCAAATTCATGACTTTCCATGCCTAATTCCAAGAATTTTTCATGACTTAATGAAGTTACTATTTTCTCTGACAAAAATGCAACAATAAATTTAAAAAAGCATTATAATAACATTAATTGAAATTATAGGTATAACCAAAACTGGTTTACTCTGCATCTTCATATTTATAGATTTTAAATTTAAAAAACAGAGTAAAGAAAAAGTTGAAGCAATAAAATAGCTGAAAAAACACAAAAGCAAAAAAAAAAAAAAAAAAAAATTTCTGTGTAATTATTTTCTAAAGATAATTTTCTTGTTCATTGCAAAGGAAAGAAATACTCCTGATTTTTCTGTTCTGATTTCGTAATAAAAAAAATTCACCAATGAATGGCTTGCTTCAGCTAGAATTTGAAATTGCTAAAATAAGAAGAATAAATAATAACAAAAATTCTGAAATCACACAAGTTTAAAAGATACTTTGCTCTAGAAATGTTTTTCTTTCATTTTCTGAAAGAACACCATAATTTTTAAAGAACATGATAAAAACATTTCATATTTTAAGAAAATAGGACTGTGAGAGGGGATTTTGTTACAAATTCAGATATTCGGAACACCATAAAATTGGAGGGGGGGGGGTAAATTCCATTTTAAAAATTAGATTTTTCAGCGACATAAATCCATGACTTTCATTTATTTTTTTAAAAAAAATAGTTCAAATCATGACATTTCATGAAATTTTGTGCAATACCGAAACTCGTGGCTTTCCATGATATCTCATGACTTTCCAGGCGTGCAGATACCCTGAAATTAGGTAAAATGTTGAATTCAATCCCACCAAAATCCAAATTGACTGAACTAAATTTAATTGATTTTTCATACCTAAAGTGATCAAATCAAAATGTTAAGTAAGGTTATTCTGTGGAAAAAAATAGAAAAAATTTGTCAAAGTATTAGTTGGAGGACTTACCTAATGATACCAATTCCAAGATGATGCATAGTAACCTAAAAAGATCTTTTTTTCTTTCTCGATAACACAATTATCTGCTGAGAAACTTGTTATTGTAGCATCAAAGTCTAGACTAATTCACAGAAGTTCAAGAGGGATAAAGCAATGCAGATTTTAAAAGCAGTCAAAAACATTATACAAATGTCTCAAACTCTTGTTGTTTTTATAACCATTACATTAGCATTACAAGTAAATTTGTAATCATTGAATATTTAAATGCTAAAACGAGTTTTATCAAATCCTAGACAAATATGAATAAAATTTTAGTCTACTTAGCTAATTTTTCATTTACTAAGATATCGCCTATCTGGATCAGATGGGCTTAGTCTCAATAGCATATGTATAGTCGCACCAAGATATTGAGTTTGATATTTTGAACTCACGTGGACCACTTCTCTCCAATACCACAAGAGGTAAAGATTATAGTATCAGTATAAGCGCCAAAACAGTCACAAAGATTTGGCAATAACTGGGCAGTGATGTGCGAGAAAGTAAACACAAAGCATCACAAGGAATAAACTTGTAGCTCCTCAAAGCCACTGACGAAATTATGCAAATTCAAGATGATAAAAAAAATTCCCAACTTTAGGAAATTTTGCAAAATTTTTTCAAATATTTTGCTATTAAAGTGACAAATATGTAAGGTAAATAATAAATAAAGTGAAATGAAGTCAATATTGAAGTCTTGGACTTCAGAGTAACAACCACTGTGTCATTTTTATTTTATTTTGTTTTCAAACAAGGTAAACAACACTGAAGATAATTATCAGATTGAAATTTTTCCTGTAAAACTGTTTTTGTATTTTATGTTTTACACATTTACTTACACATTTTTAAAAAATGTTTATAATTTTTTATCATGATTTAAGTGTTAACTTAAATTGTGTTATTATGAGGATTACTTCTTATGGTGAATACTTCTTATGGTGAAAAAACTTTGTTGTGATCTTCAAACAAAAGACTGTGAACTGAAAAAACTGAAGTTCAAAAAAAAAAAAAAAACTATTAAAAATGAGAATTAAACTTCAAAGTTTGCAAGTAGCGCTACTACAATTTTTTTTATTATTCCTCAAACTGTTTATGTTATCATTTTTAACATGTGTACAAATGTGTGTGTTTTTTTTTATAATTCATATTACCTATATATCTTGTTAAAATTGAAAATTTTCATTTTAATTGTGCTTCTATCAGAGGGAAGATTTTGCAAAGAGAGAATTTTTAAATTTTTTGGATTGTAATTAAAAAATTATTGGCGAGGGGGGATGTAACATAAAAAGCTTCTATTAATCTTTTTATGTTAGTTTCTTCGTTATAAAACAACTCCTAATTTATTACTAATTAATTTCAAATCGAAACACTTTATCATACTTTTAAAAAGCCACATCCTGTTTCTAAATCTATTTTTGGCCCAACTATGCATAAATTTAAATAAAGACATTACTCCCTTTAAGCTTCGTGGGAATAGCGTGATCTATTTAATTAACCAATAGTAATTTCTAAGATTTCCCTCTTTCCCTAAATTGAAAAACATTTTACGGATTTACTTTGCAAGATTTTCCCTAACATATAACCAAGGAGCGCAACTTTTCGTTCACACTTCCATGACTGCTCCTGTCTAATAAATAATAAATAAATTTTGTACCCCCTTTCCCTGCCGATGACCTGCTTTAATCCTTCCACTCGGCAACGACGTTATATATATATATATATATAAATCTACAGCTCACTCCATTTTTATTGCTGGTTTCATCTAAGTTAGGAAGTACACCTTTTGATCATAAGCAAAACTATAGAGAAACAGGAGAGAGATCTCAATAACTAAACAATAATGAATTGGAAACATATGACAAAAGATAACGTCCTTTCCAGATCCAACATAAGTAGTAGTGAGAAGTTAGTATTAGTACAAGAACAAGAAAGTTTCATTTGGTACCTTGGCGATTTCAGTTGGTGCGAACAGATGCCAATATGGAAATATTTTCATCCAAACTACTTACCTCTATCTTCTACTATGAATGGTTTCTTTCATGACTGAAATTTTTTTTCCAATTTACAAAAGACACCAGCAATAATTAGGTACAAACTGATCCAAAATTGAACTTTGTCAGTAAAAATCTTTTAAGCCTGAAATCTTAAATAATGGCAGAGCAGATCGAAATATAAAGGTAAATATTAATATTTAAGTGAGAAAAACTTATCAATAATAACTTCTTAAGGTCATAACAGTAACGTCAAAATCTGTATAGCCAAGTTTTGCTCCATGACTTTTATATTCTTTTATGACTAATAATTGTTTTAAATCAAAAAATCTTAATAAAATGTCAAGAGGATCAAATATAAAGACAACAAAATTCTACTAGGGAAAAATCTGATAAGGATAATATATAGCATGAATAAGAACAAATTTTTCTGTAAATTTTCTTGCAATTAAAATAAAGTTTGCACTACTTAAAAAATTGGTTAATTTGGTTTCAAAATTATGTTTACATACAAATAATTCATTTGCACAGTTTAGCTCATATTACCTCATTGAACAATGAAAAGACATGATTATATCAATAACTTCAAATGAAAAGAAAAATTAATGCTATTTTTGCTAAATGCTATTTTTTTATTATTAATTCTTACTTTCTCATAACATGTCAAAACTTGGCAATTATTTTGATGCAGGTACTGATATGGAAATCTTCTACCCTTATTGTATTGATCATTTGACCAATTTATATAAACTTAAGTATAAAGACTAACAGGCCGTGACATGTGAGTAACTAAAAAAAAGTATCACAAAAAGGAACCAACTTAATGGGTACAACTTGTAGCCCAGCCGGGCAAACTTCTACATATTTTTGCTCCAAATTTTGAACAAATACAGAAATATCCCCTTTATGTTTACTCTGTATCTGTAAGATTTTAAAACAAATTCAAATAACTTGAGTTTACAATTTCAAATTTATTTTTGATCCTACTTTTAATTCAGAGTATTTTTAAATTAGAATAAATAAGTAATAATGAAGGAAGTTAGAAAAAATATTTAGTGAGAGAAACAAATCTTTTAAATTTAAATACAATTATTCAGTACGTCAACAACTGTTTTTTTTTTTTTTTCATTGTCATCTACCTAGCAACAAAAAAAAAATATCACTAAAAACTAATTTTTTAAATGGAAAGGAAAAAAGAGCCTCGTGCTCTTTAAGTAAAAATTAAATACAATGTTTTTAAAATATTATACAAATTACGTCAAGATCACATATATTTAGCAAAATTTTAGTACCTAAATCATTGTCTATTTTAATAGAGAAAGAAAATGAAAATTTTGAGAAACATAAAATTTATTTGATGAAAGCAATAATGCAATGAAATATAAAAATGAAAATAAATTTCTCCTGCTAGTCAGGAACAGGTTTATTAAGGTACATGATAAAAAGCAAATACCCATTTTGCAATCGGCTCTTCCATTCCAATGGCGTATACAACTTGAGAGTATATTTTAAGAATTTAATCATTTCGATCTGTCTCACAAGAATCACTTTAATTACCAATGGCAAGTGACCTGAAACTTTGCAAGTTTGTAATGGCCTCACTGTCAAGTTTCAAATCAAATCTCTTTTCCAACAATGCCATCAAAGTGCGAACTCTTACATATTGTTTACCATCACATTCCAGGACTTTAATCTTTAATTCCTCATAATATTCCCTTAGAAACATTTCCTGCCTTTCGGAAAGCGGTTTATTCAGACAAGCAAGAAGAGCAAATAGCCATTTTGCAATCTGATTGTCCATTCCAATGGCCCTATACCATTTAAGAGTATATCTTAAGAGTTTCTTTATTTCGACTTGTTTCAGATGAACCATAATACTTATCAATGGCAAGTGAGCTTCGACATATGTCGGTGACGCGAAACCATAAATTTCCATACATTTCTGCGATCCAAGACAAAAGAAGCAACTTTCTACATCATTATTTACGGGAATAATAGCTGATTGCGGAAATAAAATCTTGAAGAATTGTCTTTTCTCTTTCATGAGATGGGTAACATATGCAAATTCGACTTCCGCATTCCTCAGCTGAGAACGAGGTATTTTAAGAACTTCTGCAAAAAGATCCTTTTTATAAAAACTGTTATACTTTAATTGTGCATTTTCAAGTTTAGATTTGTAAATGAACTCATGTCCATCAGCTGGAACAGTATCTAAATCAATGTGCCTTTTAGGAACTTTAATATATAAATATCCTTTATTATAAAACTTTAATTCGAGGTTATTCAAATCTTCTTCTTGTTCCATCTTCTTCCTTTAAGACCGGAGTTGTAGATTTTAAATTACTTTAGTTTTTTTTTATTCTTTTTAATTAACTTCTATATCGCCTTATGGCAGTTTGCTTAATTCTCGGCATTGAAATTACCTACATTTGCAGTCTTGTGTGCTCAATTTAGGCTTATAAACCTTTGTAAAAAAAAAAAAAAAGATAGATGTCAAAAAGACCATTGAAATGGACTACTGTGCCTGCTCTAGTTCCGGTTAGAAAGTTTGCAACTGCTTACTACAACTTATTCTGCGAGGCGATATTTTCAAACGGATAATTTTGCTTTCAATAAAAGAAGAAAATTAGATAATTTCTGAGCTCAAATCTGCCATTTTTCATAAGGTAATAATGTTATTAAGTAATTCTAGTGGGTTTGAAATAAAAATTTGTTTTAGTTATTGATAGATATATAATAAAAAAAGGTGACAATTTTGAATAACTTGCTTTTTTGGCTGTCCTGATTTGGCCTCTTTAGATTTGTTAATTGTTTATTACTGTTTGTTCTTGTTGCAAGCTGTGCACCATCTTACGTTAGTGTTAGCACCTTTAGCATTGTAAACACAACTATTGTTAGCTTTGTAAACACAAAGTAAATTAAGTAATCAAATACCACGTTTGCAAGAATCTCAAAACACAATGATCACATTGTGAGCCAAATGGCTTTAAAATACACGGGAAACAGTAACCCGGATGTTAAGAAGAGGAAAAATATCGTAGTACATTCCTATATATCTAAAAAGAGGAGGAAGAAAACTACTTTTTTCATGTTTCTCTTTCATGATTATTGTGACTTTATTTGCAATCTTTTACATTTTACAAAATAATCGTTAATTTTTCAAAAAACAATATTTTCTTCTTTTTTATGATTTTTTTTTTCTTTTTTTTTTTTTTTTTTACATTACAATTTGCAAACTCAAGCAATATAATGCAATTTTTTTTTATAATTTAATTTAATAATTTATATTTTTTTAGAATATCGTAATTTTTTAAATGTTGTGTTTTATTGATCTAGAATTGGTTATAAATTTTCTGCAATTAATTTTTTGTCTTTTATTACCTTCTTACATTGAACCCAACTCAGAAGACAAAGGTGCCAAGCAGTCGCGCTTCATTAATCATTGAAGGATTCCATTTTAGAATTTTTAGTTGCATAAGGGCTACTCGTGATTTTTTTTACATCACAAATTTATATTTCTAGTCTAACTATATGCAAATATTTTTAATTAAACAAATTTTTATTAACAATAACAAAATACTTTCAATTGTTTTTATATTTAACGCATTTTTTTTCGTCTCATCATTTACTATTGTGTATGCTAATGAGTTATGAAAAAGTCATTTGGAAAAACTTTTTTTCACGTATGGCATAAATTTGTAAGAGACTTTTTGAATTAGAATTAATTGCATCAAATAAGAATAATCTAAGATATTATTTGAACAAATCCAAAAAACAATAGTTTAGTAATAAACGAATAAATATAATAAAATAACTTTAGAAGTACTTAAGAAGAAAAATAAAACAGAGAAAAAAAATATGCTGAAGTTTTTTTTTCTTCCTAAAATTTGTAATTTACCATTTTACTAACAATAAGTTCTTTTAAAAGTTCAAACATCAAGCAACAGTTTCTGAAATAAATAAAAACTTTGTTTTCAGACAAGCATTTTTTTAATACAAAAAAAAATGTGATTTTAGAATTTTTTTTATGTTAATCTTAACAAATTTTATTTCTAAAATAATATAAAAATAAAAAAAAATAAAAAGATTTTAAAAAAATGAGTATATTTTGATATTATAGTTATAAGAGTAAAAACCTCTTTTTGTCTTGAAATATTTAAATGAATATTTTCGCATTTTCAAAAGATGAATAGAAAAATTAAGAAAATAAATTAAAATAAGTTTTCTTAATTATGTATCTAAATTTATCAGCAAATTTAAAATAATTCAAAAACGGTTATATTAAAAAAGCTTCTATTCTTCATATTCCGGTCTTTTTATTACTTTCTTAAATTGAACCCAATTTAAAAGACAAGGGTGCTAAGTCGCCGATCTTTGTCTTTTATTTAAATATTCCATGTCAGAATTTCTTAGTTAATTAAATTTCATTGCTGTCGGTCTATAGCCATAAGGAATATTCGTTGTTTTTTATTACAAATTTGTGTTAGTAGTTTAATACGATGCAAATATCTTTAAAAAGTTTTCATTGGACAAATTTTTAATTATAAAATACTCTCAATCGTTATGCTAATTGACGCCTAATTTTTTTCCATATGATTTACAATGTAGCAAATTAATTATGTAAAAGTCATTCTGAAGAATTTCTTTTTTTCTCCCTCCATAAATTCGTTAAAATCTTTTTGAAGTAGAATAAAAATTCATCAAGATAATCTAATATATAATTTGAATAAAGCCACATAACGTTAGTTTAAAAATAAAAATGAATATTACTGAATATCTTTAGAATAACTTAGCTAATATTTAATAAAGAATACCACAGCGGAGCCAAAAACTTTGTTTAAGTTTTTTTAACAAAAAATTTAGAACTGTGATTTTGGACATTTTTGAATGTTGATCTTGGAAAATTTCGTTCCTAAAATATCTCATAATTTTTTTTTTTTTAAAAAAACTCCATTTTGTTTATTTCGGTTTTATAGATATAAGAGCAAAAATATCTTTTTGTGTTATATTTGAATGAAAGTTTTTTCAAGGTAAACAGAAACATAAAAAAAGAAACGAAAATTTGTTTCTTAAGTATGCTTCTAAAATTATCACCAACTTTAAAATAATCTCAAAAACAATTACATTGAAAAAGCTTCCGTTTTTTCAAATTTTTTACAGAAAATTGAACGGTAGATGAAAATTACGTGTATAAATTATTGTAATTCTTATTTATATTATAAACGATGTAGTTATTTTAATAATCTTATTTATTCATTATGTACCTAAAATCATTAGCAACTTTAAAATAATACAAAAACGATTACATTGAAAAAGCTTCCGTTCTTTCAAAATTTTTTTACAGAAAATTGAACGGTAGATGAAAAATACATATATAAATTACTGTAATTCTTATTTATATAATAAACGATACAGTTATCTTAATAATCTTATTTGTTCATTGTGTACCGATCTCTTTTTAAACTCACATATTTTTTCTTCTTTGTTTAAAGAAAAAGTTGCTAGATTTTATTAAAAAATGGGAGGGGGGGGGAGGGTTTAACTACGAAGCATTTTTTTTTACTAAATATGCTGGAATTATGAGGTAGCTAAAATCATATTTATTAAAAATAAGGTGATAATCATACTAAACATATATGACCAAGAATACACAAAAATTTAGATAAAAAAATGTTCACGTGTTTTATTTCGAAATAAGTAGTGCAAAACACGAATTTATTAATTAGATTTATTATATAAAACAATAAATTTGTGAGAGAAAAAATTATGTCTTTGAAATATATTCAGATAATAGCTGGGTTAATATTAAAAAATTATCTTTGAAATCAGAAACCTACTTTAATCCCAGCGTTAAACACATTCTATTCGAACTGCTTTCACCAGCAAATTGTTAGGTGAAAGATATTCGATAGTTGAGAAGGAAAATGATGATCGCAGTTCGTTAGCAAAATCCGTTTGAAGGAGCGAGGTTACGTCATGTCAAAGTGACGTCATTTTTCTAACCCTAGCTCATTCGTTGGTTGTAAAAGGATAGTACGAAGATTCTATCCGGTGACAGAAGGATTCGATCCCCGCTACCTCCACGCGTTGCACAGCAGTATAAGGACCCAGTGTAATCGACACTTTTGTAAGGTTAAACACCACTGTCCTATATACATTTGCCCGGTATACTTTACTCTTCTGTTTTTCCGTTATTTTTTTTTTTTTTTTTTATTTATTTTTTTTAAGTTTCATAGTTTACCATTTATAGGGTGTTGTGGGTTCTGTTTTAATTGATGACAAGGCGACACAACACAGAGCATCTATTCTGGTTGACAATATTTTTGGAAAATGGAAACATTCAACCTGGGATACTTTGGAAAGGGTAATTGCAACATGTAATCCCCATCCGAGTGCTATCCAGAGTCTGAAAACATTAATTCTGAACGAGTGGGCTAAACTGCCAAAGGAAATCTTAAACTGCCTTATTTTTAGTATGAAATCACGGTGTGAGTCCTGTATATATCTACTTGGGAATCATACCCCCTATTAAACAATTTTTTTTATTCAATTCTGTAGCCACTCCACGACTCATATCAGTGTTACGCTTGAATCATGCGTTCGTGTTATAACTTTTCAAAGGTTATTATTTTTGTTTTGTTTCAACATATGCTCAAACCAAATTTTATTAAAATCTGTCCAGTAGTTCTGGAGATAATCAACCAAATATAAAAATTCTCTTTTTTTAACTCCAGAGTGCAGGTTATGTGAAGTGTTGTATAGTTATTAATTCCAAAATTTGAGAACATGAAAAAGGTTACAATTAGGAAAGTATATTAAGAATTCCCTATATATTGGGAGTACAAATTAGTTCGGTTAGTTTTTTTGTGGTCAAAAATGCATTTATTTCAGAACAAAATGAATGAACAGATAAATCAAAGTATTGTTCATCGCTGGCTACTACTTTTTCCTACCTCTCAGGCAATTTTCGAATTTCATCTCGAAAAAAAAACTCGCCTTTTGAGGCTATCTCAGTTGGGAGTCAATTTTCGATTTCTGTGAAAGAAGTGAACTGGTGACCTGCCAAATCGTGCTGCATTCGTCGGAACAACCAATGATCAGAAGGAGCAATGTCCTGCGAATACAGCGGGTGCGGTAAAATATCCCAGATGATCGTTTCCAAATAATTTTTTACGACTTTTGAGATCAGGCTAACCGTTATTAAGCAGAAGAATAACTTTTTCATGTCTTTCCTCGTATTCCGGCCATTTTTCTCGCAATGCACGGCTGAAATGAATCAATTGGGTATAATATAAAAAAAACACAACTACTTCCACTTCGAAAATTTTAGTAGGAATAACATATATACTATCGTGCAATGCTAAATGAATGGAAGATAGTGGTTGTTGTTTAATATTTTACATGCGCTAATTTAATTTGATTTGAAAACATCGATTTTTCTTAAAATATGGATTCTATAGAATGATGTCCGTTAAGTTTAATTGGTTTGATATCTCACGTTGTCAGAAGAGAAAAAAAAACTTTTAATTTAATTAATAAACTGAGTTTTAAATATGATTACTAAAAACATTAAATTACTTAGATGAAACAACAAAATCAATTATTACAAAACGAACTTTTCTTTATAATACAATATAATCTGGCGAGCAGCTATTTAAAAGATCGAGCATTCCGTTTGTTTATTTGTGGCTTGAAGTCAGGCTCGCAGAAAATGCCGTTCACTGGGTAAATTTAGTAGGAATAACACAACCTGTGACGTAGGCGATAGTATACCCAATTGTAGTCTATACCGATCACGCGTAATGAAATCAGCAGGTTGTAGCAGAACATAGTATCCAAAACTATTCATCACTCACCATTCTTCATTCACCATTCTTGAAACGTCAAAACTATTCCCTACATGATTTATCAGTTGGAACATTGTCATCATAATCTTCTACAAGCATTCGATGTGCTTCAGCTGCCCTTTATTCCAATTAAAACAGATGCATAAAACCTCCCGCAAATGGTGCTTCGTTACCACAAAATTTGACATACTCAGCAAAGTAATAAACAGGGCTTTTGTATGAAACTCAAGGCGATATAAACTGAATATTATTGACAGTTGTTTAATCTCTCTGAAACCACCGAAACCAGCTGTCAATATATCACATTCATAACTGCAGAGCCATCTTTTAAAAACGGACTGAACTAATTTGTATTCCCAATAAATTGCAATAAGGATTTGCTTACCTTTTAAAACCTTTGTTTACTTTTCAACGTTTATCTGTCAGACAATACGGTTCAAACAAGTAACGTCAATAACAAATCTTGTCAGGAGCATTTGTTACGTCATATGCTTATGTTTCTTTTAAAAACGCAACTTAAGCTGCAAGCTGAAATTATCTCTAGCTTATAAGGATCAATATAATCCCTTCACCTTCGGTTGTCGTCTGTCGGTCTGATTGTCGATAAGAAAGCTTGCCAAAGTTAATTATAGTTTGTTTTCCGACTGAAAGGGTTGATAGAGTGCGAATTATAGAAACTGGTCTGATGCAGATAGAGTTTACACTTCGTTTTCTATCAGTTTGTTCGAGGCGAAGGATTCAAACAGCCTGCGGTTCGTAATAAAATTTGTTTACTATAAACATGTGTTATCTTTCTACTCTTTTTCTTCAATTTTGTTTTTCTCCAATAGATTATGGCAATGTGATGAACATGTGTTCAGTTATTATCTTCAGCATTTATTCTTGAACTTATAAAGCCGCATTTATTACTCTGGTTATTATACTCTGTTATTTGTGTTCGTTTATAATTTTTTTGCGACTCAACTCTCGTATTTTTGGTAAGAACATATAGACAATATGTATTTAAAATTTGATATTAAAAGTGGTTTTTGAAACTGTGATTACCTTTTAATTTGGAAGGAATTTTAAAAAATATTTACCCAGCGTTATATAAATACCCATGTATGCTGTTTATTTATTTATTGTTTTTTCTTTTAATATGTTTGACAGAGAAAAGTTAAATATTTTGTAACAGTTCGCATGAAACACACTGTTTTAAAGTGATGTCCAAATTTTTCCTTTTTGAAACTGGTTTTCACAACACCACTTCCCATAAAAGAGATTAAATTTAATTTTAATAACTGTAAATATTCATTGCATAATAATTATATTATCAGATAATTTTATTAGAAATATATAAAAAATTATATATATAAAGAATAATTATATTATCAAATTTATTCTTTATCTGTATTACTTCTAAATTCATGCCCAAGTTAAAAACTTAATATATTAAAGCATAACAAAATAGTTATCTTAATTGTAAGTGAATAAATATTTCAAAAATTTATTCTTAAGTATCTAGACACTGATTAATGTGTGTATTCAAGAAATTACATAGTGGAATTAAGGTGTTTTTATTATTCCCATCAGCACTTAAATATTTTTCCTGTATACACACACCATTCCCCTTATATTAAGTTTATACATAAACTTTAATCTGGTTATCTATACATTAACTTTAATCTGGTAATTTGGTTAGAAATGGTTGAATCTGAAGATAGTTTTCAATAGATATTATTTTTACAGAAAAAAATCATAATTTTGTTGATACATAGTAATGAAACTTGAAACTATGAAGAATTGTATTTGTTTTTAAAAAATTTTCCATGTGTACCAAAAACTCAACAATTTATGGGTACACTCCATTTCTCTACGTTTAAAAATTCTCAATTTTAAAAATGTATCTTAAATCTAAATTTCTTAATTAAAAATATATAATTTTTTATGTACTTATAAACGCAATGGGAATCACAAATCTTCCAATCATTTTATCTTCAGTAATGTAAATGAATAAAATCTGTTACATGAAAAGAATTTAAATTTTAAAAGCAGGCATATATTCCTCAGTTTTCCCAGGGAGAAGGGGTTGCTTATCTTAGACAAGATTAATGGGTGAATCAATTGGGGACACCACATATCAGGTTTCATGGGGTGCTTTTGCAAAGGGTTTTTTTTTTTCTCTTTTAAACAGTCTCAGAAGTCATGAATAAAGTAAAGTCATCTACCTGTAAGATATCAGTTTTATGGCAGTGATTAATAAAAAGTTAAATATTAAACTTTGATTTAAAACATAATGATATATTATTAGTTTATTCAATTAAAGTAATGCAGTTCAAATCATTTTCACATGATCATTTTACAGAAGTTTTTGAAGGAAATCTTTCCTTTATCTGAAGATCTGTTGTTTCATTTCCTATCCTGTTACTCCTCTTATTAGCTAAATATGAAATAAAATTGTTTTAATTTGAATAAATTGCTAATACTATGTTTTTTTGTTTTTATCTTCTCTTGTATTTTTAAATATAAATAGTTTTATGAATTATGAGTTGCCTTTTAAAATGTTTGTAATATTTCAGGAATACATAGACATTTAGTGTTGTTAAGATGCCAGTCACAACATCCAAAGGAGACTTTGGCCCAAGAGAGGTAGAATTATCTAATGGTGTTAAAATACCTACGCTTGGATTAGGTTAGTTTTATTTATAAAAGATTTTCAAAAATCTTTTACATTTATATTTAAAATTTCAGAGTTTTTTCAAATTTAAACAAATTGACCAGGGATGAACTATTTTTTCTTTTAACTGGTAGGCCAAAAAGGCTAGAAAATGGATGTTTTAAACTTAATTGTTAAAAGGTTGGATATATTCTATTTGAAACTAATGTCATGCATTACTACAGTTTTCACTTGTTCGAATAATAAAATTAAAAACATCTGAACAAGTGAAAACTGTAAATCTGTCTAAAGTTACTATCGAGACCAGCTAAAACTATATAGAGGTGATAGTTTTAAGTCCTTTAAGAATGGCTTGTTAAATACATATTATGTACAACAATGCATATAAACATGGAAAATACAATATACACTATAAATATACTTAAAACTTACCTTATTTCTTCTTAATTTAGTTAAATTTCTGTAATGATTGATTTTAATAAACACATAACGGCTAGGTACACAGTAATTAATTTGCATATTTATTTTAATTCTAAATATTCTAATACTACAATGCGATAATTATACTGCTGCAAAACCATAACATTTTTGTAACTGGCATCAATAAACTATTCATTAAAAAATTATGCATAAATATGATCATACAAATTAATAAATTGAATTTATAATTGGGACTAAGTTAAATGGCTTCCAGAACCTGTTTTGGTCGGGGCTATAGTTTGTGCAACTCTGTAGTTGATGTTTTAAAAAACTGGTGTATTTTATTTTTTTAGGTATTTAACCATTTCCTATAACAGAGTTGTCATCTGAAAGTACAAATATATCATCACTGTCTAAAAATGATTCTGTAACAAAGCCAATATATTTCTGATTTACTTTAGGCTACATTATCATGATCAAGCATTAGGTTGTCTTTTTATAGCTTTTTCTTCTAATAGCCATCAAATGAATGTCCTGTATTTTAGTACTACCTCACAATTGCGCATCACTGGTGGGATAACTTCAGCCCTGACAAATTTTCAGGTGCTCTTTACTAGTTTATGATGCCAGATATTTAGTGTAATTCTAACATTGATTCAAGTCCTCAGCCTTTAACTAGATTCAGGATTTATGAAACCAAAATATGGTTTTCTAAACCACAAGAAGAAAAATTGTTCTTTCTCTAAAGTCATCTTCTTTGAATTGTCTAATTGGATTTACTCTACTTAATTGTATATAATAGTGTATAATTTAAGAATTTAATTGATTGTGTATTAGATTTGTTTAGCTTGATATCATTCAGGTTAATTTGATTAATTATCTAATTTAGTTATAATGAGTTCATTTTACATAGCTTGTTTTTTACCTTCATTTGGTAGGTACTTCTCATAGTGGAGGTTATTCACAAGAAGCAGTTGTATATGCACTGAAAGTCTGCAATTATAGATTGATAGACACTGCAAAACGCTATGGTTGTGAAGAGTTTTTGCAAGCTGCAATTCACGTAAGTTCACTTGAATAACTTGTTTCTGTCACTTATTTCTTATGAATTTTTAAAGTTTTCTGCTTATTAGCACTGAGGAAAAAATAAAATAGATTAGGGAAAAATTAAATCTCTCCATTTTTTTGTACTTTTTTTTGCTCGTAAAATGAGATCATGCAATATTTTTTAAACTAAATTCTACAATAATGTATACGTCGCTGTCATATTTAAATAGTTTTATTATTTTATCTTTATGACCATATATGGGTGTCTTAAAAACATGGTTATGCAAGTTTATTTCTTTGAGAATAAACACATCCCATTACTTTTTTTCCTTCAATATTTGATTCAATGCCTGCATTAAATCATTTTCTAAAATATTAAAATTATTTCAATTGATAATGTAACTATCTCATTAACTCAGATTATCTAAAATTCAAGAGTATGAGTTATAGCAGCAAAGTTAGAGAGTATTTTTAATTTTTATCTATCATTTAGTAAGCAACATGAACTTAAAGAAATGGAATTGAGATAGAGAATTCAGTATTTTCTGCATTCTTAAAAATCTTATTCTTTAATTAAAATGGTTGGCAAAGTTTTTGTTGTTTCTCTTAACACAGAACTCAAAACACATATTGACGCAGTGGACTGTAATTATTAATCACAATATTTTATTCACATAACTCATTTTCTCCCATCCGAGCTCTTCGGATTCATAACACACACTGAATTTTCACAGATGGCGCTTCTGGCGTCAACATACCGCCGGGCGTTGAATGACGCAGCATTCAACAAAACACAATTAATAAAAAAAACTAAACAAACACAAATAAAACAACCATACAAATATATAACAATAAAACATATATCTCAACACAATTTTTAATTAACATGAGGCAAAGTTACTAATTTAATTACTGGCCGTTTAAATATACCATTTTTATCTTTAAGAGTTACAACTCTGGTTATGTTATCCTTACCTGGATGAGTTTTGATAACCCTTGCTAAATTCCATTTTAAAGGACAATACACATCTGGATTTTTTACTAATACTAAATCACCTTCTTTTATATCTATTTTACCCTTGTACCATTTAGGTCTATTTAAAAGTTTATTAAGATACTCTACTGACCATCTTTTCCAAATATGTTGAGTCATTTTTTGAACCAATTGCTATCGGCTAAGACGATTCATTGGAACCTCAGTATAGTTAGGTTCAGGTATTGCTACTAAAGTAGAACCAATAAGAAAATGTGCGGGTGTTAGTGCTTCAACATCATTTGGATCACTTGAAAGAGGACAGAGTGGTCTAGAATTTAAGACTGCTTCAATTTGAACTACTAAAGTTAAAAATTCCTCATAACTTAAGATTGTTTTTCCAACTACTCGTTTAAGGTGATATTTCAGAGCCTTTACACTTGATTCCCATAATCCTCCAAAATGTGGAGTAGAAGGGGGATTAAAATACCATTTAACTCCTTCATCAGTCATATATTTCTCTATTTCTTTTTTACTTTCACATTTAAATAGTAATTTAAGATATGAATTTAATTCTCTATTTGCACCTATAAAATTTCGGCCGTTATCACTAAAAATTTCAGAAGGTTTGCCTCTTCTAGATACAAATCTTTTAAAAGCTGCTAAAAATGCAGCTGTAGTTAAATCATTCACTATTTCAAAATGTACAGCTTTTGTTGTGAAGCAAACAAAAACACAAATAAATATCTTTTTTACCTGCTTACTTCTTCCAATAAAGCTTTTAACTACAAACGGTCCACAAAAATCAAGTCCAGTTCGAGAGAAAGCTCTAGAAATTGTTACTCTAGCAGCTGGTAAGTCAGCCATTTGCTGTGGTTTTGACCTAGAACTTACCTTTTTACACACAATACAATTAAAGACAATTTTTCTAACAACATTTCTTGCTGAAACAATCCAAAATTTTGATCTTATAAGTGATAATGTAGTTTCTGCACCTGCATGAAAATAAACAATATGAAAATAGTTAATCACTGTTAAAGTAAAATTATGTTTGGTAGGCAGAACAATTGGATGTTTTTGAGATTCACTTAAGTCACTGTTTTGAAGTCTGCCACCAACTCTAAGAATTTTATTTTGATCTAAAAAGGGATACAAATTTAAAAGTTTACTATTGTTAGGTATCGGTAACCCTTTTTCCAAACACTGAATTTCAGTCACAAATGAAGTATGTTGAACGTTTCTCACAACACACAACAAAGCTTGGGAAAGTTCACTGGTTGTCAACGTTCCACGGGTAGGATGCAATGGATTCAAAGAATTATGCAAGAATCTCTTGCACCAAGCCACAATTCTTAAGACTTTCATATAAGAAGAACATTGATTAATGACACTTAGAGGCTCAAATGTGTTAATTAGGGCACAAATTTCACTAACTACTGGTGGTTTTAATTCTCGAAGAAACAATTCATCAGACTCTACAGATATATTATCTGTGCAATCATCTACTGACGATTGTCGCAGAAATAGAGGGCCACTCCACCACAATCGGTTTTGCAAAAGTTTGTCAGGGTCGACACCTCGTGAAACTAAGTCTGCTGGATTTTCATCAGTTGGTACATGTCTCCATCGCTGATTAGGAAATAGCACTTGTATTGTGGCCACTCTGTTTTGAACAAAAGTTTTTAAGTCTATGGGTTCTTTTTGAAGCCACGCTAGAACTATCATAGAGTCTGTCCAAAGATATATTTCAGCAGTTTCTAACTTTAACGCAGCAACAACTCGTTTCACAAGTTTTGACAGAAGAACAGCGGCACATAACTCAAGTCTTGGGATAGTCAGACTTTTTATAGGTGCAACTCTTGATTTGCTCGTTATCAAACTAACCAAAGTCTCATTCATTGAATTTATAGATTTACAGTAGACTGCTGCACCATAACATTGCTGCGATGCATCAGCGAAGCCATGGATTTCCACACTCTTTGGAATATTGATGAAAATGCGTCTTGGAACCTCTATATTGTTGATGCTCTCTAAAGACGCTAGAAATTGATGCCACTCTCGATATTCTTCATCTGGTAAAGAGTCACTCCAGTCCATTTTAATTCTCCACAAACGCTGAAGGAAAATCTTTGCCTTTGCTATTACCGGTGCTATTAGACCAATCGGGTCGAAGAGCTTGGCAATAGTGGACAAAACGTCACGTTTTGTGTAAGAACTCTCCAAGCAAACCTTTACTCTGAATAGAAAACAATCTAAAATGGGTTTCCAGGATACACCTAAAGTTTTTGTCTCTATTAACGTTGCAAAATTATAATCACATTCAGAATCTGGTGCTAGTTTCACGTGATTGGCACACAGCTTGTGTAGTTTCATGTCAGCACTTTGCAAAATCCCTTTTAATTGTTGCTTGAGCTCAATTGCCTCCTCTAATGTGTCAGCGCCGCACAAACAGTCATCCATATAGAAATTATTTCGTAGGACAGGAGCAGCCATGGGAAAATTGGTTTGCTCGTCAGCTGAGAGCTGTTTAAGCGTTCTTTGCGCTAAATAAGGTGCGCTAACCGTGCCGTAAGTAACGGTAGATAATTCGTATATTTTTGGCGGTTCATCTTCATTTTCACACCACACAATTCTCTGAAGATTACACTGATTTGGATTGATTAAAATAGTTCGATACATCATTTTGATATCAGCAGTAAACGCATATGTATATGTGCGGAACCTTAGCATATGAGTGTATAAGTCCTCTTGAATCACTCCTCCATTATACTGAATGTCATTAAGAGATATTCCCTTATCAGTTACTGAAGAACAATTAAATACAACACGAAGTTTTGTCGTGGACTTTTCTGGACGATAGATTCCATGATGTGTAGCATAATATGTTACTTCTGGTTCAATTTCTTTAGTAACCTCTCTCATGTGTCCCATATTTTCATATTCTTTTAAGAAATCACGATATAAATTTAAATAAATTTCATCTTTAGCTAAGCGATTCCACAGCGATCTGAGACGTTTGAGGGCTATATCTTTTGAGTTTCCTAAACATAAGGGATCTTCCTTTAGGGGCATTGAAACAACATATTTCCCTTCCCTAGTTCTAAAATGAGTATCCGCAAAGTGTTTCTCGCAAATTAAATTTTCTTTACTCTTTGTTATTGTTTCCTCTACATTCTCTATTTGCCAGAATTTCTCTAATGTTTTATTTAAGTCTTCATCACGAATCAAACCGCAGTGAACCTTTGTTTCATTTATTGAATCTACATTTCCTGTCACTACATACCCAAATACGCTATTGACCAAAAGCAATTGCGAATTTTTTATTTTAATTCTTTCCGACTTTATTAACTCGTAAAATATATTTGCACCCAATAATAAATCTATTTTTCCCGGAATATTAAAAGTGTCATCTGCTAATTCCACGAAATTTGAAAAATCAACATTTATATTTAAAGTTTTATTCGGAATAAATTCTGTGATTTTTTTAACTATGAGCATATCTAATTCTCTTTCAAACGATTTGTTTTTATTTGAAATCGCCACTTTAACACACCCATTCACCATCATAGAAGTATCGTTTAAACAAGAAATCATGGTATTTATTTTTTCACTCTTAAGTTGCAATTTATTAGCGCATTCATTCAAAATCAGACAGGTCTCACTCCCAGAATCAAGTAACGCTCTACACAATTTCCATTCTGAATATTTATCCTTTACGAGGATTAATGCGGTACTTAATAAGCATTTGTTTTTAAAACACGCGGTCGCCACAATTTGAGTAGTGTCTACTCTCGGATCAAACGATTCAGCACTTACATTAAACGCGGTTGTTTGTGATTTATTTTGATCGTTAATTGGCGCCACATTGGGAGTGGAGGAATTGTTTTTAATTTCTCTCGGATAATGTAAAAGTTTGTGATGAGCCTTTTTACATAGAAAGCAGTTTCTCATTCTGCATATATTAACTTCGCATCTGGGGGAAAAGCACTTAAAACAAAGTCTATTATTTTTTACAAACTCTACTCTATCGTGTACAGACATTCTTTTGAATTGTGGGCAAAATTGCAAAGCATGAGACTCATTGTTTTTACATAATACACAGTTATCATTTTTTATTTCAGATAAAAATACATTTGTTGCTCCTCTCTGTACACTGGAATTATTAACTCTGTTTTGTTTATTAAATTCGTAACGCTTAGTATTTCCACTGAAAGATTTCGAAAATGTTTCATTTTTGTTTTTGCCTTTCGAAGATAAATAAATATCACACTCACGCCCTAATTCATGTGGTTTAAAATACTTTTCTCCCTGTTTTACACTAATATGAGTCATCAGTTCTCTATCGAGAGTACTCATTATTTTATCCGATACTATTAACTCACAGACGGATTTAAAATCATTTACATTACGTAATTGACAATAATATTCAAACGTCGCACTTAGTCTTGACGCAAATTGTACATAATTCTCTGAACCTCCTTTTTGTGCTCTTTGGAATTTATTAAAGCATTCTTGTGGTGTAGGGGAAAATTCTTTTAGCACTAAATCTTTGAGTTTATTGTAATTAGTTAACTCTTCTTCGGAAATGTGAACCATTAAATTGTTAGCTCTCTCACCTAAAATATTTAAAAGAATTTCGCATTTAAATTGTTCGGGAACCTCTTTTGTTTTGAATGCTTTTTCCAGGGACTGAAAAAATTAATTATATGATTCTACTCGTGAAGGTACTGGTATTGTTAAGGTTTTTACCGATTTTAATAAAGTTTCGATATTAATGTTATTCGAATTCTCAGAAACACTTTCTTTTGCGAGTACGGAATTATGCGGTAATTCTTTTTGAACATTAGCTAGCGCTAATTGTTTTTCTAATTGCGCTAATTTAATTCGCTCAAGTTCTAATTTAGATTCACTATCGGACTTTTTATTTTTTACTTCCTCTATAGCATAATCCAGTGCGCATTTAAATAGCTCTTGATCTGTTTTATAAACTTCGCTGTTTTCAATTAAAGTTTTTAAATCGGCAATTTTTGCACCCTCCGGTACAGTTAAGTTTAATTCTTCTGCGACGAGTTTTAACTCGTCTTTCTTTAATTTAGTCAAAGACATGTTTATAGTTTAATTCACGTAAATATAAATTTAACTTTCACCTACCTTCTCAGATCGCTGTTAGACGCACTTAGTTTCAGTTTCGATTCTCAATCGCACACGTACACCTTTCACTGGGTCTTTTGCACTAACTTTAGCTTAATTTTCACAAAATTCGCTCGTCCATAGATCGCTTACCCTCTCCAGGCTCGGGTAAGGACCATGTTGTTTCTCTTAACACAGAACTCAAAACACATATTGACGCAGTGGACTGTAATTATTAATCACAATATTTTATTCACATAACTCATTTTCTCCCATCCGAGCTCTTCGGATTCATAACACACACTGAATTTTCACAGATGGCGCTTCTAGCGTCAACAGTTTTTTTATTTTTTTTCAACTTGTTTATATCTGGGCGAGTCTTCCTTTTTTACATTTATCAACGGACACTTTTTTGGGTGGTTATTTTTCCAAAGGAAGGAGAAATTAAAACAAAACCGCTAATTATCTTCCGTTATCTTTATTGTTCTTAAACAGCATCAGATGTTAACTACAAAGATTATTTATAAATCAGAAACTCTTGGTTAAAAATAATGCAGAGACTCTATTTCGTTCTTATTCACAAAAAGCAAATTACACTATCCAGTAATCTTCTCCTATAAAAATAATGAGTGAAAACCTCTTTTGATTTATGTTAATCGTTGAATGGGTTAATTTCTTTCAATACTAAAGTTAAAAGAGAATAGACCATTACCATTTTTTTTAATGAGATGAAGATTTTAAATCATATATTTGATTAGAAAATTTTTAAATTAATTTACAAAGAAATTAAGCATATGCTTAAAGTATTAAAGTATATATTCTGTTAAAAAATATCTTAGGTATGATGCTAGGTAAGGTAAAATTATTACAATAAGAGGAATCCAATCAAAGTATGAAAATAAAATTAAACAAAAATTAAGAACAAAATTTAATTTAAAAACAATAAGCCAAAATGGAAAAACGCTAAAAAAGCAGCTACAACCAAAATTGTCTTACTTAAACAATGTAAATAAAAATGTGAGAAATTAAATACAAGCAAAACGAAATCTAAAGATACACAAGATGTTAGCAAAAATAACTCTTCGTCAGAGGAAACACCGCCTTGCCAACATGCTGGAGTCTTTCTGTTGTCAGTGGTGAAATCAAAAACCAACAATAAAAAATAATGTCTTATTTTATGACTTTATTGTCTTATTTTATTTTCCATTGTGGAGCCTAAGGGCACTGACTGTTTTTGGTTTTAGTACCACCAACCGAAAGGCTCCAGCATGATGACAATGCGGTGTGTTGTTTTTGCCAACATGGGTATCTTTTAGATTTCGTTTTGCTAGTACAGTGAACACTCGGATGTAGTGAACTTTTTTAGCGGTCCCGTCCATACTCCTATTTAAATAATGTTATTTTTAAGGCTTATAGTGAACAGCTTAGAACTTGGAAACTTGGTTATAGTGGACTCAAATTTCATTTCTTTAAATATCTTTTTCAGTCCTCCATCTTTAAACTTGTAGGTGTTGGGACTGAAAATGAATGCATTCCTATAAAATGTGTCATATTTCACTCCTTTATGCTTATCACTTTTAACTATACTGTAATAAATGTCAAACAGATCTTTTATCTTATACTCCCCCCTCCCTGAGAAACCTCGCTTTGTCTCTTTTCCCCAAGCTTGCTCTATAACTAGTTAACTTGGCCACCTGCTGAATTTTTGGAATTTTCTTATCTGTTCAAACCATATTCTTCACAAATCACCCCTTAACAATCAAGAAGGGGAACAATTTAACTCATTCTACAGCTGCTCTCTTCATATTCTTACATTATCTATTTGAGACAATATTTTTATTTCTAAAGCAGTGAAAATCGCAAATTCTCTAAATAGAAAAGCCTTTTCGATAAAGGACAAAGTTAAAATTGTAAAGCGTATTGAAAATGGTACCAATCAATCAGCACTGTGTAAGGGATTTCCCTTGTCAAAATCTACAGTTTCAAACATTTGTAAAAATCGAAGTGCAATTCTTGCGGTATACGACAAAAATATGGTTTCATCGAAAAACTGCGTGGAGCTGAAAGAGAAAACGTAGAAGAAGCTTTGTTAAAATGGTTCACCACTCAGCAGGATAGAAATCTTCCTGTGACCGTACCTATGCTTCAAATTAAAGGGAATGAGTTTGCTGAAAAATTAGAGGAAAGGGATTTTGTGTGCTCCAATGGATGGCTGGATAGATTCAAAAAGCAGAATAATATTTCTTCAGGAAAGATTATTGGAGAAGAAGCGAGTGTTGATGCAGCAGATGTGGAAAAGTGGAAAACTGAAGTATGGCCGAGTATTATACAGAATTATGAAGAGAAAGACATTTTCAATGCTGACGAAGCAGGACTATTTTACAAATTGATTCCCAATCAGACGTTAAAATTTAAGGGAGAAAAATACACTAATGGGAAACTCTCCAAAGTGAGAATAACAGTTCTTGTTTGTGCTAACATGAATGGCTCGGAAAAGCGAAAACAAACTGTCATAGGTAAATCTCAGAAACCAAGGTGCTTTAAAAAAGTTAAAAAACTGCCCGTAAACTACAAAGCCAATCAAAAAGTGTGGATGACCTCCCTTTTTTTTGAAGAAGAACTTTGACAGTGGGACAGTGATTTATTAAAAGTAAATCGTAAAATTGTTCTTCTTCTAGACAATTGCACAGCTCACCCCCATTTAAAAAGTCTAAAGTGCATTAAGCTCGTATTTTTACCACCAAATACGACTTCTGTGTTGCAACCCATGGACCAGGGTGTTATTCGCAGTCTGAACTGTAGGAGACAGTTATGCGTATTTTAGATAACTAAGATAAAAACAACATGGACTCAGAATGCAACATCTTTCTTCTTGAAGCAATAGTTTTGCTAGAAAAATCATGGAGGCAAGTAACATCAGCTACAATTCGCAACTGTTTCCGACATGCAGGTCTTTCACTGGATTTAGAAGAAAAAGATTCCAATGTGGAGGAAGAAAATGTACCTATTTCTCTATGGCTAAAAAAACATGGAATGGACATTTTCTCTAAGGACGTTATTGAGCAATTTGAATGTTGCTATGATGAAGTATGCACTTCTGGAACTCCTACCGATGATGACATTGTCAGTGAAATAAAACAAACGAAAGAAAGTAGAGAAGACTTATTAGAAGAAAATGTTGAAGACGAAAATGAACTTTCAGCACCATCTATAGCTGAAGTAATAAATGTCCTTAACATGTTTTTTTCTACAGAAAATGTAGATCAAAAAATCTTGCATTCTTTGCACATTGTAGATAAGAAAATTGATGAACTCTATTTAAAATCAAATTGTGTTCAATCAAAAATCACAAATTTTTTTCATAATAAGTGAAATTAAAACTAATATTTAGCGACGTAAGTGCTTTTTCATCAACTTTTGCTTTATTATCTGTTAATTAGTTAATAATTTTTTAAATAGCTTATGTAAAATTGCAAACCCAATTTTCAATCATTCAACTGCCTTATACAAAAAATATTCTTCAAAAAATTTGGATATAGTGAACCATCGGTTATAGTGGACACATTACTGAGTCCGCAGACGGTTCACTATAGCGGGGTTCGACTGTATTTAAATTCCCACATTTTTATTTATAATGATAGGAATAATTTATTATTGAGGTAATAATGATAAACTGTATTTTTCTCTTGTTTTTTGTCTGTAATGGTAGTAAAAATATTTTGGAACATTATATTTTAAAATATTTGTTTTTTAAAGTTATTGATACTAATAAAGAAGTTTATATTATGCAAGTTAATACAAATTTTTATATTTTAAGTTTTTTTTTAAATGTGCATGACATCTGATATATTTTCACATACTAAACTTATTAGCAATTTTTTGTGACTGAACGAGGATAAAATTCTGTTATAAATCTTATCTTCAATTAGATTTCAGTCAAGGAAAGAAATATGTTTTTTTTTTTTTTTTTTTTTTTCAATCCAAAAAATTCAATACTATCCATTTGAATTTTTATTTATTTATTTATTTTTCTTTGCTAGATCTGCAATGCAAATATGATTTTTTTTAAAAAAAAAAGAATATGCAAGCTGTTAATTACATCCTATTATGAAGATAATAATAAAACTTTTAAGAATTTAGGTTGCATAGATCTAGCTTTATAATTATGTTATTCACTCTGCATTATGCAATGTTGTTTGCACAATTAATAGATATTTTATGATTAAATTAACACTGCTTTGTAACTTGGTGATTAAAATTTTTTATTTGTTGTCTATTCTGATTTATAAACTCCAATTTTTTGTTCTCGTTACATTAAACTATGACCAAGATTGTACATATGTCTTTATAATACTTCTATTGGTGGTAAAAAAGTTATGCATAAAAAAATGTGTATTTTCTTACATGTCAATTTGTTCATACATCTTAATTTCACTGAAAGGTTTCTTCTTTATGTAATGTTAAAGCTTTAAAAAAAAATTATGATTATTTGTTAGGATCGACGTACACTTACACAAATACTAATTTTTTTAAATTTTTGAGTTAGATATTAAAGATCTAGTTTAAGTTAGAAATATTTTTGTATTGAACTTTCATTTATTAAACAGTATTATTTATATGAATCAAGAGTATTATATAAATAAAATGCTAGAAAAATTTAACATTATTTCTAATTTAAGTAAAGTTCCTATTTCACAAGGAGTTGAAGTTAAAATTATTAATAAAGATGACAAAATACTAGATTCCACATTATATTGTACAATTATAGGAAGCTTATTGTTCAGAGAGTTAAGAACGAAACCAGATATTTTACTCATCACTATTTTTTTATCACATTATTGTAACAAAACAGAAATATTTCACTCTAAACTTGTACAACAAATGTTAAGTTATACTAAATATTATTCAATAAATATCATTAAGGATTATTCAATAACAAGCTCATTCATTTCATTTTAATGATTGTATAACTCTATTTGTAGAATCCAGTTGGGTAAGTGATCATGACGATCGTAAAAGTTGCAGTCGAAAAATTGTGTTAATCAATGATATTCTTATTTATTGAAGTTGTAATAAATAAGACTGTAAAACTTTCTAATATAGAGGCTGAATACACATGTATTACTCAATGTTCTACTAATTAAGCTTTGTTTAAAAACATTGTAAATAATTGTAGTATAAAAGTATCTAGAAATGAACCAATAATGTTTTCTGATTCTTTAAGTAATATTCACTTTGGAAATACTCTGTTAATAACTCTGTTAATAATACTCTGTTTTACATCTTAGCACATAGATGTAAAGTTTCATTATGTTCGTGAATGTTTAAAGAATAATGTATTTGGTTTGAGTTATGTATCAAATAAATTCAATTTAGCATGTGTGTTTACAAAAGCTCCAGCCTGTAATAAACTTCAAAAGCATAGTAATAAATATTTTTAAGACAGATATCGCATCATGAGGAATCAATGTTCACATTGCCACATAAAGGCAAGTATGCAAACATTGTAACATCTTGTCACTAGGATGTGATAAATTTTGGCAACACAAAACTGGAGTTGGTTCTTGTTGTACCTAATGTTATGTTATTGATCACAAGCTCACAATGTTTTTTTTCTTGTTTTTAATTTATAATAAATAGATTTTGCTTTACTAAACTTTGCCTTCAATTAAATATGCACACTCATGCCCTGTGAAAAGAGTGGCATTATTTCCTAAAATCTTGTTTCTAAGGCAACAAGCGATATTAAGACACCTACTTTAATTACAAGGAGTATAGCAGTATGACTGAATTTAGGTGTTTTTTTTTTTTTTTTACTCATAAAAGTTCTTAAAAATCTTTTCCTTTCATGCTGGCAAGAAGTATGTTAAGTGTTATTCCTAGAAAATTGCATCTTTCTTGGAAGGGTTTGAAAAGTTGCCTAGCTAATTAAAAAATTGTTCAAAGATAAGCAATGAAGACCATGGTTTGAGATACTCCTCTACCACATTGGTATCATTGTACTTGTTGAGTTAACTCACCATAGTGAGTGGTTGTTCTAACATCTAGTGGAAAAGGCCACAATATCTTTAACCCTTGAATAGAATTGACATATTACTGTTCCATAACTTTTTCTAATTTAGCTTAATTTAGTCTGCTTACTAAAGTGATGAAATTTGTTTCAGTTGAGTGGTGTTCCGCGTGAAGATATATTTCTAACAACAAAATTATGGTGTACTGATTACGGAGCATCCACAACACGAAAAGCATTTTATGGATCACTAAAACGACTTGGAGTTGATTATTTAGGTAAACTAAATTCTTCATTGAAACTGTTCTCTCTTATAAATGTTGTTCTGACTATTCTTTTTAAAGCTTTCATAAGTCATGTTTGTTAAAATTCAGATTTTTTACTATTGCTTAGATATAAAAAAAGTAATATGAAAACAGATTTTATATTATCTTTTATCGCTCAACTTTTTAAACAAAAATGTTTCCAAACTCATATCTTTATCACATCACCCTAATTTGGTTAGATTCAAAATTTATAGCATTTATAATTTATATTATTTATTTTTTGAAATTCTTCATGAGTGAAGGTTATAAAATACTGACACAGTCACTTTAATTCAAATTAGCTTTAATGATTGGGTGAATCTTTTCATTTATTCAATTATCAGTTTTTAAATAGTACAGATAAATTCTTCTTTGATATAGAACTATATTGTAATTTAAAACTAAACTAATATGGACTTATTATTTTTTTTAATTGTATAGCTTAATAGTTCTTAAACTTTCAATCATTCCGCCCCCCTTTTATGTATTTGCCTGACATTGCGGCCCTCCAAGATTTTGAACATTTCTTCTCACTTATTTATAGGGTTTTTAGGTTCTGATGATTTGTATGTGCTAAGAACTCATATGTTAGATCTGAACATGTGATTGCTGGGGATACATGAGATTGCTAAATTTGTAAAAAAAGGCTTCCTATAGAAATTCGTCATCAATTTAAGTAGTTAATGAAATAATGTTAAGCTTCATTTTTTATTTTACATAACATATATGTATTAACATTCGTTGAAGAGTATCTCAATGTCCCATGTTCATGTTATCATTATAATATACTTACATTTTATATATTTTTACTTTTATTTAAGTTTCAATATTTAAATTATATTTAGTTATGAGAATGAATCGTTTTAAATTATTTCATTTTGTTAGTTTGCATTTGCTCTTACAGCTCAAAAGTTTTAATTATTTTTTTAATTATTTCAATCTCTTTTATATGTATAAAAGTGATAATTATATAGTTTTGCAGTTTAGGTTAAGACATGAAATTAAAGGTTTAAAAGTATTTATTTTATTTTAATATAAAAATAAATATTTGGTCTATGAAAATAAACAATTAAGTAAATTTCTTAACTATTTCTGAAATTTAACTAGAGTTAATTAAAATAATTGGATTTCAAAATGTTCTTTTTTTGTGAAATTGGTGTATTTACTTCATATTTTAAAATGTTAGTGTACTATTTATTTTCATATTTTTAGATTTATATATGATGCATTGGCCATTGTGTGTCTCATCTTGTCCTAATAAGAAACAAACTCTGGAAGAAACCTGGAGGGAATTGGAACTTCTTTATGATGAAGGTTACTTTTCTAAGAGTGTTTATATTTCTTATTATTTATTTTGAATGTCTTTGGAAGTTTTCAGTAACATTGACCTTCTTAACTCTTATCAAAATATATCTGGAATGGATAATAAATAATAAGTTTAAAATTTTAATAATTTGGGAAGCAAAACTTTCAGGCCTTCTAATTTATTAGCGATATAATTAATATTTTCCCCTTGCTATACTGTCGGCCCCATTTAATTGAGTAACAAATAAACTTATACCCTCTTATTAGAATAAAACCTTCAAGAACAGAACATTTCCCTAGCGATGTAATGTTAAAGAGCCACGCTTAATCAAACAGTTTCGCCGTATAATACAATAAATACTGGTATGGTTTTAGAAATATTTTTGTAAAAAAATTCCAATGAATTAAGTAAGAGTAATTTTTTAATTATTCTTAGATATTACGTCTGCATTAATGATCAAATCTGCAATTACTTACCAAAATGGAAATTGATTGTTATCCCAACAGCACTAATTAGTTTTGAGGATAGTAACTTGCAGGATATGTTTTGCTGAAGTGCAACCGAAGGGAAATCTTACGTGGTAGACAATATTCTTTAAAGAAAGATCTTTGGAATGTTATCAATCTTCATGAGCATCAAAAGAGTTTGGTCTGCACTGGAGTTTAGGTTGGGGGTGTAGGTGCAATGCAGTTGGTTGTCACTTTTCCAGGGTGTTATTCCCACTTAAAACCTGCTTCTTAGGGATGTAACCAGCTTTTCTGAATAGATTCATCTTTTTAGTGGGAATAGTTAAAGCTGTTGTGCTTTTTCATATTATACTCAGTTGATAGCAGTTTCTGGTTATGTTCTGTTACAGTTTGTTTGATACAGTCTTTGCTTTTAATTTTTTGTTTTGTATAGTAGAAAAATTTGGCTTCAAAAAGGAGGAATTTAAATTAGTGCAACAAATTGAAGATCTCTGAAGCAATAAAAATTAGATAAACACAAGCTGAAATTGCAAAAGAGATGTTTTTCAAACTCAGCTATCAAACATCAAGAAAAATGCTAATACAATAATCGAAGAATGACAAAATAATGAAAAGTTAGACAAAAAAAAGCAAATTTAATTTTCATGAGATCGACCAAGCTATACTGGAATGGTTTCGCACTAAAAGGATGAAAAAAGCAACGAGACTTTATTATTTTAGATTTATGCCAAGTGGCACTTTTCCAAAAATAAATGAATAAATAAAAATGTATGAGAAAGTCCTAGAATTAATGAAAAGTAAAGAATTATTAACTGATTTTCTCTACTAATGCAACAAGTGAGGATAAGATTGAGACGTCTGTCATAAGCAAAAGTAAAGTGCTCAGAAATGTACCCAGTTTCATATGCACGTTAAAAAAAACTGTTGTCTGACCAAAAACATTTTTACAAAGCGACTCTTGAACTTTGTCCATGACATGAAAAGCAAAACAGGTAGATAATTTTGCTTCACTGGCTTGCTTATTTTTGATAGACCTTGATGTTCTTAATAATTTGACACTTGGAAAAAATACAGATATTAGCATAGTAACATTAAGCTTCTTAAATGCTAATGGAGCAACTAAACCTGAAGAGAAACTTTTTAGCAGAGTGTTTTGTGTTTGTTAAGAGTACAAGTTTTGAGATAATACAATATAAAAAAATACTTGAGCTCATGTCAAAGAATTTTGCAGTTTTGAAAGTTCCATCCCGATTGAATCCATATGTATTAAAAAACAATGCAGTATTATGTGAACAGAAAATGGACAATTTGCTTGAATTGCTTTTTTCAAAAGGAAAAATTTCAACTTTATGTCCAGAACGTGCAAAATTTGATTCTTAGAATCAAATTTTTAAAAGATTCTTAGAGAAACTGAGGAGCAAATACAAGGAACAGTTTAATTCATTTCATGATATTTGTTTGGATGTTTTTTATTTTTACGTTTTAAAGCCTGGAAAATTTTAAGATATGTGAGAAGTTATGCATATAATTCTTATATTACACCATGGCAACGCTGCTGTAGAGAGTATGTTTAGTAATAGTAAGAACATGCTTGTTGAAAATCTCAAAGATGATTCCTTAGTTGGTCTTAAAATTTTCTCTGATGCTATAAAATATTATGAAAAGTTTTAAAGGTTCCTATATCAAAAAATTTGTTTCAATTTGTAAAATTGCATGTGGGAGATATCACACAGCTTCATAAAAGAAGAAAAATATCCAGGAAAAAGAGTTTTGCAAACGAAAAGTGGAATTGCAATTTAAAATGTAACTCATGATTGGAAAATCTGTAGAATGTGCTAAAATTAATTTTTAAATATATCAATTTAGAAAAAATGGTTAGTTTTATTTTGAAACTAATTTTTTAAATTAAGTTTTTATTATGATAACAAGATTTTTAGTAGTCTTGTGGGAAGTGGTTTCATTCTCTTAACTTATGTTGTGCATTTTCAGGCCTGGACATTCTACATATGATAATACATTACTTTTTTTGGTATGTTAATATGAACAATCAATATTCTGTTACCATAATATTTTTTATTTCAAATAGTGTTGAATTATGAATTGTTACTGCCCCTTGTTTTTTTCCAGTGATTAGAACTAAGGGGTATTGTTATCTTAAAAACAACGCATTAACACTGTGGTTGTGTATTACTCCTAATATACAGGAAAAACGCAGGAAAATTCTTTGCAGTTTTGAGTGGCAACCCTCTATTGCATGAGGGTTAGACTTTCTCAAAAATTTGAAAATGTGCTGTAACCTTGTAGAATAAGGTCCCCATTTTAAATGGCGATGAATGTTTTTCACCATTATTATTATTTTCAAACACCAAATTATATAAAATATATTTATTATTTCTTAAAAACATTACTAATGAACAAAAAAAGATCTTATTTTTTTATCTATATTATGTAATTTTTTTTGTTTAATGTCTTAAATTATCAAAATCTTGTAAGAGTAATTGAAAAAATATATTAAAATTAACTCTGTTTTTCTCACTTGTATTTGTATCTCTAAGACCGGAATAAACCAAATCTTTAAGTCATTAACTTTTTTTACCATCACATGTAGTTCCCAGTGCACCATACACTGAAGAAATTACTAAAAACATTTAAAAATATAAATCATTTGATTTTTAAGGGTTTAGCTTGTGCAAAAGACCTTCTGAATTTAATAAAATCAAAGTGTTTCATTATCTTGAACATTGATAAATTACAAAATTGTATAATACTACTTAATTGTAATATTGATATTCTCTTCTATTTTATTTAGGTCTTAGTCGCTGTATTGGAGTTAGCAACTATGGTATTGAAGATCTGGAATCTTTATTGGATACAGCAAGCATTGCACCACAAGTAAATCAGGTGGAATTCAATCCATTTCAAAATCCATCAGAATTAAAGGATTTTTGTGTGGAAAATAAAATACAAGTTGAGGTGATTTTATAGTTTTAATTTTTAGTTCAATATTTATTAACAAAATAGTTCATTATATTTTAAAAATTTATTTATGATTAAAACATGCTTCTTTCATCATTGAAAGTTTTTAATTTTTTCCTGTCTTAGATAAACTTAAAACTAATTATCTAATTACTTTATTGAACTGGTAAAAATATATTTATTATTTCATTAAAACTAACTAGTATTTTAGATTTTATGACTGCACATAATATTGCATTAAGAATAAAACTAATGAAGACTATGAACAGAAAAATATTTTGGAACAAAACAAAATAAAAGATTTCGCAAAATTTTTTAAGCAAACAATACTTAGAATGAAAGCTTAATTTTTATTTATAATCAAACTTCTACTATCCAGAATACATAAGATGAGAATCTGCAAATACTTGAGTACTAAAGACTTTGATTTTCTAAAAAATTCTGCTTCTTAATAAAAAGTAAAAAATTATCTCGCTTGACACTTGCTAAAAAATAGATAATAGGAGAAAAACTGTAATAGTTGGCCGTAAAATTTTTTAAAGATAAATAAAATTAAAAAATCAAAATTGCTGGTGAAAAAAGAATAGCACAAAAAAAAATATAAACATTTCTTACTTTATTACCATTTCTTTTTATTATTTAACACTAAAATTCTCTGTGTTTCATGCTAATATTTTTCTGTAATAAAAATGGAATTTGAAGAAAACTAAAATTCATAAAAGAAAAAATAGAGAACAGAAATTGTTAATTGAAATAAATGCTAGGAACCTTAAAGGTAATTCAGAATTAACTGCTTATGGAAAAATAATGAAGAAGAAAAGATTTACTAACAGCTATGAAAGAAAAGCAAAAGTGAAACATTAAGAAATAGATAATTCTTAAAACAAAACAGTAAGGCATAAATTTTAATTTTTGAATATCTTATATTTTTAGAAAAAGCTATAATCGAAGAAAAAACTGTATGATATATGTTCTTAAAAATTGATTATGTTCTTAGGCTTTGTATAAAAGTAAGTATCTGGCAGCTTCAGATCCTGAAAGGTTTATACAAGGTAAGGCAGTTAAGGAGAATCATGTGGAGATTTGGTGTTACTACTGCCATTATTTATTTATTTATTTATTTATCTTAATTGATGAGTAAATAGAAAGCTACTGTATCAAATTGTACCACACATCACAATTATATATTTTTGATTAAAAGAAGCAAGAATTTTGAAATAAAAAAATTAAGGTATAATAATTTTTTACTTTCAAGAAGTATGCAAGAAAGCCAACTGCTCCTCAACTGCTCCTCCATTTTTATGCAAAAAAGTTTTTAAAGTGGTAGGAAATTCTTTGCTAAATTTTGCAAAATTATGATTATTACTAAATGTACTTTAAAGGCCTCACCAGGAGATAACTGGAACAAAGTGACCTTTTGCATGCACATTTATGTTGTGGTAGGTTAAATTTATAATTTCAAATCAAATATACTAAACCAAGAGACAAATAATTTGTTTTACCTATAGCTTTTGATACAATTGTCTAGTGTGATAACATTCCACACTTGTTAGTGGTAAATTCTCAATATTACATGTTACAGAGAAGAAACAATAAACATTAAAGGAAAATCAACAATTAAAATTTATAACAAATGCACAAATTAAAATTAAATGTTTTATAAGTCTGTAATTTTTCTCTGATCGGCCATTATTTATCATAAAGACTTCTTGTTACTGCTGGACATGCTTAGAAATTAAATATTAAAACCTAAATCTTGCTACTACTGAAAAAGGTTTCACACAAGGCAGAAAATACTGACATTTCAAGCTTATTCAGCTTAAAATAGTATGTTATGTATATTATAATTACTGAAAGCTGTTTTCTATTTAGGGATATTGCCCTCTAGGAAAGGGAAAACTTTTAGGGGAAAAAGCTGTACTTCAAGTAGCTAGAAGGTGCGGAAGAACTCCAGCTCAAATTTTAATAAGATGGTCCATTCAGGTTTGTTATTTCTTTTAATATGTTGTGTTTAATTTGATGCCTTATTGCTTTATTAGTTTAAATAAACACTCAAAACTGATCCATGTATTTTCTTCTCAAAAGACATTGATTTTAAAACTGAAACTTGCAGCATTACATTTGTCTTTTTTTTTTAACAAAAAAAAGTTTAAATATAGATATATATTTATATTAAAATAAATTTATAAATATCTTTTGGAGAGTGGTGATTTGCGTTTGCGAAAAATGCGTTTAATAGAGTAGAATTTAGAATGTAGAGTTGTATTTAATGGTAGCAAAGACCTTTTCTGAAGATAATAGCTTGTGGCAAAGGCCTTGTCATTAGTCTTTATCAAATGAGGTAATAGACCTT
Source organism: Parasteatoda lunata (assembly GCA_949128135.1). Lineage (NCBI taxonomy): Eukaryota > Metazoa > Arthropoda > Arachnida > Araneae > Theridiidae > Parasteatoda > Parasteatoda lunata. The sequence goes on along the minus strand of OX421981.1, from coordinate 46,494,266 downwards.
GTCAGACCATTGAATTAAAGGTCTGATAGAAAAAGAGAAGAAAAGATTCTGTTGCAATTAAACTCTTTACTATAGAGTCTGCCAAATGGTATTTTACAAGGTTGCAGTTCACAATCATTGGGTTGCTTCTCTTTTGTAGAATAGAATATTCTTGCTAACGTAAAATGAGATTACTTCCTGTTTCAATATTTCTTGGTTTCAATATATATATAATAACTCTTTTTTAAGATTAATTCATGATTAGGATTGCAAATTTTCATTATGTGAATTTCTACTCAAATTTCTGTAATTCTTTTCTAAAATTCGTGCATATTTCTTAAATGCTGCAATTTATTCAAGAAGTAGTTTTTAATTCATTGCTCATATTTTAATGAAAACTTTTTCCTTTCCAAGCTTTGGAATTGATTATGTCAAGCAAAATTAGTGGAAAATAGATCAAAGAGAAGAGCAGTGATAAAGGGAGGTGACCCTGTTTCTCTAAAAGATCGTAGGAATACAAAAATACAAAAGAAAAGAAGTATTAGTCTCTCTTTACCAGAAAGATTACTGAAATTAATTCTTGATAATATGTTGCATAGGCTATTGCACTAGGAAATGAAATTCCTAAAGCTTTTGTGTTGAAAAAAACATGTGAAAATGTTGACAAAAGGATATAAAGTTCAAGGAGAAAGAATGACGTCCATCTTCACGGCTGTCTGTTGTATTTTGTGGATTACTAAGTTTTTACAAATCAATAATGTGGATAATAAGTTCTCCCTCAGAGTTATTACATAGTAAAAATGGGTAGTGTTTCATGAACATAAATTGTTGTACCTCCTTGTTCTTCATCTTTGATTGCTATTTTATTGATTGGATTGATAACAGGAAATATTCTGTCTATAATAGCTTTTTATTTTGAAAGGAGTTCCCTTTTTATTTTAACCCACTGGCGGTTAAGGAAATGGGCGAAATTGGGAAAAAGTTTCTCCCCTACACACAGTTCCCCTATCTATTAACATTGGAAAACCGGTTTTGCTATGCAGTGAAGACTGCAGGTTAAAATACGACTTTCTACGTGCAGAACCGTCAGTGGGTTAAAACCTGCTGAGCTTGAGAGTTTAAAATATGAGCCTTTTTCAAAAAGCAGGTTTATTTTAACAATGTAAATTGTAAATGTATCAAAAAAAGTTTTTTTTTTTAAATTTTTTATTCTTATTTTTTTATTAAAAATCTTTTATTCTGCAGCATTTGCAATGTTCCTGTCAACCAGCCTCAAGCTTTTTTAAAGGATGCTGAGTTTTTTTTATTAACCCAGCCAATATAAATATTTAGATGTTTGCCATGGAGAAAACAATTCTTCATCTATAAGGATATCCCAATGTTTAAGGATGAAGAATTGATCAACAAATTTAATGCTTACATAGCACCAGTCAACCAATTACACTATATCTTTCAGTGCAAATATTGTATATATCTGTGTTTTCATGTTCCTGCAAAATTTTAAAACATTCTCTCAAATTTCATTTTTTGCCTATAATAAACTTACAACCCTAATTTATGTTGAATAAAGTAATTTTTAATTTAATTGTTTTTAGAAATTCCTTTTTGTTTGATTATTTTTTTGCTTAAACTAATATGCCTTCTGATAAATTCAAATTAAGTTTTATTTATGTTTTTAACTATGCATATTAATGTTTCTTTTAATATTTTTAGAATGAAGTTATAGCTATTCCAAAATCTACCCAAATTGAAAGAGTGAAAGAAAATTGTAAGGTATTGTTCATTTCTTTCTCACTAAATGTTCATTTCACAATGAAAGGAAATATTTTGTGAAAAAAATATTAAACATCTGAACGTTCATCCTGGCTTTTTCTGAACTTTCAGATGCAGGCTTGCCTGAATTAAAAAACTAGCTTTCCATTTTATGGATTAGAAAAAGTGAATAGCAGTAAACTTTCTGTACAATTTTTCCCAGTGGTTTAATGATTGGAAGGTTAATCAGATTTATGCTTGCAAACTTAAGTTTTTTTAGTGATATAAACCAAATTTTTTTAATACATTTAAGCTTTTTTAAGATGTAATTATTTTTTTAATTATGTTTAATTATTTGTTCTTTGACTAAACTATTGTTGGTGTAATAGATTTTAAGAAAACTAAGTGAAGATGGAATCTTAAATCACATTGACATATCAAAGTATTAAAGGGTTTTCAAAGTAGTTAATAGCGATGGAAAAGTTTTAAAGGACATAATGTTTTGTTAAAATACTTAGAAATTTTTAATAATCCATACTTATTATTTTATGCATTAGTTCTTAAAAACAATATAATTCTTGTTTTAATTGCAGATTTTTGATTTTCATCTACAAGAAAATGAAATGAGTATTCTGAATGATTTGCATGATGGTAGACGGAGTGTAGATATTTGTAATATTCAAAACAGTATTGATAGTCTGTTACCTGATGGTTATAAATTGACTTTAAAAAAATGAACTCAAGATATTTCTCTATTTATCTGTATATTAGTGAGAGAGTACTGTGAAGAGTATCTGGAAGCATACACTGTAGTTCCAATTGGTTGTAGTTGTACTCAAGAAGGGTGAGGTGATTTGAAATCATTTGTATGGTGTTTTTGATGTTCGAAAAATGCTGGAACGTGTCCAGATGACCGAACTATCTTAATTCTAAAGTATTCACTGAATATAACTGGTGTTCTCTTTAAAGATTTTGTTGTTAACAAAAGAGTCATGCCAAAACAATTATAGAATCTAAGTCATTGGTTTGTTTTGTAAGTTTTTTCTATCCTGTTCTCCCCGTCCAAAATAAAGCATTACTGAAATTTTTGTTTAACTAAAGACTTTATTTTTGTTTTTATTCCTACTCTTATTTTACTATTATTATTCTGTGTAGCAATAAGAGATAAAAACAATTTTTCAATCTATTTTTAAATTAATAGTTAAAAATTCATGAGTTTTCTTTTATGGTGTTTCAAGTAAAACTATAATTGATTCAATATACCTTGGATAATTAAAAGTGACTAAATCTCTTTTCTCAGGAATAGGGTGATTAAAAACAGATTACCTGGCAATTTTGTATAAAAAGCTGTATACTATTCTTTCTTAATTAGATCTTAAGATAAGAATTTTAACTATCAATTTTTTTAAAAAGTAGGGTACATTCATTAAAATTTTAAGTTTTTTTTAAATGCGCAATAAAAGCAAGGTATATATTTTTTTAATAGTCTGTTAAAAATTAATGAAAACTATATGCTAGACTGCCTCATTATTTGTAGAAACTTGTCTCTCATTCCTGTTTATTTGAACTTTAAATGCAATAGTTAGTAGCAATACTGAAAACTTTATATGAGAAATAATTTAAAATATTGACTTTCACAACTGTATAGTTTATTATATTTTGTTACTAATGAATAGGGTGTTAAAAACTTTTAACACAATAGTTTACTACTTTAACTATCTAGTAAGAGAGATAAGTGATATTTGTGTGTGATAATTCGTAAGAATTTCAAATGTATAAGAATTTCACTTCATTCATTTATAGTTTAAGATCTTATCATTTTTTTTCATATATGTAAGGAAATAAAGTTTGATTAAAATTATTGATTTCATTTAAATAAATAAGTTACTTAGTTTCCCTTAAATTATTAAAAGTAGATGAGGTTTTATATACCGTTTTAATGTAAAGACTTGTTCCTGTACTGATCTCTTATTACTGCATTTTCTCTTATTTCCCTATTTTCCTTAATAATTGATAGAGAAAAATCTAGAATTTTCATGTTTTATATGTAAGATATATTGGTTAAATTGTTAGCAAGCTGTTAGAATGTATTAAGTAATTTTTGTTATCTGCATAAATTATTGTTATAATTATAAATCATGTATAAAAAATATTTGATTCTCTAATTCTAAAGTAATATCCATATAAATTTGTTGTCAACTCTAAGGATGAATTTGTGAACTGTTACAGATATTCATGTTATATACATTTAGTTGAAAATGTGTGTATCTATATTGAGTTATCTATATTAGTTATAAGTAGTATTAGGAATATTTATTTTAACCAAATACTCATGTGAATTTATTGAAGTCTGTGATTACTATACCAAATATTTAAAGTATTTTTGTTATATCATTTTGGTTTAAAGGTATATGTATCTAATTATTAGAATCCGTTATTGTTTATATAAATATTAATTAGTTAAAAGTACTATTAGAAATATCAATCATGTAAGAAAAACAATTTCTTTTAATTTTATATTATTTTGGTTTAAGATATGTATCTAATCACCTATATCAATTATTGTTTTTATCTTTGTAAGTGTATCTAAAATTTAATTTTAAGCAATATTAAAAATACTGATGATTTTGTGCAAATATTTTAAATTGCAAATACTCGTTGAATTTATAGTTAGATATATATGTAGTACAGATATTTTAAATATTTTGTGATATTATTTAGTTTAAATATTATTTATGTATTTAAATCAATTATTGTATTTAATATTATAATTATATTTTAAAAAACCAATAAGTTTAAAAAGCACATATGCATTTATTATTTCAAATATTGTCATTCAACGAGTATTCAGTAACTAAAATCAATTATCATTTTAAAAATTATTTACCTTTATTTTAAACATTAATAGGAATCCTATAATTTTAAACAATTCTCGCTTAAAGAGGTGTGAATTTACTATACAAAATATTGGTAATGTTTCTGTTAAGCCTTTTTGGTTAATTTTAGTTTTCTTATTAGTTATTATTTTTATAACTATATACTAATTATATAGAGTATTAAAAACATCAATCATTCTAAACAAACATTACTATCACTTTAATAAGTGGGTGGAGTTAACAAAATACTGTAATTGCACATTTTGGTTATGTATTATCCAGTCATTTATATCATTCAGTTTTGTAATTTTAAAGAGTATTCGAAACATTAATATTTTAAATAATACTCATAAAAATGAAAAATACTCATGGATTTGTTTTAAAGAATACTCATGGATTTATTGTTCAGTGTGTGAATGGTGTGCTAAAGAATGCAAAATACATATGTTATATCTTTTTAATTTTACGAAAATACATTTGTTATAAAGTTGCACTTTTTGCTGAGAATCTTAATGCATTCTACGAAGAAGTTAAAAATTTTCACTGATTTGTATGATATAGTAAATAAAATAAAATAAAACAGACTGTTTTTTTTTTACTATGCCTTGGCTTTTTTATTTTCATTTCTGTGTTTTGTGACTCAAATATGGGAGTTTACAAAACATATTTCACATATAGTAAAGCCTGCTTATGCAATTTCTGTTCTTGGATTGGGATAGATTGTAACTGGTGGTTACTTGTTTTACTTGGAGCTTGGATTGTGTAACGGATCACAAAAAAAAAAATGATAGTAGAAAGGCATATTCTAATTTGCAATGTAAGGTTTTTCTTGCTTAGCCAATTATTTTCTTAAGTTTAATATTCCTATTATATGATCACTTCATTCTGTTCTCCATTTATCTATTTGAATCGAAAAGTGTTATTTTTATTATATTTCATTTTTAAGAAAGATTTTTTATTGCACATTCATTTAATTATGGAAAATATTTTTATTTTAACCGAATATAGTAGAGAAACTACGGCATTTTTAAACTAATTAATGAATATAATAAGAGGTCCGAATCCTGAGATAGCACTATCCTGGCATACTCAGACAAATTTGAGCGATAACCTGAAAGAAATTGCAGAGATTTTTGATATGGACATTGAAAATATAAAGAAAAAAATTAATATTCTTAGAACCCAGTTTCTGGGAAATAAAAAAAAGTTATTTATGTAAAAATAAATAATATCTGAGAGCTATATATTGTTAAATTTTTTCTGCAATTGTTAAAAATCAAAAATGAAGCATATATAGGATTGCTATGTTATGCATATTAAACTAATATTAGATAAATGTTTTATTCGAATTCTCTGCAATTGAAATAAAACTGGTTTTAAGACTATAATATCAATAGATTTCTCTTATCACCAATTTTTATCTATTCGTAATAATTCATTGTCTGATTATTTTTTTAAACTAGGAAAAAAGTCTAATTACAAAGCAAATAATTATTACTCGCACATATCTACCTTAGTTTCTATTAATTTTATAAAATTAAAGTAAATTTATTTAAATTTTGGTCTGATAAAAGTAAAGAAATTTTGATTAACTGCTTCCCTAATGCATTAGAACAATTAATGTATCTTGTTCTTTATTTGCTTGAGTTATAATTACAAAGCAAGATACATTTCAAATAATTATCACTTGTAAGTTCTTATTAAGTTATTATCAATTCCAAAAGAGCCGAACATTCAACTCTACTGTAAAATTTGTCTTTAAATGTGAGCATTTTTTAAATTTCCAGTTGCTATCTCTGCAAATCTAAGGGCATCACATTATAAAATTTCCATCTATACACATTGACAAGCTTATTTTAAAAACATCGTAAATCACATAAACGAAGTTTTATTTCCTTTCAGCAAAAACAGAAAAAAATTGAATAGAGACTGGTTGAAGATGGTCAAATGCATGAGGAAGAACAAATTTAAACAAATAGAACAAATTTAAATTCAGTAAGATAATTCCTTTGCAAACTACTCATTTTAGGGGCCCTACATTTTCTCTGATTATATTTGTATTATACTTTTATTTTATTATACTTTTATTTTAAAATTTTCTGCAAAAATCGGATACTAAATTAGTCAGGTAAGCCCTTAAAGATAGAGAATCTGATAGGTGCTTTGCATGTGTTAACATGATTTTGCACAGTGGTATGAATACAGCTTTAAATTTTTAATTGAGATAAAAATAAATTGTAGCTACTTTCCCTGAGTAACTGTCATTGAAGTGCATTTTTAATATCTGCATAGCAGAAAAATATTATTTTATTAAGTCGAATTTTATTTTCATTTTATAAAGTAGTTTGTGAAATCAATATTAAATGCCAATTGCGAAGCATAAATAGAAATTCGAAAGTTCACATTTTACACCTGCTATAAAAATAAAATGAATAAAATTCCATAGATAACCAACATTTTGAATTTAAAGAACCCTTAAAATGTGTAAACATATTTGTTTTTCTTATACTATTTGCTGCTATACAACAAGGTGGCCACAGTCTGAAATAAACTGAAAACCAATGATTAATATTTCGCGAGGCTATTGGAAGATTTTTCAAAAGTTTTAATTTCCTTTTATTTTTAAGAATTTTGTTGTTCATTTTTAACACAAACATTTAATTCACAAATACTTTTTAGTTGGTAGTAATTAATTAAAACATTTTGTTCTCTCAATTTTTTTTTTTTTAAACCAGTTTTCAAACAGTGGCCAACCTGAATTATGAACAGTAGCACTATGACTTTATACACTTAAAGCCAAACACGAAACAGTGGTTTGCCCGGGATTTTTTTAGACCTTTTTTGGGGGAAGATTATCAGATGTCCTCGAAAAAAGAAGTGCAATCATTTAGGGGGAATGAAACCCTATTAATGGGATTAAACGCAAGGAAAATCTGTATTTATAAAAAGCGAAGCCCTCATTCATTAAAAATTCTCTCACTTCCCATTAAGTTAGAAAGCTAAAATTTGCATCATAGGATCTTTATGAGATGAATTGAAAAACTAAATTAGTTTCATTTCGATATTTTGCTATTATTGGGGTAATTATCCTAATTGACAGTAACTGCTAAATAGCTCGTTCTTACCAAGATATAAGTATCAAATTAGGATTATGTGTTTTTAATGAAATAAATAGAACAACTAAGAAAGTTTCATTCTGATATTTGCAATTATCGAAGGTAATTAGCCTGATTGGCATCAATGTTAAGTCACCTTTTTATCAAAGTAGGAGTCTCAAATTTGGACCACAGGTTTTTATGAGATAAATAGAAAAAATAAAAAAGTTGCATTTCGATATTTTTAAATATCGAGGTGATTAGTGGTAATTAGCTTAGTTGTCAGTAATGCTAATTATTAAGGTTCTACCAAGATTGAAATCTCAAATTTGGATCACGTTTTCTTTATGAAATAATTAGGAAAACTAAACTCGCTTTTTTGTAATCATCAGGACATTTAGTAATAATCGCAGTAATTAGTGGTAATTTATTTAATTGACAGAAATGCACAATAACAAGCTTCTATTAAGTCTCAGATTTGAACTATTTGCTTCTTATCAAACATAAAAAAAAATATTTAAAGAAAGTTTCACTCTTGATTTGTAATTATCGGGGTAATTAGGACTAATTTATCTATTATAAAGAATAATGCTAAATAACACATTTTTACCGATATAGAAGTCGCACATTTCGAACATGTGTTTTTTATGGATTAAATAGAAAAACCTTAAAAAGTTTCATCTCAATATTTGTAATTATCGGAGTAATTATTAGCCTATTAGACAGTAATGCTAAATAAACGTTTTTACCAATATAGAAGCCTCAAATTTGGACCCTGTATTCTTTATCAGATAAAAAGATAAAGTAAGAAAGATTATTTTTTTTATATTTTATAACCGTCGGTGAACAGCCGACTAAATTTTTTGGTTTACGACTAAATCAGGATAATTAATAATCAGGATACGACTAAATCAGGATAAAAAATAATGGAATGTTCAACTAAGTAACCTTGTAATTTTGAGCCCGATCTAGAAAAAAAAGGGAGCTCCCGAATCAAACATTGGGAGGAATTTGCCTTTGTGGATGACTTTTTGATGGAACTAACCCACATTTGTGTTACATGGAGAGGAAAACCACAAAAACCTTTCACTGTTAGCCCGACGGAAAGGGGACTCTAACCTATTATCCGTTTGCCACTGAGGATATTGCACTGGGGAGAAGACGCTCTATCCCCTGAGCCACATAGGCTCAAGAAAGCTTATGAGTTTATATAGTCTAATTGCCGCTTATGCTATAGCATGTTCCCACGAATTAACCAACATACGTTTTGCGAAAATTTGTTGTTTTTCATAGACGAATTTGAAAAACATTTCTTATTTTCCGATTTGCACTTAAAATACTAATGATGAGGAGAATGACCAATGCAGTCGAAGTCAGCAGGAACAAGCGTGGAGAAGCGTAGATTCATGCAGTTCAAGGGCAAAATGGTTCGGTGATTTGGTAGGCAGCTGGTAGCCGCAGACGGCTAGTACTCTTATAAAAATCTAAGTCCATGTTTTAAAATTATTTTTTAGATAAATGTATCAGAGAATTATTTAGTATTCAGAGTAATTTCCAACAAAATGTTCTTTCTTTTTTATACTTAAATGCAAATTTTTTTAACATTTTATAGGTGAAATATCTTTTTAGTATTCTTACACCCTAAATTTTCCTTATTCAGTTTATTTGGAAATCAAATTACTTTCTACAAAAAAAAAAAAAAAAAAAAAAAAAAAAAATTCTTAAGCCTTAATTTTTTTCCATTAAAATAATTCCATTTCATAACAAATTTTATATATACAGATTATAAATAAATTTTACCTTATTCTCTAACCGATGATGAACCGTCAACCCAATTTTGGGCTCACGGCAATCAATGTTCAACTCCGTTGTCTTGTAATTTTGAACACAACCCGGAAGACAAGAGAGCACTTGGATCAAACACTGGAACAAATTAGCCTGCGTAGAGGACTTGGAACTAACCCGAGTGCAAGTAACATGGAGAGGAAAAGCACAAAAACCTCAAATGGTTAACCCAACGACAACGGAATTCTAATTCATGAATCGTGTACTACTGAGGGTAGTTAACGCCAGCGCTGTGGTCGGTGCGAGTCGAGAGCAAAATATAAATAACCAGCGTTCGCTGGTTATTTAGAGGCGAGAGCTCTATCTTCTGAGCCACCACGACTACATGGTAATAAACTTAAAATGTTTGGGTCCTTTATCGAATTAATGCCTAGGGGCGTTATCACTTTTTAGTCCCCTACTCTGCACACCACCAACATGGAATAAATATATATATATATTTTTAACAATGGTCTTAGATAAAAGATGTGGACATCATAGAAGATTCGTGTCAAACAATCGAAAAAATTGAGAAATTGAATAATGTTTTTAAAACTTAGCCTGTCATTTTCTTTCTTCTTTAATATTTATTTCGCTTATGCAAAATCTTTATCTTACGTTTTTATCTTTAGCCGCATTTACAATATTTTTGTTATTAAATTCATCTTAAATATAACATGCAACAGATTCCGGAAAATTTAATTATTAAATTAAATTAATTTTATTATTACAATTAAAGGTGTTAACAAATTTTTTTTTGCCTTTTCAATTTTAACTCTAAGGTTTATAAATTTTAATTAAAATTATGTTTATTAGCAGTATATATAAATTAAGCATGTATATAAATGCATAAAAATCACGCGATCGTGAATATTTTGGACATACCAACTTGCTCCGCTTTGGAAAAAAATAATTTCTAATGGTAACAAAATATAAATTTAGTACTTTTCATTTTAAGTAAATTTTACATTAAAAGCATTAAAGATAACTTGTGTTGACTCTTTAAAAAAGTGCGCGTAATTATCCTTATTTTTCAAGTTTTACTATTTAAAATTCGCTACCAATTTATTAAAACACTTGCAGAAAGTGGAACAGTTGGAATCTCTGATTAATTCTACCCGTAATTGAGATTGGATTACCACTGCCTCTTGGTAAAATCATTCTCGCAACAATTAAAAGTTGGCTGGTATGGAGTAATGCATGATTTATTTTCAAGAATGTTTTTGATCTTTTCGAAAGCATTTACCCTCAACTTGACTTTTTTAAACCTCTTGACTCTTTAAAAGAGCCTCAATTATGCTTCTCCGCCTCACCCTTTATCTCATTTCAGCATATATCCATATATCTCTGCGCCTAGTTATCCTTTTCCCCCTCTTATCTTGAGGAGTATAATCCAAAGCCTAACTAACATCAAGTGTTTTTGGCCTTCGAAATACATGACTAATCCATCTCACTTTCTTCTTTTTGATTCCGTAAGCAACTAGTTTTTATTTGCGCGTTTTTAAATTCATTTTATTTTGTTATTTTATTTTTTTTTAACGAAGGCATCGGGAATACATTTACAAAATACATATTTCAGAAATTTATAAAAAAAATACGTTTATGAAATTTATAAAAAAATATGTTTATAAAAAAATTAACATAAATATTCTATAATTTAAGTTAATCTTTTTATGTAGCTGTATGCGAAAATTATTATATAGTAAAAAAAAAATATATATAATTATTTTCAACGACCTAATTTTTCAGTTAAAAAAACAAACAAATAAAACATTATAATTTGATTAGTAATCTAGAAATAAAATGATTCATTTAATTTTTTAAAAAAAAAAAGGCACCAGGAAGATATGAAAATTTCACCTTATAATTTAAGTTCATTTTTTATTTATATGTATGCAGAAATCCTTACATGGTAAAAAAAAAATATATATTATTTTCAATGTCCTATTTTTTGATGAAGAAAAAAAAATCTTATGATTTTATTGGTAATCTATAAATAAAATCATTATTTAAATTTAAAAACAGCATCGGAAATATATTTATAAAATATATATTTATAAAATTATATATTTTTGAAATTTATAAAAAAAAAAAAAAAAGAATCTATGAATAAATTTATTTATAAAAAAATTAACTTATATATTCCCTAATTTAAGTTAATTTTTTAACGTAGTTGTATGCGAAAATTACTACACGGTAAAATTATTATATGGTAGAAAAAAGTAATATTTTCAACGACCTAATTTTTTAATGAAAAAAGAAGCCATAAATTTGATTGGTAAGCTATAAATAAAATCAATAATTTAATTTTTAGAAATAAATATCGGAAAATCTCACTCTATAATTTAAGTTCATTTTTTATGTAGTTGTTAGCGGAAATTATTATATGGTTAAAACCTTTATTTTCAATGATTTTTAATGATATGATATTTTAATGAAAAAAACCTTATGATTTCATTGGTAATCTATAAATAAAATCATTATTTTAATTTAAAAAAACGACATCAGAAATATATTTATAAAAATCTCGCTCCATAATTTAAGTTCATTTTTATGTAGTTGTATGCAGAAATTATTACATGGTTAAAAAAAAAATAAATAATATTTTCAACGATCTATTTTTTAATTAAAACAACATTATAATTTTATTTGTAATTTATGAATAAAATCATCCGAATAAAATATTCAGCCTAATAAATATTCTTAAAAAATCGTCCATAAATGGTGTCCTATTTTTTGACTCCTCCTCCCCATTGTCACAAAGTGTCACCAGTGGTGTGACGACAGGGAGCAACGGGGCAACAGCCACAGGCAACCAGTCCAGTTGAAGGGGGAGGGGCCTGCAATAAATGACCAATAACATTAACGCTTTAAATCCCATTATCTTTATTTGGATAAGTAACTAAATTTTTTAATAGAAAAAGTATTTGGCTTTTGAAAAATGTTTTATGAAGACCAATAACATGGATTTCAAACGAATTTATTAAGGGAATTTTGAGCATTAGAATACTAAAAAGAATATTACTAGGAATAGATGTGGAAAATCATATAGGACTTCATCAGGTTATCATATAGGACTCATATAGGTTATCATATAGGACTTTCGATTTTTCAAGTAAATGTTAATTCAAGTAATATTATTACAGTTAAAATTAATTCAATTATCAAGTTGATATTGATGTAAATTGCAAATGATTTATTATTATTATTATAATTTTTTTTTTTTTTTTGCATTTATGTATTAAAAATTTACATTTCAGGAAGAAAACTGAAAGGAGCTATAAGAAGCAGAACTAAGTAATAATTAACATTTCAAAGAAAACATAAAAACTGTTAAATGCTTTAAACAAAATAATAAAACTGTCAAAAGTAAATTTTTTTTTTAAAATTAAAACATGTTCTTTCCCAGACAGAGAATTTATTGACGAATTGAATTTTATCAGGCACAAAAGTAAATTTCGACGCATAAGTTTATTAATAAACAAATATGAAAAATAAATATGAAAAATTATAAAATAAAAAAAATAATAAGTCGTTATAACTAACTGGAAAAATGGAAAAAGAATTTCAAACCTAGACTAAATACTAATATTATCTAAATTATCTAAATTCTATTTAATGCATTTAGTTTCAATAAAATTACTTTCAATTTTTTCGATTCAGTTGCAAAATTTTTACTCTTTAAATAAAAATTTTTCAGTTTGACAAGAAAATGATCCGGATTTCAAAAATAAATCAGAGTTGTGGAAGTTTGAGACAAAAAAAATTAATCTTAAGAAAAAAATCATCTCAAGAGAGGTTAAATGGAATCCCAATCATCTTGATTAATGTGATCTAAGTAATAAATCCAAATCTTAAGTGGGTGCAATGATTTCTATGACTGCGTGTTTATAAAGACTGAATAATATTTTTGAGAATCTTATAAAAAGATTTTGGATAAGTTTTTTTTTTTTTTTTTTCCTAGTAGAAAGTTTCTTCTCGTATAATGCCTTCATAATTTCTAAATATTTAATCGATAATTTTATAACTTAAATTAAAGCCCATTTCAATTAAAATGTTTATTTATAATATCAACAAAATAATAATTGAATGAATATGAATGAAAATTATTTATATCATTACTTATAATAAAATTAACTTTTATAAATCAATATGAAACCTGCAAATAGGGAATTTAATATCAGAAACCTGCAAACTTTCTGCAGGAAATGCAGAAAGTTTGGGTTTCTAATATTCAATTCCCCATTTGCGTATTTCGCAATATCTCCAAAACTAATGCAGTGATTAAAAATAATTTTTGCACCCAATGATAAAACTTGTTTATTCAAAGATAAATTCAGCGGGGATAAAATATAGCTTTTTATTTTTTCTGTTAATTGCAGTTACGCGCATCAATCCACTCAAATGCGGAAGCAAAATAAGTTATGATGCATAATTTTCTTTTCTCGCTACGCTCCTTTTCATATTTCTCGAAATTTAAATAAACCATAAGTTTTTATTTTATTTCCAATGCTCACCTGTTTTAACATTTCGTCAATTCAGGCATTTGCAGGGCAGATTTCAGGGTCACTATAATTTGGTGGACCAACATTGCTCCCACAGTAAGGACAGATATTACGGAGGAGGAAAGAACATCCATGCCTTACCCGGGATTCGAACCCAGAACCTTTCTGATGCAATGCTAGTTTCCTGACCTCTACACAATCCGGTCTGCAATATAAATCATAAGTTGGAGTTAAGCGTTCAGAAGAGTCGAACGTTCAGAATACCAATTTCACAGCTTTACTATTAACCGTTTACCTGCCGGACTATTACTTTGTACTAATAGGAAAAGCGCATATTGAAGAACGAGGTTACAGGTTTGCATATGAATTAAAAAGGAAATTTTCTTCAACTAGCTACTAATTTTGTTAAAAAATTCAGGAATTGTTAGAGATTAGAACAAAATTTTTTTTCACAAGATATATGATTTTATGTAATTTATGTCTTGGTTGATAGGAATATTCAGTTTTTTCAACTATAAGTTCGAAGAATGAAAGATTTGAGTTACTAGTCTTAAACATTTCGAAAAAGAGTGTCATGTTCCGAAAATGGAACATTGGTATTTTAACGGTTAATATTTGAGAGGATTTGACGATTTTCCATAACTTAGTGACATATAGATGTTTTCATTTATATTCTGCTTGTTTCTGAGTTTGGTTGAAGGTTTAGGATTTGAAGCAAAGAGTGAAAAAAATTGTTGAATTTAGAACTTGTTTGAATACTATACTAGTTGTCAAGATATTAGAAAAGTTTTTTCAATATATGGGCTAACCATCAAAAAGTACGGCATTTGTGTAATTTGCCTTAAACTGAATTAATTAAAAAAAATTTTTTTTCTTTAGAAAAAAACAATTAACCATTTAATTATACTTTTTAACACCATTACATTTATTATAGCATCAATAATATGAATAACAGTGGAATTTGAATATAACAACTGTTCTTGTTAATATAAATTTTTAATATAACTACGAAGCATGTGAACCTAATGTACAATACGCAAAAAAAAAAAAAAAAAAAAAAAAAAAAAGAAAACGGAACAACCTAAATAAGTTTAGATCTAATGAGCGGATCTTCCCGTTTTAGGGCTCTATCTTAATGGTTCGAAGGTGTGAACTCAATTATGCTAATTAGTTAATGCAGACGATATTTTAAGTTACAAAATCCGGCACAAAAACGTATTTTCTCTGAATAAACATACAGTCGAACTCGTTTATAACGAGCACAAAGGGACCATAACATGTGCTCGTTAAATCCGAGTGCTCGTAATAAACGGGTCCTTAAGGCAGGCGTACAAACAGAAGAGGGGGGGGATTGGAAGGTTAAATGATTGAGTTTACTTAAAATTTAATTAATACTTACTTACTTTAATAACATTTATTAATTTAATGAAATACTTTTCATAATTTAATGACAACTATCCTTCCCCCCCAACCCCCCAACCAGCGATAAGTCGCGAAATCGATACGTCACCACCTACTCTCACGTGACTTTTCCCATGCTTTAGATTAGAGCGATAAGGGAAATTAAGTTTCAGTTCGCGGTTTTTTTATTTTATTTCGAGCGCATTTCTTATCATTGTGAAAAAAAGATAAGATAGAAAGATGAGAAAAAAGATTGCAAGACAGAAAAATATTGCTCGCTAAAACCGGGTCTTGCTCGTTAAAAGTGACTTCTGTTCCTTAGACTTAACATTGATCCAACCAATTATTCTCGTTTCCCTCCGTAAATCCGAGTTCTCGTTAAATCCGAGCTCGTTATAAACGAGTTCGACTGTACTTTTTTTTCGACGGTTTACATTTCCGACCCCTAAAATACAGGGGATAACCGCAATCTAGAAAAAAAATGGTCCCCATAGTTTGGTCAGGAAAACGGTTGAAAGTTTTGACTTCCGTAATATTAATTCTACTTTTTGTAGATTTAGCCATATCTCAAGAACTTTTTAAGCGAATCGAAAAATTCTTGCACACAGTTATAAAATTCGTTTGTCGAACGATAATCCCATACAAAAAATAAATTTCAGTTAATATTTTTTTATTTTTTATTATTTTATTAAATAATAGACGAAATTTTTGAATTGTAAGGCATACAATTATTTATATCATCTTATAGTACGTAATTTTACATGGCAAAATACAAAATTTGAGCGAAGTCGGCTCAATAATTTCTGAGAAATCGAATTTGAAAGAAGTCGCATATTTAAAATCTCTCAATACTTGATTCAGGTTACCCTTGTCTTCTGAATTGGGCACAAAATTACTACGGAGTTAAACATTTGTAGTCGTACACTAAAAATAAAAAAAAACAAAGCTGCATTTGCGTTACAAGGAAAGGAAAACCACGAAAACCTCCCACGGTTAGCTTGATGGCAAGGGCACTCTAATCCATGATCAATCTACCACTGAGGATATTTTACGGCAGCACTGTGGTCGGTGCAAGCCGGATGCGGAACTCTTATCGACCAGCAATCGCTGGGTGAAAGTAATTGTATTTTAATTTGAAGGAAAGTTTAAATAAAATAACATTAAAACTATTGAATGAATCAAAACTTTCTAAAATATAAACGTTCGCCCTCTTTCAGAGGGGCAGCGGAAAAATTATCGAAGGTTGAATGGTCCTCACCGAGAAAAAGATAAGGGGGCACTGCGGTAAAATAGCTACAGCTAAGAAGAAAAAATAAATCCAAGGATCGTGCAATTTTGTATTTATAACCACCATCCCTATTGGATTATATTTTTAAGATGTGCTCCACCAGGCCTCTAAACGTTAAAAAAAGAACCTTAAAAAAAGAAATTCTTGATATTTATTATAACTATGTGGAGTTTCTCTTAATATTCATCTGTCCACGATGAGAAATGATTCATAACAAACATTTTCTTCAGTCCCTTTTTTAAGACACAGAACCCAACCTATCTGCAATTTAGCCCCTCCCCAATATATCCATATTTGCTTTCGATTTAACTCGTGATTGGTTAAATCAAAAAATGCAAATCAAAAGTGACTATTCGGAAATATGTAATAAGCATATTTATTCGAAACATAATATCTTTAATTATTAAAAACGACGAATTAAAGTAGTTTTTTTTTTTACTATATTTATTTATAGATTTTTCAATCAAAAAACATTAAGAATACACTCTTTCAAATCAGTAATCTAGAAAATATCAGAAAGTCTTCCATTCGTCTGCTTTATGATCATACTAGTTTCCAAAACCTTATTTATTTATACCACTGTACTTTTATACCTTTAAGGGGACGAAACTTTTTTTACCACGAAAAAAAGCGATAACAAAAATATTTTAATTTTTGGATTTGTTTATCAAAAGCAAGAGAGCTCGCCTACCACATTATATTAATAATATCGATATTAATTTTTAATCTAAAGTCAAAGTACAGTGCTTACAGTGCAAAGTA